>CM029490.1:79415241-79809718 GCA_017140395.1 Eucalyptus lansdowneana
CTACGAAACTAGAAAAAGTGATATAAAGAACATGTGTTTTCAAAAGAATTCTAAGATATCACATTCCATGTGCAATATCTCGTTCCAGGCCAGGGAAGATTATTGTTGATTTCTTAACATGTGTTACCTTTGCATAAAAAATACAGATCTCTTATTTGAAAAAACTATCTCGGAGGAGCTGTTCAAGATGGGAAACAATGTGAGAATCGACTAAGTTCTATGGATTATTTTGCCTGTCGACCACATTTACCGTAAATCTTAAGCGACTAAGGGAAGATTATTGTTGATTCCTCAGCTCACACTTTCGGAGCGACTAAGACAATGTTCACATTTACCAGAAATCGACACAGCAACTATGATAGCAAACCGATAAAAAAAAAAAACACAAGGAACTACAGCCTCTCTTACCACACGGAGAGCAACAACGAACGGAATTCCAGAACCGGCCTTACCGCCGACCACGTCGCGGCGAAATTACAGACGGCGTCGAACGTGCTCTCAATCCGCACCTTCGGGATCCGGTTGGCGCGAGGTCCGACTTCCTCAACCGGTGGTGCCCGACCATGGGCCTCGTCCGGGTTCGCCATCGCACCTTCTCCAGCTCCTCCATCTCCTTGAACGCGGCTCGGAACCGGGGCTCCATCTCCTCCATGAACTCGTCCGTGAAGCCGATCCGGCTCAAGTCCGGAAAAGCCCTAGCTCCCGGTGCCGGGTACGGTCGGTTCACGTACCTCCTCCACCAAGCGGCAATCCTTCTCCAGCCCGCCTCTCCTTCTTCTCTCCCTCGCGACCGAGCGGGCTAGCGTCAGAACAACGGCGCCGATCTCCCTCGCGATGCAGAGCGTGCCGGCGTCGGGAACAACGGCCGGGCCGGCGGGAGCCTCATGCCGCCGGAACGAGACCGAGATGCCGAGGCGATGACCCGCGACCCAAAGTGAGGCGGAGGTCCGGAGGCGGAGAGAGGTGGGATGCGCGGAGAAGGAAAGGAATCGAGGCGGAGGCGGAGGCGGAGGTCCGGAGGCGAGGCGGAGGCGAGAGAGGCGGCACGTGCAGAGACTCGGAGGTCGCGTCCCGTTTCGTCGGGAGAAAAAGGAGAGAGAGAGAGAGAGGGGGAGGGAAGAGTGAGAAAGGTGAGAGAGGAGACAGAGAAAAACCCTACAAATTCGAGTGAGGAGAGAGAAAAAATTTTGAGCGGGAGGAATAAGCTGACCGTCGGTGGAGCCGAGCCGAGCCGAGATAAAAAAACCAGCGCCTTCCTTTTTCAGCGGGTCCCGCTCGGGGACACGTGCCGGTATTGCATTGGTTAGTGCGCACCAGGTCAGCGAATGACGTGGCGCGCACTAACCACTGAATATTTTCTCCTAGTTGAGTGTTTTGGTCAACATCATCAAGCACAAGTAAATTCTTTTTAGAGGATAACCTATTCTTGATCTCAGTAATCCCTTCATTAATACTATTGATGGATGGCCCTTCCATTCTTAGGACTTTAGAGATGAGCTGATTCTGCAAATTCACAATCTTTATCTCTCTAATGTTAGACAGGAAGCAACAGTTATCAAAATCAGCCGATAGTTTATTATAGACGATAGTGGCAAGAGTTGTCTTTCCGACACCACCCATACCATGGATGCCAACAATCTTTGCTCCAGTGGTCTGTTCACCTATCTTTTTCATGATTTTGCCCACGTGATCGTCCATTTCAACCAAGTAATCAGGTTCTACCAAGTTGTTCTTTTTCAACTCGAACAACATAATCCGAACAACTTCTTCTGTGAACTCCCCTTTGCCTCTGACAATATTGAAGGCAAAAGGACCAAACTATAAAATTGAGATGACCAAAATAATATCTAAGCTACAAACAAATCATGAAAAATAGTAAATTCGACTACCTCTCGTTAAGTTCCCATCCTCTTAACGCTCCAACCTTGCTGAGAGCTGTCTTCCACTTCTCAATGGTCTCATTAGTGAACCGCTTCTTATTTTTGTGTAAAGTAATGGCCTCACCGTAACTTCCAGTTTGGTAACGAACCTCAAATGGTGCTACATCATAGAAAATTGGCATGATCTTTCGTCCCAGTTTTCCTTGCACTCCACCATCTAGACCAACTCCATGAGGCACCATGGACTGGTAGCATATCCTTTAGATAAGATAGGAATCGAGATTTCCGACTGCTTAATCGCTTGGACAAGCTCCGGGCCAATCTCTTCCCCAATGCGAAGCTCATCCTTATCTCTATATGCCCTTATTGCGGCACGGATGAGGCTGTTGTAAAGGTAATCAGCAATGTCACGGCGAGTGTCCGGTCCTCTAAAGCTCAAGAATATTTCATAACCAGATTCTGTTGGCTTCACCATTTTCTGAATTCTCAGAGGACTTGCAATGACCTGATGATATCCCAAGTGAAAAACGTTTACTATGAAAGCAGAGTGATAATTATCACGATTTCTCTCTGAAACTCTTCTATATTAAGTCTTTCTAGGAAGAAAACCAAGATGACAAATGCACGAGTTCCTTCTTGGCCTTGCACTAGACACCAAAATATGTCTGAATATTTTATTAATAATATAGTAGAGAAGTGGACCCGTCTCAATTCTAAAGGAAGAAATTTCCAAAGTATTGCAGAATTATGAGTTATAGTTCACACTTGAAATTGATTTGAAAGAATAATATTTTGAGAAGATAAATCACTATCAACTATATTCGTCTTAAACTATTCCTTATGTGTCCTCTTAAAAGCTGACGTTGAATGTCCTCTGCACATCATGCCTGCCTCTGCTTGTAGATTGACTAATTATCTTATTGTCTGATTGATAAGAAATTATGATGAAACCTTCCTCTTTTATTTTACCAAAATATATTTGACACACATTTCATGACCCTCAATTAGTGCTCCCTTGGCCTTAACGGACGCAGGTGAAGAATCGCCCCCAATGAAGACCTCTAATTGGAAAAGTGAAATCAAGAAATTACACCGGAGCTAATTCAACCCTCTCCGTTGGACTAGTTTCTAAAGAGCATAAACCGATCTCCAATTACAGTCAAATTTTAGTTTATTAACATACAGGCACAGGGTCAAAGGCGAGCATTAGAAGCTAACGTTCGCATTTGCCAGAAAGTATCAGCATATCAGAAAAAGAGGGGTGACTTACTAACCAAGAAAAAAAAAGAAGAAGCATGAATGCTATAATTTTTTTTCCAGAAAATAAGTTTGAACACACAGGAATACAGGAACGAGAACTGTATTTTAGGGAAGCGGAAACTTCCGGTTCACCAGAGAGTGCTACATTATAGTCTATTCAATCTGTCTCTACTGTTGAATACAGTGTTAAGGGTATCAATTTTCTGCCTTGGAGCGTTCTTACTGCTAATCACTAGACAATATTGTACGAATTTGTCATATGGGAGTCTCTTAAAGATATCACTGTCTCTGTTCGCACAGAAAAAAAAAATCCCATCAAACAAACGAAATCAACAGATCCGCTCAAACAAATTTAGCTTTTAGCAACAGCAATCCACGCGAAAACTCAGAGAGAGAGAGAGAGAGTACGCGGGTGGCGAGCTCGTAAGACTGAGGGTTGTCGATGATGGAACCGGCCACGGCGATGGTGACGGTGGGGATTCCCCTGGACTCGCCTTCGCCGCCGCCGCCCTCCCTCCTCTTCTTCTTGCCGCTCCTCTTCTTCGGCTCGTCGTCGCGAGGGCCGCCGCCACCGCCGCCTTTGTTGAGAAGCTCACTCCGAGGCTCGACACCGCTCGCCTGCGCTTCAGCTTCGTGCCGTCTTTTCTTCTTCGCCACTCCTGCTCTCCAATATCAGAGAGTTCCGATTTTTCGACACGGCACGAGGTCGACTGGTCAAGGGTTTAGGCGTCGATGTTGGTGGTGGTATTGCGTTTCAGGATCTGAGGCCTGACAGTTGCATATATGGAAGTGGATGAGCAGGGTTTTAGCATGTGACTCATGAGTTAGAGGCTAAAGCTATTAGTGTTAGACGCAAATGGCAGTGATCTGAGAGTCCCTCTCTTGTTTCCATCAAATTCTGCACCTAGTTGCATTACGGAGCAGACCCAATTCATTAAAAAGAAGGCAATCAACGATAGGAAATTACCCGGAGATGGAGGGGCTGAAGATGAACAGTCTGGATCAAATGCTGAGAATCAGATAAAGATCCCAACAGTAATCGTTCTTGGCTTTCGAGATCGGCGGAAGAGAGACAAAGACTTCTATGAGACGGTGAATTCACCCTCCCTCGCCATGCCCTTCCAGGAAAGCGAGGGCTTGCTAGTTGCAGGGAAACTTCAAGTGGACCGAAAAAATGTGAATACGCGTTGATTTTGACTTTTGGGGTAATCGAAGTCCAAAATTCTTTGGCACGAAGGGCGAGATTACAACTACAAGATATTTTCATTGCATGTTATTAGTTTAGAAATATTCTTTCAATGACAATGAAGGCGAAGCCCGGGCCCATTCAAATTTTACTTATATAAAACCTAAAAATGTTGAATTCATATATTTTAAGTATGTTAGAGTTATACGCAATCGGTTCGTAAGACCAAAAAAGCTAGGAAAAATAACACCATGAATGCCATAACTTCTATACAACACTTAAGTACAATAATTTTTTTTTGGATCACTTAAATGATGTAACTTTCGTTCGACATTCACTTAATTGCCATAATATTTTTTTTTAATCACTATGCCATAACTTCTTAAAGTCATTCACCTAAGTGTGGAAAATTTGACAAGGTATAATATTTGTGATGAACAATTTTAAAAATCGTAACACTTCAGTAAAGATATGACACTTAGATAAATATATTTTTAAAGGTTACGGCACGTAAATAATCGAAAAAAAGTATAGTTATGGTAGTCGAGTAAATCCAATAAGAAAGTTATAACATATGTGGCTTTATATTTGTCAAAAGTTGCATTAAGCCATAACGGCATAAAGCTCCAAAAATATTTGCAATACTAGCGAAAGCTTACCAACTATAGATGGTTCAAACAGAACTTTTAGACCAGGGACATCAATATGTGCAACCATAAGAGTGTGTCTGGTTAGCATTTAGCAGGTTGGGCAGACACCAGACCTTTATTTAGTTGGAATATTTGGGGTGAAATGGTAATGTCATATCACCACTATAAGACAAGGCATCCAAAAACTTATTTTTTTACCAAGAAATTTTTTAAGAGAAACTAAATTATCCTATAGTCCAAAAATTGGAAATTATGAAGTTGTAAGCGAATCATGAACTACAAAATATAAGTCAACTTAACTTATATTTATAGATTACTTATGATTAAAAATAAAATTAATAATATGGTTATATGCATCGATGCTGATTAATCAACAAAACAATTATTCCATTGTTTTTCGACAATGACGTTATAGATATCTAAATCTAAAGGAAATGCAATCATACTATGAAATCTATGTTAAATATTGTTATTTTTATTGCATTTTATTTTGAAATTAGTTTTTATAAAAATTGACGTGGCTTTTTTTATTTATGTTTATTTTAAAAGAGGCGATAATGTGGTTGCTAATGCCAAACGTTCTATTTTGTAATTAAGATACAAAAAATTGTTATGAAAATTTTAGAGAAATAAAGATCTAAAGAAAAAGGATAGAAAAATCAGGCAAAATTTCATTCTAGAGAGGTGCATTCGTCTCCATCAACTACCTTTGAACATCATTCATTTAAAAAAAAAAAAAAAAAAAAACTCCGTATAGTGTTTTGGAGAGTGGAGATTGCATTCGTTTTTGCACGAATTCATCCTACCATAATCAAACTCTTCAACGCGGTACCATGGATATGCGCCTCCCCAAGTTCCAATGCTTGTTCGCGTCCACTACGTCGCGGTCGAGCAGTGCCACCTTTTCCGGTAAACTTTGCAAATCTGAGTAAGGTCTCAGGCCACCACTGTCGAACGGGCAAGGGCAGCTAGCGGGAAAATCGCAACCGGCCTCACCCACAAGCGGCGAGGGGCTGCCACCTCTCCTGGTACACTTGTTGCACGCGCGCGCGCTCACTCACTTCGTTCCTTCCTTAGCATATGAAGGGGGTAGTGAAGGCCAAGCTGACTTCGCTTAAGTCTGGCAAGGAACGCCAATCTACTGCCGTCCTTGTTGGTTCTCCACAGTTTGGCTCTTCCTCCTTTTTCCAAATAGTTACTTTTTCAGATTTTTTTTTATAGAAATCTTGGAATCAATTTTTTCCTTTTTAAATTTTTTTCTTAATATTGTTGACATGGCAACCATATTAATTCCTCCATCTTCGAATAAAAAAAAAAAAAAGTCATGTCAGTTTTTTCCGTTAACTGAATTATAAGGAATTAATAGTGAACTCGATTACAATAATTTAATAATTTTAAGAGTTAGTTGCACTTTTGCAATAAATTTTAAAACTTATGAAGCATTTATCCCATTTTGAGATAATAAAATAAATATTCTTTGAATTTTGGCCAATGTATAATATTTTCCTTAAATTTTTTATCTGTTGAATGCAGTATTTGAATTACTAATAGATGTTCGATTTAGTTTGTCAACTAAATGCATCATTTCCATATAATTTAAGGGCTAATTGGATATTTATTAATAATTCATTGAACCATTTTAAATAAATTTAGAGTTTAAAAATGACATAACACATTTTGCCAAAATTCAAAGATCATATTAAATAAATTAAAAATTTATGAACTATTTTAAATATTGGACTAAATTTTATGGATTATTTATGTCATTTTCCATTTTTTTAAATCTAAAACTTCGTAAACATAAGGATGGACACATAGGGTGCGAATGGTAACGTTTTTTTTTTTGTTCCGGGAACGAAAAAAAAAAAGTGTTTCTATTCCGGGGAACAATTTTTGAACAAAAGAACGCGTTTGGTAATGTTTGGTCGGGAATAAAAAAATGAACGTAAACACGTTTGGTCCGGAATAAAAAATTTTATTCTTTTTTTGTTTCTTTTAATTTTTTAAACATTTTTATTTTATTTTTCATTTTTTCCTTTCTTTTTTATTTTTTCTTTTTTCGGCCGGTCACGTCCCGCGACCGGCCGACGGGGCCGGCAGCCTCGCCAGCCACGGCGAGGCTCGCCGGCTCGGCGAGGCCGAGCATCGCCGTGGTTGGGCGAGGCTCGGCCTTGCCGTGGCTGGGCGAGGCCGAGCTCGCCCAGCCAAGGCGAGGCTCGGCGTCGCCGGCGCGGGCGATGCCGAGCCCGGCCAAGGCGAGGCCGGCTCGCCGCGCGGCGACGCCGAGCCTCGCCGGGGTCGGCGACGCTCGGCTCGCCGGATCTCGGGCGAGGCCGAGCTCGACGGGACGGTCGCCGGCCATGGCCGAGGCCGGCGACCGGCGAAAGAGAGAACGAAGAAAAAAAGAAGAAAAGAAGAAGAGAAGAAGAAGAAATGTTTCTCCGAGAAATGTTTTGGAGCAAGAAACAAAAAATTATTGTTTTTTTTTTGTTCTTATTTCGTTTAAACAAAAAAACAAAAAGCGAAGCCTTAAACGCAACCAAACGCGTTTTTGTTAACACTTTCCCGTATGAAGTGTGCATTCTAAACGTTTCTTAGAAACGTTTCCATGCACGCCCATAGATTCACATATAATTTTTTGATATTTTTCTAAAATTTGAATAATTTAAATTTTAACAAAAAAGTAATAAAAAAACTACTATTTACTATTTTTTTAATTCCAAACAAATATTAAATCAATTGATTTTCGCCATTTTTTTACAATGTCGCTTCGCGTGCGGGATGTTAAGTTGCAGTGGACACCATTTTCATGGGAGAGATGACTGGTGCATTGCCATGTTCTTCAGCGATATCGTCCCAACCATCCATCACTATGTCTCTCTCATCGCAAGATGCGTCGCCAAGAAACACCTGAAGCTCGGCATGGCCGTCCACTACCACCTCATCAAGACCCCACTCGCCAGCGACTCTTTCGTCGTCAGCCATCTCATTGGCATGTATTTTAGATGGTCTTCCATCCCAAGCGCCCACAAGGCTTTTGATGATCTTGATACAAAGAACAGTTAGTCTTGGAACACCATCATATCTGCATATGCCTGGATTGGCGATTTCAAGAAAGCGCTCGACTTGTTCGATGAAATGCCGCAGAGGGCTCTTGTCTCTTATAATTCATTGATTTCCGGGTTGTCCCGTCATGGGTTTTATGTGAAGTCTCTGAGTATCTTCATGCAAATGCAAAAAGAGTATGATTGTCTATTCGTGGATAAATTTACTTTTGTGGGTGTTGTGAGTACCTGTGCTGGCTTGGGCTCTTGTGCCAGGTCATGGAGTTACCATCATAATGGGCTTGGAATTTACTAAGATTACTTATAATTCCCTGATTGATGCTTATGGTAAATCAGCCAATATATGCCATGCCTTGTTCGAGGTTATGCCTGAGAAGGATATCGTATCGTGGACTTCTGTGGTTGTTGCTTATATGCGAGCTCATAACTTAGATGATGCTTGTGCAATATTCAACAAGATGCCAGCGAAGAACAGAGTCTCTTGGACTGCACTGATCTCGGGCTTTGTGGAGAATGGCCGTGGTGTTGAAGCATTGGACCTTTTTGTTCAAATGCATGAGGAAGGAATACAGCCAAGTCCTCATACTTTTGTCTATGTTCTTTGTGCCTGTGCTGATCGAGCACTTGCTGAGAGAGGCAAACAGATTCCTGGTTGCATCGTTAGGAGCTGCTTTAATAGAGTTTTGGATAACATATTTTTAGGGAATGCTCTAATTGACATGTATTGCAAGTGTGGCGACATGAGATCAGCTGAGATCTTATTCTTGAGGATGCCAGAAAGGGGTGTTGTATCATGGAACTCTATGATAACTGGGTTTGCTCATAATGGTCTAGGGCATGAATCACTCGTTTTTCTCAAGAAGATGCTGGAGACAAAGTAAGACCTAACCATGTCACTTTTCTTGGTGCTCTATCTGCTTGCGGCCACACTGGTCTAGATGTTGAAGCGCTTCAGATTTTCAAGGCAATGAAAAAGGATTACAGCCTTCAACCAAGATCCGATCACTACGCTATTTTGGTCGATCTGCTCCAAAGGAAATCAGACTTGAGGAAGCCATGGAGTTAATAAAGTGTCTCGAACAAATCAGGTTATGTTGGAATGTGTGGTGTACTTTTGGGTGCATGCAAAGTCCATGGTAATTGCCCGAAAGCTGTGGATGCTCTATTGAAGTTGGAACTCCGAAATGCTGCGAGGTATGTCATGTTATCAAGCATATATGCTGCAACTAACAGATGGGTTGATTCCTGCACGATAAGGAAGCAAATGGAGAAGAGAAACTTGATGAAGGATGTGGCAAACAGTTGGATTGAGGCAAAGAATGATATGCTCAAATTTCCAGCAAGGGATGGATTCCACTACCTGATAGGAGACATACACGAGGTGCTCGGGAAACTACCATACCATATGAAGGAAGCTGGATAGGTTCATGACCCCCGCATAAGGTTCATCTATTTTAATTTTAATTTAATTTAACCTTAAATGACGTCTCTAACTTCTTTTTTTCAATTGCTATACCTTAATCAAAACTCTCAGCACAGAAAATCTATCCTCTTTCTGCTGAGTCCTCTAATCCAGTCTTTAAAAGATACGCGGAAACACCGACCTAAATGTCCCCTGGACTCATAACCCGACCAATTTATGAATTTGTTTTCACTATGGGGTTAAGTATAAACTCAATAAATGAAATTTCTAAATCTAAAGTAAGAGCTCAAGTTCACATTAGATAACTTAATCCGTGTGATATTTATGAATGGCTATAATCACGTGTCTAATGAATAAAATAAGATTCAATGAGATGGCATTCAGCTTAATACTCAAATACACAAAAATGAATGAGCTAAATGTGCATGTACCACCACATAGTAGCTCACTGATATACATAAATAAGTATATATTCACTATTCATCATTGGCCATGACTCATCTTAATTAATGATGCATCATCACAACCAAATAGAATTATAAACATATCTTTACCAGTGTGTGTGTGTGTGTGTGTGTGTATATCACTGTTTAACTGTCCATGCCATATTCATTTTCATCAACATTCGTACTTACTTTATTCTCTTCATTTTCTCAATCTAGATCCTCAAGTTTATAATATCACCTAACAAGCTACTCAAGTCATTACACAAATTCTCAATAGCGTTGATAATTTACTTATGATATCGGTGAAATTTCAGAAGAGTTGATATTTTACTACTTCATTGGAATGTTGGTAAATTCCTAATAGTGTCGTTAATTTACCTACAATACCAGTAAAAGTTCATAGAAGTTCGTAATTTGTTAATTAATTGGAATATTGGTATATATATATATATATATATATATATATATATTGGTGATCAAGTTACCAGTTATAATATTTTATCAGCAAGATTGAAAATTACTAGTAAGATTGGAATTCCACCAACACAGAAAGTTTTCAATTTTTCACTGCGTAGGACCGTAATATTTTGCCGAAGTTCCGTAAGTCTCTACCTTAGCGACAAGAATTTTAAATTCACCTAAAAAATTCGATTGATCAAACTTGAAAGCAGGAGTGATTTCTGTCAAAGCGCGGGCAGAATTGTGTTTTAAGTTAATAAAACCAAGAACCTTTCTGACCAATGCACATGACCATTAGCTAAGAGCGTGTTGACACCAGGAGATCGACAAGTCATTCTTCATCGCTATAAGACTAGCTAAAGCTCTAAGAACAAAATGGGCAAGTCATTAAGAGGAGAGATGCCGATTGACGATTGGATGTTGATGACCAGGTGTTTCTATCGATATGCAATGGCGATGGGTAGACAATTCACTCTAATATTGCCGATTAATGGCTATTCCGATAACGGAATGTCACTATTGATGATATGCAAGCGATAACAATAATTGACCAATATTGCCAATTGGCGATTATAAATATCAATGATTAAGTGTGATATATCGATATACGATAGCAATTGGTCAACAACAGTTGAAAAATGTGCTCAATATTGAAGATAAAGAATGTCATATGTTTGAAATGTTTCGGATAAGAACAATAAGCTGTTATTTGTCTTATTAGATTATATATATCCGAAGTGTGTTTGTTGTAAAGGATCTCTCCTAAAACAAAAACCAAAAAAAAAGAAAAAAATTCAACACTTTGCTCTTTTCAATTTCAATAAAATAGTTCGTTCCAGTGTTTATTTTCAGTATTTAATATCTAGGGACATCTTTAGATCTTTGTTCTACAATTTATGTTTCATCCGAATCGCCACAGGACCCAATTGATAAAGAAAAAAAGGAGTACTGATTTAGTGAATGATTGTTTACTAGAATCGGCGAATGGATTGCTAGCGAAACAGAGAGTTATATTTATGTTAGACGCCATGTTTTGCTGCCTATTTCTTCATCCCTCAATAGCTGCGACGTTTGACCCATCTTTGAATCTCTAACGAGGGCATCCTCCAAGTACCGTTCAATAAGGAGCGGTATTTCACACTGAAAGTTTTACTATTCTTTGCCGCCTTTTCTTTTCCTCCTCGGCTATGTTTCTACTTAAGTTCTTCGATGTAAAAATTTTACGGGAAATCCGCAACAAATTCTGTGAATATGGTTGCTATTGTCTGATTGACTTCGTGATAATGAATGCAAGACATTCTCAGGGTACTGTCTCAAGAACCTTAATTTCTGCGGATGAGCTCTGCAGCAAGTCATCTTGAATCCTCGATGAATTCCACAGAAATTCCCTTAAGAGATTATCTGAGTGCATAAATTGCATATGACTGATAAAAACCTCGATCCGCTCCAAATCTTCTCCTAATCTATCCCTAGTTGCATAGCAACAGCGAAGAGAAAATTACGAGAAACGGAATATAGGTGAAGATGAAGAAAACCAATTGAAGATGCAGCGAAGGAAGAACCCTTTTTGGCCTGAGTCAGCTGCAACCAAAATGAAAAAGAAATATTTTTTTCTAGACAACCTATACACGTCATTTCGAAACAAAAAAGAGAGAGCTGAAATTTCTTAAGAGTGGTCCCCCTATACGCGTCCTTTCAAGAAAATATTCCATACCACCGTGATTTGCGGTCCATAAATATTGGCAATATATTAAAGGCTCCTCTCACTTTTTTTCAAATCTTTGTACTCATCGGATTCCAAAATCTCCTCCAATCTCTCACATTCATTTATAAGCAAGCACTGTAGCTTCTTGAAGCTTGAAGGTTCAAGTATGGAAAGAACTGATACGGATTTTAGAGACCCTCTATTGTTTTCATTAAATTCTTTACCTAGTTGCATTACAGAACAGACCCAATTCATTGAAAAAAAAACAAAAACGAAGGCAATAAATGAGAGGAAATTACCGGAGATAGAGGGTAAAGAAGATGAAGAGTCCAGATCAAATGCTAAGAAGCAGATAAAGATCCCAAGAATAAACGCTCCTGGCTTTGAATTCAGCTGAAGAAACAGTTTTCCATGAGACAGTCTACTCACCTCACGTGCCGTGCTCTTCGAGGAAGGTGAGGACTCGCTACTTGCCCTTGCAGGTACACTTAAAAGCCGACCGTGAGTGATTAAATAGGCGTTTGTTTTCACTTTTGAGCTAATCGAGCAAGTTGAGGTTCAAATTTCACCAAGTCCCAAAGATTCTTTGGCATAAAAAAGGCCAAAGTTCAAAAAAGACGAGTAATCTTACCATCTTTCGAGAAAATTGCAACCCTCCTCTGGTTTATCTGGAAAGCTAGAAACGATCTCGTGTTCTGGCGAAAAACCCCCGACTATCTCTGGTCGAGGCGTTGAAGTTCTTCATATCTAGAAGTGAAGTGGAACTGTACTTGGAGTCTTATAATTCAGCAATTATTGGCTCCCCGCTAGAAGATGCTCACGTGCGATGGGAGGTGGAAGCACTCATTTTGGAGGCCCAAGCGCAGCTGATCCATTTTAAGAAATTTTCCGTGGCCCATTGTGGAAGAAGGGAGAATCAAGTAGCCTATTGGTTAGCCAAGGCCCAACATTTAGATACTCTTCCATCTTCTAGATTAACTCAGCATCCCCAACCTTCATGGGATCTGCTTTGTTTTGATGCCCCATCTTCCCATCTTTGGGCTTTTTGTCTAAGAACTCGTAATGATAAACGAAAGTAGTTTTTCTGACAAAAAAAGAAGAAAAAAAGGTCAAGACTTTATGCATGTTACTAGTCAAAATCTTTTTTTATATTAATTGATATTCTTGTAATCAGGATGAGACCCTTCTTTTGTTGGTGAAATCCTAGCCTCATTTAAATTTTACATAACTTGAACCTACAAATGAAATCCGTATGTGTTAACTATTTAAGATGGATTGTCATAATTATTAAATAGTAAATACATAAGAGAAAAGTGAGGTGTCAAACTACAAAAGCTGTGTTTGGCCAGAGATGGATAAAGCTGGAACATCGACATGTAAAATTATATATAATCTAAAATTTTCTAAAATTTATATGATATTCCAAATTGTAATGGAAAAGCCACAAAAAAATAAATTCCAGTGAGAGGAGCTATTTCCGGAGTTCATTGCTTTTCACCTAAGTGAGAGGAATCTTTCAAGATGGACATCTCTCCGGTTTGCACCCTTATTCAAAAGTCGCTAGTGAAATATCCTTTCCCTGAGCTTGGGAAGCAGATCCAGACACGAGATTGCAAAACCACATGGCCTCCACGATCTCTAGCAAAAGCGGCAACGGATAAGAATCTTGCATCCCCACATCAATGTTCACTTTAAT
Source organism: Eucalyptus lansdowneana (assembly GCA_017140395.1). Lineage (NCBI taxonomy): Eukaryota > Viridiplantae > Streptophyta > Magnoliopsida > Myrtales > Myrtaceae > Eucalyptus > Eucalyptus lansdowneana. The sequence continues at coordinate 79,429,012 of CM029490.1, forward strand.
GTACCCACTGGGCACGCGGCTATGTAGCAAGGGAATTGGGAGTTAGTAACGCTAGCACCGCAAGCACGGGGTTCGACTCCCTGCTCCGCAAATGGTAGAGCAAAAGTTTAAAAGAAAGCGAGAGGAGAGTAATGAATAAGACAGAAAAAAAATAAAAGGAGAGGAGTCCTCCAACCATTGAGGAAGGAGTCCATTTAGTAGGGTGACGACCCACAATCTGTGACTGCAACCAATGTTCTATCACATCTCATGATAGATGTCCGGAATACATTGAATTACAAAAAGGAAGAATCATTTGCGGATGAGCTTCCTGAAGTTTGATTCGATGCTCCTGTAAACCCTGAAAATCCTCACGATAAATGTGGGGTGGAAAGCCGCAAAGCAAGGAAGACCAGATGACGTAGCACATGCTTGAAGTCAGAACCGCGGAAAGTGATGCTATGTCCGAACCCCAGCCAACTTGTCGCCATACGATTCGGATTTTTGGTCAGTCACGGACGAAAAGTAGTAGGGAGCATTTCCTCCGGTCCCTCACAAAATGGGCAAAATTTATGTGAAATAACCATTAATTGGCTTGGCTTGCTGCGAACAGGAAGTGTTTCCATAGTTGATGGCTGAAGGCACCAAAACAAGGAAGTTGTGATGTAAAGTAAGTCTCTTTCAAAGAATAGTTGCCTGAGTTATGACTTTGCTAGATAGAGCTGGAAGGTTCAGGGGTCTGAAGCATGTGAATTTGCTCAGGTCAGTTGACAATGGAGAGCAGTGCTTCATCCGCGGGCACAAGCTTGTAACCATAATAGTATGTTTGGTTAGCACTTAGCAGTTCGGGCAGACATCCACCCTTTATTTCTAGCTGGAAATTTGGGGGTGAAATGGGATGGGTCCACATTATCCACTAGAAGGAATCCTGAAGTTTTTTGCCTAGGAGAAATTTGAGAAAAAATTTAGTCATCCTATTATTTGGATTTGAATAGACCAATCATTGGAAATTACCACTGGTTAGAAATATTATGAAACAACAAGTAGATGATGAACATCGAAATATAAGTCGACATATATTTATAAATTAGCTATGAATAATATATATACGCGCGTGCGATAGATTAATATAGTGATACTTATGAGTTTCTTATTTTTGAAATAATGACTAGAATATTAATTTAATTTTCTAATATCACGATATTGTACTATAGAATCATCTTGTAAAATTTATGCTATGGTATCTCTATTCCATTACATTCTCACACTATTTGTGTACAATCGAAAAAAAAAAAGAACCTCTATAATATTCCATTACCTACATCTATGTCAGCTCTTTTAGGAATTCATCAATTGAAAGTAATGTGCGTCCTCGCTCTATTTGATTTGTTAATACTTTGTTCCTTTACTCATTATATCTTTCTTTATCGTATCAAACACAATGCAAGGGAGAGAGACGCACAATATCTCTATGCATCCAAATTGATATATCATTTGGTAATTGGTATAGTAGTAGCTGGTAGACTGTTCTTCTTTTACAGAATGCTAGCATGAAAAAATTTCGATATTGGATTGACTATAAATTTTCAATATTGGGTGGATTTTTCTCAGAAACTCTTCCGTTATGAGTCATTCTAGAAAGAAACCTTAGATGACAAATGCAAGAGCTTCTTCTCGGGGCATCGCACCTGACACTAAAATGTGTCCTATTATATTAGTTCACACTTAAAATTGATTCAGAAAAAGAATATTTCGAAAAGATGAATTACTCTCAACCTATTTTTGTCTTAAACTCTTTCTTTACGTGGTAAAATTTTTCTTGAAAGGTGAGGTTGAAAGTCCTCTGCACATGGGCGCTTGCTGTTGCTTGCAGGTTAACTAATTATGTTCTTATCTGATAAGAAATTATGACGAAACCTTCCTCTTTTATTTCACCAAAATAGATTTGACAAAGACATTCCTCAGCACTCAATTAGTTGCTGCCTTGTGTCACGGTTCGTGAATCCTCCCATACTCGTGACACTTATGAGTGGCGCTTGGGGTTATCTGGTGAAGAGTGTGAGGCAGAAGGGTAGAACACAACTGGTCCGTGAGAGTGGCATCAGGACGGTTGGTGCTAGGAGTTCTAGGATAGAAGGAATACATCACTTAGGAGCTCTGAAGACGGGATAGGCCTCCCGTGCACAAATTGGTCGGGAGCTAATGCCACTCTCCTGACGATGCCATGGCAGGTCGAAACCAGTTGTTGTACCTAAAAAGAACTGCTATCTTACTCGATGGACTAGACGCCCAAGCAAAACTGGGCATGGTAGAATCTCATACGAAGAATCATTCACCGTATCATTCGTGGAACAACTAAAGAAAAGGCTGGCCTGGCGAATTCCGCTCGCTAGGTGCCCGCGGGTCGTTCCGAGGCCAAGGAAACTCTCGGCCCGTGACAAATGGTATCAAAGCAGGAATCCCTTCAGTAAGCGAGTGAGCAAGTCGGAGAATCGGACTCCTCGCTCAAGTGCGGGTCAAGCAGATAAGTCCTAGTGGATGGGTGCTAGGACGAGTCGGCTTCTCGCCGAGCGGAATGCGAATTAGAGAAGAACCGAACTCTTGCTGAATGGGGATAACGTTCCTAGATCGATCGGTGAATTTGAAGAAGAGGTCTACTATCACGTTTTCAACAAGAAAAGAACCTCCATTGGTCTGTTGGGGTCAAGATGCTGATTAGGTTGAAATGGTGCTGCCAAAAGATGTGGTTGGCGAAAGATGCCACACTTGCCGAAAAGCGCAGGTAACCGAATGGCCGAGCGGCTGAGATCAAAAGAGGCCACCAATGGAGCAAAACCCGTTTTGTTGGGCGAGCGTGACCGTTCGATGTGAATTCCCAAAAGTGGCACATCAATGGTTAATTTACTTAAGGAAGCGATAGAACAGATCGTAACGAGGGCGTTGCGAATTGATTGGGGGAGAATGTCACGGTTCGTGAATTCTCCCGTACTCGTGACACTTGTGAGTGGCGCTTGGGGTTATTTGGTGAAGAGTGTGAGGCAGAAGGGTAGAATACAACTGGTCCGTGGGAGTGGCGTCAGGACAGTTGATGCTAGGAGTTCTAGGATAGAAGGATTACATCACTTAGGAGCTCTGAAGACAGGGTAGGCCTCCCATACACAAACTGGTCGGGAGCTGATGCTGCTCTTCTGACGAGGTCATGGCAGGCCGAAACCAGTTATTGTACCTAAAGAGAACTGCTGTCTTACTCGATGGACTAGACGCCCGAGCGAAGCTGAGCGTGGTAGGATCTCATATGAAGAATCATTCACCGTATCGTTCGTGGAACAGCTAAAGAAAAGGCTGGCCTAGCGAATTCCGCTCGCTAGGTGCTCGCGGGTCGTTCCGAGGCCAAGGAAACTCTCGGCCCGTGACACTTGACTGACGCAGGCGAAGAATAGCACTCCCCTATGACGATCTCATTAGAAAAGTGAAATATCGAGAAATTACACTGAAGCTAGTTCAACCCTCACCGTTAGACTAGTTTCTAAAGAGCATAAACTGATCTCTAATCATAGTCATCTCTTAGGTTATTAGCAAACAGATGCAGGGTGAATGGGCGAGCATTACTTAGGCTTGAAGAATTGGCGTATCAAAAAAAGAGGAGTGAACTACTAATTAATTACGAAATCTATAAAATTTCAACAGAAGAAAGAGGTGATGAATGCTATAACTGTTCTTCCAGAAAAAAAGTTTGAACACAGGACGGTAAGAACAAAAGCTGCTTTTCACGGAAGCTGAGAGTTCCAGTTCACACATAACGCAACATTATAGTCTATTCAGTCCGTCTCTCCTGTTAGGTACACAGTTGAGGGTATCAATCAAGTAGTGTTCTTACTGCTAATTACCAGACAATAATGTACTAATTTGTAGCTTTGAAGCCTCTTTGAGACACCGATATCTCTGTTCACATAAGAAAAGTCTCATCAAACATAATGATATCAACCGATTCCACTCAAACTAATTCAGCTTTTAGTGCCAGCCCTGTTCCTAAAGTGCATAGATTCAATCCCTACTTAAAGAAATCTGAGTTTTATTGACAAGCAGATTTATAGGTGTGGCATTGTGTCTCCAGATCTAAGGCCCAACTGTAGCACAGACAGAAGCAGATGAGCAGGGTTTAGCATGTGACTAGTTTTAGGCTAAAGCTATAAGTGTTAGATGCAAATGACAAGGATCAATCATTGAGTCAACTATTTAAAGAATTGATATTGAATTGAGAGTCACCCTATCGTTTTCATCGCATTATATACCTAGTTGCATTGCAGATCAGACCCAACTCATGAAAATAGCAGTAGATGAGAGGAAATTACCGGAGGTGGAAGGGGAGAAGGTGAAGTGTCCGGATCAAATGCTGAGAAGCCGATAAAGATCTTGGCTCTGAGTTCAGCTGAATAAAGCCTGTTTATCAGACAGTCCACTCACCATCGAGTGTCTTTCTGACCCAGGACGATGAGGACTTACTAGTTGCAGGCGCACTGAAAGCCAACGACAATTAATGACCGAAGGTGCCGAAACAAGGGATTTGGGATGTAAAGTAACCCTCCTACACAGAATAGTTGCCTGAGTTATGGCCTTGCTAGACAAACATTGAAGGTTGAGGGGTCTGAAGTGTGAATTTGCTTAATACAGTTCACCATGGATGATTCCAACAGTACTTCCAAGCCATACTGGTTTGTTTGGTTAGCACTTAGCAGGTAAGGCGGTCATCCACCCTTTATCTTGTTGGACCATTTGGGTAAAATGAATTGTCCATATTACCACCGAAAGGAATCCTCAAATAGTTTTCTCCTGAACAAGGAAAATTTAATTATCGTATTATTTAGATTTTAATGGTCCAATCATTGGAAATGTTCAAGCTGTGACTATTCCCAAGGAGGCTAAAAGAATAGTCAATATATTGAAAATCCGTAATCTAATAATACATAATTGAAATCGAACTATACAAAGTAATAACCTAACATTCATTTCTAAGAAAACACAATATCTTAACGAAGCTTAAGGGCTTTTCAATTTTGAGCAAATTAAATTTTTTATCAAATACTCTCACGCATTTTGAAAGAAAATTACTCAAAAATCTAATTTCTGAGTTTTTTCTAATTTTAGAAAAATAATTTTTTTCAGAATTTTTTAAAAATTTGTTTTCAAGATTGTTAAAATTTCTAATTTTTTTAATTTTTAGAATATTCTTTTTCAAAAAAAGAAATATTTTTTATATTTTAAAAGAAATGATTTTTAAACTAAAAATAGGGACCCTGGTCGGGACCGACCCAGGTCGCCAGCCCACAGCCAGACTGGGCCTCATGCGCAGGCCTATCCGGTCCCCAAAATCTAGCCCATCCCTTAAAGAAATAAAAAGGGCCCCATCCAAGAAAGAAATTGTGCCTAATTCAACACTAAAAAGCCCTAAAGACCTAAGCCGAGGAGTGGAATTAGACCGGCCCAGCCAAGGGACCAAAGGCATCCGGTCAAGCTCCTTTCGCCCGACCCACACGGTTCCCCGACCGTGATGGACCCGAGTCTTCAATTGGCCGCGAACGAGCGGCGCGGAGTAGTCCTTGGCGAAGCCAACTCCCGGCCCCGCTACGAACGCCGCCTCGCCACGTTACCTGCCATGGCACGAACAAAGGAAAAATGGAACGATAGCCAGCGTTCCAGGGCAAACCAAAATCAGAGAAAGAGTTCACGGATCTAACCGAGGCATTTTAACAAACAGGTGACGTGCGTTACAGAGTCGCAAGGGGGCGCGGCGGTGGGTCGACGGCGGTGATTCAGGCACATTAGCTAGCGCGCTCTCTCTCTCTCTCTCTCTCTCAATCTCTACCTTCGCTCGAACTCTCAATTACGGCTCTCTCTCTGTGGGACCTCCTCTCCACCCGTTTTCTATTTTTTCCCCCCTCAACTCTAGACTCTCACTCTCAAAGATACCACTGTCTCCGTTCGTACAAAAAAAAAAAAAAAAATCCCATCAAGCAAATGAAATCAACAGATCCGCTTAAACTAATTTAGCTTTTAGCGTCAACCCAGCTCCTAAAGAGCGTAAATCCAATTCCTAATTACAAAAATCTCTGAGACATCAACAAGCTAATGCATAGGAGTGGCGTTGAGTTCCAAGGTCTGAGGCCTAACTGTCGCATGGATGGCAACAGATGAGCATGGTTTTAGCATTTGACTAGAGTAAGAGGCTAAAGCTGTTAGTGTTAGTCGCAACTGGCAGTGATCAATCATGGAGTCGACTGAGGAAAGAATTTGATGCTGATCTGAGAGTCCCTCTATTTTTTTCATCTTATTCTGCACCTAGTTGCATTATAGAACAGACCCAATTCATTAAAAAAAGAAAAAGAAAGCCAATAAACGAGAGGAAATTACCGGAGATGGAGGGGTGAACATGAAGAGTCCGGATCAAATGCTGAGAAGCATACAAAAGATGCCAAGAATGAACGTTCTTGGCTTTTGAGTTCAGCTGAAGAAAGACGAAGACTTCTATGAGACGGTGAATTCACCCTCCCTCGCCATGCCCTTCCAGGAAAATGAGGGCTTGCTAGTTGCAGGGAAACTTCAAGCCGACACTGAAAAATTGAGTGCCCGTTGCTTTTGACTTTTGAGGTAATCGAGTTGAGTTTCTGTGAAATTTCTGGAAGTCCAAGGATTCTTTGGCACGAAAGGCGAGAGCGCGAGAGATCTTCATTGCATATTATTAGTTTAAAAATCATTCAATTTAAACTATTTGATATTCTTTTAATGACGAGGAAACCTTTTTTTTTAGGTGAACTCCAGGTTCGTTCAAATTTTACATATACTATACTTAAGATTTAGAATTCATATATTTGAAGTAATTGAGATGGATTATGTCAGACTTATTTACAATAAATTCATAAAACAAGAATAGTTGGGGAAAATCATATCACAAATGCCATAATTTTTGTATAACACTTATTTGAGTACCATAATTTTCCTAGAATCTTATATAAATACTCAGTAAAATTAATTATAGTGTTGGTATATTGCTAACAGCACTCGTAGAATTTCAGTGGAGTTGGTAATTTACTTAACATGGGGAACAAACACAATTGGAGAGTGCAGCACAATGGAAAGCCATATGCCATGTTCGAAAGTAGTGTTATTAATTTACTTACGATACTGGTTAAATTTCAAATGAGTTGATAATTTGCTACTTCATTGAAATACTAGTAAATTTCTGATAGTGTTAGTAATTCACTTCCAACACCAGAAAGTTTCCAAAAGACTTGGCAATTTACCAATCTAGTGGGAAATTTCTAAATTTCCAACAGCTTTGGTAATTTAACCAGCCATTTTCTTTTACCTAACAATTCCAATTTTGCTGGTAATACCACACAAAAATTTCAAATGATGAAACTAGAAACGCAGTAATGAATCCACTCAAAAGCGCCTGCAGGAATCTGTTTTTAAGTTATCAAAACTAAAGAACCTTGGTGACCATTGCACATGATCATTACCTAGGGAGCATTTTATGTTTATGCTAGACACAATGGTTTGCCCCTACTTTTTCATTTCTTCAATGTGGAAATTTTCATGGGAAATCAGCAACAATTCTGTGAATATGGTTGCTGATGTTAGATAGAATTCGCAACACTGAATGCAACACATTCTCAGGGTAATGCCTCAAGAACATTAATCTCTACGAATGAAATCTAGAGCAAGTCATCTTGAATCCTCAATGAATTTCTTCCATAATGAAATTTAATCACTTAGTACACCAGCTAAATATTAGAACTAAGTAGGACGACAACAGCCCAAGAGAAGAAGAAAGAAATTGCTGAACCAATCGATTATAGTAAGGTTTTTATGCCTACGGGGAAAATATGTTGGCTTTAGCTAGACATTGATAACCTCGAAGAAGAAACGAGTCCCCGCCTCAAACTATTCCACCTGTAAGGTTTGGACCAGTTTCTAAAGGGTGAAAATCAATCCCCTAATTGGTGCGAAGTGAACCGATGCATAGGAGTTGCAACGTGTTTCGAGAGGATGCGACTTGGTTAGGCTAAAAGCTATTACAATTAGATGCATATTGAAGAGTTCAATTGAGTCACAGATCACGAAGGAGTTCAATGGGAGTCATTAATCATTCAGAAGCCCCTGTAGAGATCTTGTTTTTAAGTTATCAAAACTAAAGGACCTTTGTGACCATTGCACATGATCATTAACTAGGGAGTGTTATATTCATGCTAGACACAATGTTTTGCCCCCACTTCTTCTTTTCTTCAATGCGGAAATTTTCACTGGAAATCAGCGACAATGCTGTGAATATGGTTGTTGACGTCTAATGAATTTGCGACACTGAATGCAACACATTGAACATCAATTTCTGCGAATGAATTCTGGACCAACTCATCTTGAAACCTCGATGAATTTCTCCCACGATGAGAGGCTGTTTCCATTGCATAGAACTCAATTCATCCAACTCTTTTCTTAATCTACCACTAGTCGAATCAAAATGCACAAAACAGAACCCAATTAATGCAGAATAGAAACCGAGTAGAGAAAATTACCAGAAAAGGAGTGGGTGACGATGAAGAGAATCAAATTAGACAGCCACCAAGTCTGAATGAAATGCAGGAAACCAAATAAAGATGCAGAGAAGGGAGAAACCCTTCTTGGCCTTAGTCAGCTGCGACCGAAATAAAAAAGCAAGACCTTTTTCTAGACAACCTATTTTTGCAAACACTCGAGGAACAGATCAATGAGCACAAAGGCAGGGTCGCTTTCCCGGAGGGAGATCTCTGCCAGGTTGAATCACGTCTCAAGCTTTCGCTCGGGGTCGCCGTCGCGTTCCTTGACGGTCGGACTCTGTCGCTGCTGGTTCTGGGCGAGCTTCTCGCTCGGGTCGTCGCTGATGAGGGAGGAAGACGAAGGAAGGAGAAGGAAAGACTGTGAGGAGGGGGATAGAGACAGGGAGAGGGAGGGGGGGAGAGCGAGAGAGAGAGAGAGAGAAACGGGAGAAAAAAGAAAGAAACAGAGCTTAAAATAAGGGGAGAGAGAGAGATCTTGATGGCCTCGAGGTAAGAGAGGAATCCCTAACCTTTTTAATTCTACTGTCTCCATATAACTGCATGTCGAATGGATGTAATTGGAATCCACGGATGAATACAAGGCAACTCGGATGATTCCTTGGGCACCTTGGAGATGGTCGGGTTAGACAACTTCTCTGGCAACGGAAGAGTCCCCTTAGATAACTTGGGCAATTTCTTCGAATCTTTTAGGCTTTGAATCTCTTTTAGCTCTGGACAGCTTTCTACAATGGAGTATTTTTCATTCTTGACGCTTAATGGTTCTAACAACTTTCCCGAAGATTTGCAGTGATCAGTATGAAGCTTCTCCGACAATTTTGGCCCACATCGAACCCCAACCAGACAAGGACAAAGATTTTTCATTCTTAAAGATCCCCCAGATTAATCGTTCTTGGGTTTGAGCTCCGTTGAAGAAAGACCTTTTGCAAGATGGCCCGCTCGCCCCCACTTGCAATGCTCTTCCATGTAGTTGAGGACTCGTGAGTTGCGGGTGTACTTAAAGCCGATTGTTGACATTTAATATAATAGAGATGAAGGTCGACCGTTGACTTTTGATATAATAGAGATCAAGGCCGGCCGTTAACTTTTGATATAATAGAGATCAAGGCCGGCCATTGAGCAGATAAAGATCCCCCAGATCAATCGCTCTTGGGTTTGAGCTCCACTGAAGAAAGACTTTTTGCAAGATGGCCCGCTCGCCCTCGCTTGCAATGCTCTTCCAGGTAGGTGAGGACTTGTGAGTTGCAGGTGTACTTAAAGTCGATCGTTGACATTTGATATAATAGAGATGAAGGTTGACCATTGACTTTTGATATAATAGAGATCAAGGCCGGCCGTTGACTTTTGATATAATAGAGATCAAGGCCGACCATTGAGCAGATAAAGATCCCCCAAATCAATTGTTCTTGGGTTTGAGCTCCATTGAAGAAAGACTTTTCGCAAGATGGCCCGCTCGCCCTCACTTGTAATGCTCTTCTAGGTAGGTGAGGACTTGCGAGTTGCGGGTGTACTTAAAGTCGATTGTCAACATTTGATATAATAGAGATCAAGGCCGGCCGTTAACTTTTGATATAATAGAGATCAAGGCCAGCCGTTAACTTTTGATATAATAGAGATCAAGGCCGGCCATTGAGCAGATAAAAATCCCCCAGATCAATCGCTCTTGGGTTTGAGCTCCACTGAAGAAAGACTTTTTGCGAGATGGCCCGCTCGCCCTCGCTTGCAATGCTCTTCCAGGTAGATGAGGACTTGTGAGTTGTAGGTGTACTTAAAGTCGATCGTTAACATTTGATATAATAGAGATGAAGGTTGACCATTGACTTTTGATATAATAGAGATCAAGGCCGGCCGTTGACTTTTGATATAATAGAGATCAAGGCCGACCATTGAGCAGATAAAGATCCCCCAGATCAATTGTTCTTGGGTTTGAGCTCCATTGAAGAAAGACTTTTCGCAAGATGGCCCACTCGCCCTCACTTGCAATGCTCTTCTAGGTAGGTGAGGACTTGCGAGTTGTGGGTGTACTTAAAGCCGATTGTCGACATTTGATATAATAGAGATGAAGGTCAACTGTTGACTTTTGATATAATAGAGATCAAGGCCGGCCATCAACTTTTGATATAATAGAGATCAAGGCCGGCCATTGAGTAGATAAAGATCCCCCAGATCAATCGCTCTTGGGTTTGAGCTCCACTGAAGAAAGACTTTTCGCAAGATGGCCCGCTCGCCCTCGCTTGCAATGCTCTTCTAGGTAGGTGAGGACTTGTGAGTTGCAGGTGTACTTAAAGTCGATTGTTGACATTTGATATAATAGAGATGAAGGTTGACCATTGACTTTTGATATAATAGAGATCAAGGCCGGCCGTTGACTTTTGATATAATAGAGATCAAGGCCGACCATTGAGCAGATAAAGATGATCAATTGTTCTTGGGTTTGAGCTCCATTGAAGAAAGACTTTTTGCAAGATGGCCCGCTCGCCCTCACTTGCAATGCTCTTCTAGGTAGGTGATCAGTTGCGGGTGTACTTAAAGCCGATTGTCGACATTTGATATAATAGAGATGAAGGCCGACTGTTGACTTTTGATATAATAGAGAGGCCGGCCATTGAGCGGATAAAGAACCTCGGATCAATCATTCTTGGGTTTGAGCCGAAGAAAGACTTTTCGCAAGATGGCCTCGCTTGCCCTCACTTGCAATGCTCTTCCAAGTAGGTGAGCATTTGCAAGTTGCGGGTGTACTTAAAGCCCATTGTTGAGATTTGATATAATAGAGATAAAGGCCGACCATTGACTTTTGATATAATAGAGATCAAGGCCGGCCATTGACTTTTGACATAATAGAGATCAAGGCCGACCATTGAGCGGATAAAGATCGCCCAGATCAATTGTTCTTGGGTTTGAGCTCCACTGAAGAAAGACTTTTTGCAAGGTGGCTTGCTCGCCCTCACTTGCAATGCTCTTCCAAGTAGGTGAAGACTTGCAAGTTGCGAGTGTACTTAAAGCCGATCGTTGACATTTGATATAATAGAGATGAAGGCTGGCTGTTGACTTTTGATATAATAGAGATCAAGGCTAGTTGTTGAGCAGATGAAGATCCCCCCGATCAATTGTTCTTGGGTTTGAGCTCCATTGAAGAAAGACTTTTTGCAAGAAGACCCACTCACCCTCGCTTGCAATGCTCATCTAGGCAGGTGAGGACTTGCGAGTTGCAGGTGTACTTAAAGCCGATCGTTGACATTTGATATTACATAGATCAAGGTCGGCCGTTGACTTTTGACATAATAGAGATGAAGGCCGGCTGCCGACTTTTGATGTAATTCGTTGACTTTTGATATAATAGAGATGAAGGCCGACTGTTGACTTTTGATGTAATTGAGGTGAAAGCCAGCCGTTGACTTGCCAATGATTTGTTGGCGCAAACCACCAGATTTCTAATAGACGAGAATTTAATGATGTTATTAGTTTGGAAATCATATAATTATATTGATTGATATTCTTTTAATGACAATGGAACCGTTCTTTTGTTGTAGGTGAAACCCTAGGCCCATTTAAATTCAACATAAATTGAATCTACAAATGTAGAATCCATACTTTTAAGTCTTTGAGATGGATTATATTATTCATAGTAAACTTATAAGACTAGAGTTATGTTTTTATGCGCCATTTGTTTTGTGAAAAAATACATAATTTGGAAACAATTTCTTAAAAAATGATTACTTGTATCACGTAAAATAATTAGCTAATAAAAAAAACTTTTTCATTGTAGACAACAACTTATGTCTAAATAATTTCATGGATGATGAAAATAACTTTTATTTATTCACTTTTGTAAGTAATATAAATAATTTTTTTAGCAAAATCCTTTCGAAATTATCTACTTTATGCAAAACATGCATACCTTTGAACTCTAAAAAGTTATATTTAGAAATTAATAAAGCTCCGAAAAAATTACAATATAAGTGGAAGGTTATCCACAATCATTTTTTAATCGGCTATAGAATCTCATTACTTCGTTAAAAAGGAGAGTATTGTTGAACGCAAAACGTGCAATCCCAAAATCTCCATAATTAGAACAAGAGCACAAATAATTAAGTAGGAAGATTAACGCACCCGTTTTGGAATCCATCGTTCTTGAAGCGGAAGCCAAAGAGCGATGATCCGCATGCAAATTCTTTTCCTTTATTGCCCTCTGTATCACTGGCTTAATGAGACTGCGCTAGATAAATGCTTCTTATGTGAAGATACTAGTGAGAATTAGGGTTAGATGAGAGATTTAAGCACTACTTATAAAGTTTCTAGTCATGCCCTCTCATTACGGATCATGCTTAACTCAGCCCACATTAGCCAGTCTCATATTAGACTAATTAATAAACCTTCTATATCACCTTAAACCAATCCCGTAAAACGGTAAATTACAATATTAATTAATGTAACTCACATCAGGAAAATTCTTACAAGTATATCTTGGATCTCCCCTAGGAGCAGAGAAATACAATGACTTCAAAAGAGGTACTGAAAGTCCTAATTCTAATCTAAGTATAAATTGAAAAATTACGTGAAAAACATAAACCTTAGTCAATAACCCTTTTGGGAAGATGTGCATAGCACATCATGAACGGCACACGTAGAGCACATGCAATATGCGTGGTACATGACACATGAAAATTTCAACGACTGCAGAGGAAAAATGTGTCTGAGTTGCATAGTGTTTAAGGCTCAAATGGGCTAGATTTAAGAATTCAATGATTTAAAGAATGAAATTCATAAAATCGCCTCAGTGTTCAACTCGGGTTGTTGTTGCGTTTGTCTTTCCATTAGATTTCCTATATTGGCCAATGCTGCAGGATGTCTTCCAATTCGGAGGCTTCGGCCCTCGATGGATGAGAATGAAATTCATCCAAGCATTTGCCTCGGGAATAAATCGTCTCCATTTAACAACACCTACTACTAACAGTGTAAAATTTAATACCCGTTATTCAAAGTTAGTCAACCATTAAGTATTGTGCATCACATTCCTCATTTCCCCGAGGCTCCTTATCACTCCATATCAACCACGGCGTGACACCCGAAACGGCCCCGATCCGTTAGGATCGCCACGCTACGTCCTCTTGGAGCATACCCGAGACCAAATAAATGTTTACATAACTTATAATACCGGGGGTTTTCATTTATTTTCTTTACCGGTCCCCTGCGCAATTAATATGACGGAAGCATAATTCGACTACCCTTCAACAAAATATAAAGTGACACACACCATACTAAAACTTTTATAATTTAGGCCGAACACTTTTATTTATATAAGGGATGGACTATGATAGTTGGTACAACAAAACGCCGAGGTCTTTTTGTGCCTGGCGATAACCCAAAATAAAACCAACTTCTATCATTTGCGTCCGTCCATCACCCATGTGTCGGCACCCCAAAAATGCATCTCCTGCTACCCTCGACTCCAGATCATATCCAATAAGGTCCGTTGGCCGGCGGTGGTGGTAGCACCCTCAGAAGGCGGCCATCCATACGGACAAGGACTGATGTGTACTCCTGGTGAATAAGCCCGACAGATAGGCCTACTTCAAAAGTCAGAAAGATCCTCACACGCTCGAATACCAGCCCGTGCACCCCAGGATGACGGTGCTCGGTCCACTCAAGAGTCCGTAAAATATGCCAGGAGTCACAGGTAGCAGCGGCATTTTCGTTTAGTCTGAAATGTTAGTCCTCAAAAGGGGTGAGTACAATCACTCAGCAATAAAAGCTCCATTACACTATATTATGTAGAAACTATAATCATCCAGATGCATGCAAAACACATTTATCATTTATATATATATGCATGCCATCAAGGGTCTATTTTACTTGCACCACGTTCATAACCACAATTCAATGCCACAACAAACATATTTTCAGTGCCGGGTGAAACTCACTCAATTTCACAAACAAACTCTCATATCATGCCACATGCACACACATGCACTCCTTTAATGCACCGGTTTTAATGTTCAAAGAAAAGTTTCATTCCCCGGGGACCAATGTTTGCGTCCCTCCGGGCTTTCGCACCCAACATGGCATCGCGAGACCCTCCGGCACAAACCTCCGGGCATCCAGAGCGTGTTCCGTCACACCCCGGGCATCTCGCACCCCACCGGCATCACGAGGTATATCCAGGGCTCGCCATGAAAATGGTTGCCCCTTCCCTCCGGATTTACGTACAATCCCTACAACCGGGCATCCCGAAACTCCCAAGGATCCTCCGGCACAAACCTCCGGGCATCCAACGGCATCGACACACTCGACCCTTGGGCATCCCGACACTCCCGGGGCATCGTCGGCTCACACCTCCGACGGTAACATTCACATCACAATATATATCTCATTACCAAATACATTTTGATGCAATGACGTCATGGGTTCCATGGATTCATAAGACTTTATCAAATTTTCCAATGTCATGTGATATGCTGAATATCAATGCATCTATCAAGTAAATAACCAATAACAACTCAAGATACAATGATTCTTATAACAAAACAAGCAGTTCATAGTAAAACAGTATAACAACCAGAATGCACGCCTTCAGTAGAGACTTCGATATAACCAGCAAATGATCATGAAAAATTCTGAAATTTTAACACGTTATAATTGAGATCTAGACGAAAATATTTCGTTAAGAACACTAAGCCAGATTCGTTATGTATAGTGAGCAGTAGTTCACACCATTCAGTTCAGAATTCTTTTATCACAGACTAAAGTTCAACAGCAAGCACTGCATTTTAACAAAGATTTAAACCATTGTATTGATACCAAGAATTTCTGATAAAATTATATACTCTAGTTCACGCAATTCCTCACAACTTCTGTGAAGAAATCGATATCAAATTCATATACCAAAGCATTTTCGAATTACCAATGAACGAAACTCAGCAATGAAAACAGAAAAGCCCGTAGGTCCACTCCAATGGCTAATCTCCAAATGCATTTCAAAATCATATGCAATTTCTTAAACCATGCTTGCAACTTTTGTCCAAAATTGAAAAGAGTTATCAAAACAAACAACTTGAATTCGGCACATTGGTAAGTTTAGACACCACTCCTGACTTCAAGATTTTATAATAAGTCCACATCAAAGTTCGAGATTTCAAGAGCGCCAAAACCTTTTCTTTTCTTTTGAAACGTTGATGAACGGTGCCTCGGTTTATACAAAACTTCTAGTGAGGGTCGGGAGGTCTTTCCACATCCATTCATTGCTAAACTTTATTCGAAAGCGAAAACTAAATTTGAACATCATATAGTAGGCCGAAATATCAACCTGACCGACACTGGTTTGGACAAATCAATACAAAACTCGAAAGTTTGTAAAACACCGAGTAGTTTTTTTTAAATCATTTCAAGCCAGCGCTATGGTAAGTAGAGTTTCAAACACAAGTCAGGAGGTTTTCTTTTCCGAAACCGAAAACGATGGCCGAATTTCTCAAGATTTTATAATCGCCAAAAATCTGTTTTCGATGAAGTCCAAAGTAATCGAAACCATATATGAAAAACCCGAGCATTTCCTCAATCTCATGATCCCGCTTTACTTTGATTACTCATAATTTAACATTCTAATTCCAGAACTCAAATATTTCCAAGTGTATTGCACTAAACTAGACAATAACAGCACCACATAATATAGATTCATGGACTTTCATCCACTTGCCTCAAGTCCTAGAGTTCAGCAGCTAGGGAGTTCGATTTGGCGATGCGGCCAGACGGCGGCGAAGACAAGCGGCGTCGACGGTGGCAGCTCACACGCACGGCAGAGGGCAGTCTCCTCTTCCTCTCACCGCTCACCCCTCGCTGCTCACTCACAAATTCTCTCGCTCAAATTCTCTCTGCTCAAGTTTCAATTCCTTCTCTTTTGCTCACCTTTACGAACACAAAACCACTGGTTTTGCTAAAACCAGTTAAACAAATGAAGTACATGTCTCGGTGGATGCAAAGGAAATGCTGGGGTGGACGTGTCTTCAGCATGCCTTCCCTTGCATTTTCGCTGGCTTCTCCTACACTAGCAACGTGTCATCCTCCAACCAAGTCTCAGTCAACCTCTCTTCTATTTAGTTGACTTAATTGTCGATTATTCAGGGGCATCCGAATTGTATTGGGCTGGTGGATTAGTGGACGTGCAGTCCCTCAATAACAAAGCCCAAATAACCGAAAAAACTGATCATTAAACTTATACGAATATGGAACATTTTCGGTCCCATGGTCTTGGTGTTTAAATTTCTTTTCTTATCTCATGTGCACTCAAGTGATATAATTGTGTCGAGTCATAAAAATGAACATATATATATATCGATAGTCTATTCAACGATCGGACTCTTAACAAACATACGATATCGGTCCGTCGATGAAATCAAATAATGCTCATACAAAATACTAAGGATGCCATTCAACGATACTTTTATTGATTAGTCACTGCCGTCGCACATCACGGTTTATGAAATTTTCGGGTGCCACGGAAATTATTGCGGATCAAATGATAAGAGGAGGATAAAGATGCCAAAACCAAAGGAAGAGTTTTATTAAAGAGTACTCACCTTCACGTGCCATGCACTTGCAGGAAGGTAAGGACTTGCTACTCATCCCAGACGCATTATAATTTTAGATACATTAAACCTAAAAATATAGAACTCATACATATCATGTATTTGAGATGGATTATGTTAGACTTATTCCCAATAAATTCATAGACAAGAATTAGGTTTTAATTTCAAAAGCTGCATTTGTACACAAAGGAATAAAGCACCAAAAAATTTACAACGAGTCTTCAAAAATAGCTACAGTTGAAATATCCCAGATGATAAATATATATGGCTTTGTCCCAATTTATTTCTCATATGCAAGTAACGGAAACTCTTTCAAAATAAACATCTCTCCAACCTGTTCAGAAGCCATTTGAGTTGCTAATAAATCAACGTTTCCCTCAGCATGGAGAGCAGAGGGAATGTAAGTTCTAGACACAAGGTTTGCGGTACACATGACCTCTATGATCTCTGGCCAAAGCGGCTATGGAGGCACGAGTCTTGCATCAATGTTCATTTGAAGTAAGGGGGGAGGAGTCCATTTTGGAGGGTCGTTGTTCACAACTCGTGGCTACGAGCAACGTTCCATCACAACTCATGGTAGATATCCTGTATATATCGAATTACTGAAGGAAGATCCATTTGGGAACGAGCTTCCAGAATTTTGTTTCCACGCTCCCATAAAACCACTAAACTATCTCGACCATATTGCGAAAATCTTCGCAATAAATGTCAGGTGGAAGGCCGAAAGCGAGGAGGCGCGGAGATCACATAGCACACGTGTAAAAAACAGAACCGCAAAAGAAGTTGATATGTCCAAGCCCCAGCCAACTCGACTCCATACAATTCAGGTCATCCACTCTCTTCCCCTTTTGTCAGGGCAAATTTGACTGATCAATATTTTTCGAAATAAAAGAGCAGTTTTGTTCTAACTAGATCTTAAGGAGAGATAGGACCTTTACCTATGTATTGAATAAATACGACATCTTGCCCATGGAATGTTGACAAGACATCGAATGCATTTTGTGAAGATCTCAACAACCCAGAGCAGATTCATATGAAGACTGTACTTCTGATTAACTTGGAGGTAAAGGACAACCATGAGGAGGCAGCAACTGGAGCTCAGCTTGCTTTAGATCTTTGTCGAGAGGTCTTTGTCTGGCTGTGCTTTATGTATTAATGATAGTATGCTTAATTTCTGTATGCTGAGAAATTGCTTATTGTAATTTCTGGTCCACAGATAAAAGCAGCCGAGTCTTGGGAGGAATCCATTGATGAAATTGTTTCTAATTCGAAACCAGAACAGGTGGAAATTTTTATTCAGCATTTCCTTCTATTGATGACCGTGGTGAGGGCAAGACTCTTGCTCTGAAAGCTTTATGATCCGTGTCGTTGTTCTGTTAGTATTTTGTCTGCAAATTTATATGTCGATGAACTGAATTTTGGGTTTCTGTCTGTCCATCTACTTGCACAATTGGTAATATACTTAAATACATTACCGGATTTCTTCCAACGCTGTTACTGTTTGCTTTGCACGAAGCCTTCCCTAGAAATCTTATCTTTCTAAGCCCAGCGAGCCTATTTTAATCCATTACACGGCTAATCATTTCATTATACCCTATCCTGAATTTGATCTCTTCTTATGTCAGGAAGACTGAATAGGCTCTCCCATGTTTTTACGCCTTTGCTTGATCTTGGTATTCCATGCGAATTGTTGGGTTTGATGAGCACTTTCCTTGACTACTCGTTAGTGGTAGGTCATTTTGCAACAATATCTCTATCTGCATAATGAGAATTGTCATTCTCACGCTTTGAATTCAATTTGCTACAGAAGCCTATTCTTTGCTGTTATCGCCAAGCCTGTCATACTAATGCGCTGCATCTATCCACTTTCAGATAACACTGCATTGATGTGGAAAAGAAATTCTGAGTCGAACCCTTTTCCGCTCACTTTATCTCTGGAATGTCGACGCATGATGATGTATTAGTAATTGGAAGCAAGCCAGTCTTGCTTAGGAGTGAAAATTTTATTGTTTCTTGTAGTTTTTTTTTTTTTTTAATTTGTTTGTACGGCAGAACTAATTCTGCGATGGTACTCATGTCGAGAGAGTGGGAGGAAAAGGGATTCCGGCGTATTGCATATAATTTCTTTGAATGCAACTGGTTCAAAACCGCCTCTATTTTCATTTTTCTGTATCGTGTGTATGAAATGAAAAACAAGAGAACAGAACCAACCTGACCTGGTCAGTCATTTGATGATTTGGTTCTGTGTTTTTGGCAGGGTTCACAATTCAATTGATCCTATTTATTTAAGATGAGTTGGTTTTTAAAAGAAAATTACTAAAAAGCAGAAACTTCTAATTTGAGTTCATATAGAGATCGTCAGTTTTCTTGCTGGCTTGTTGGTCATTCCTAGGATCCTGTCCTTCAACTTGCTTTCCTCACTTCCTGAATAAAAATTCCCTTGCGTATTCATTTAAAATAATAGGCTCTGATAATCTGTACCTAGTACTGACACACAAAAGTCATCTCCATGTATGGCTTGCACCAAGGTTTGCAGTTTCACATCTCAAAGGGGGGGATGCTTTTTTTACCTTGGCGCAAGTGTCTTTTTCGGAATGTCTCAAATGCCAGTCTCTTGAGCCAGTGAATTCTTCTATTCTGCTGTTCCTTCGAGCCGGTGAATTCTTCTTCTTCTCTGCTGTTCCTTCAGGAAGACGATGTAGTCCATTGATCCATCCGTGGAAATAAAATTTCTCCTCTCTCTGAACCTTCAATCTCATCTGTGTTAATTTGTATAACACCGAACGCTCCAGTTAGTTGTGGCACGCTCTACCCTTATGCAGATCTTCTGCTTCTTATGTCCAAATAGACTTGTGTTTGCATTGTGTCAGCTACAACCCAACAGTGCCAGTGAAACTCGGCAAAACAACAGTGCGCATTAGACACAGATAAGAGAGCTCTTCTGCTCACGCATTTTATCAAATGTTACTATGGTATGAACAATGAAGAGAAATTGAAGGATAATGGCTCTCCATGAACTAACAAACAGCGGCATCAACCAGCATTTCCATTTCAGAAGACATAAGTCCAATTCACTCAGCTCCTCATGGGCCTCATAGTCATCCGTAATGGCGACATACCAATCTCGCTTCATCTGTCCTAAGAGATCTTAACAAAGAATAAATATCACCCTTATGAGGGTGCCTCTTGTCCTTGACAATGAAGACATGAACTTGACCCTGAATTTCTATCCAGCTACAACCGGGTTGCTTGACTACTCCTCGTTGCCTCATCGGCTTCCTTATTCTGACGACATCGCCCCATGTTTTGCTTTCTGCGTACATGTTTGAGAGCAGAACATAAGGTCCGGAGTTCGAAGGGTCGATCTCTAAGAGCTTCTCTGCTATGTGCTAGCAATATATCCTTATGAACTTTGCAGGCTGCGAGCAGCGAACCCCAAACGACAGCATCAGCTTGCATGGGCATTGCCTCTATTAAGTCCTTTGCTTCACTGAGACAACCGGATTGGTCGAGCAAATCAACCATGCACGTATAATGGTCCTTTACCGGTGCCAGACCATACTCCTCAACCATCCGCTTGAAATAATGGCGCCCCTCTTCGACCAGCCCTGCATGGCTGCATATACATAAACCCTGATCATAGTGACACGGTCTGGTCTCTCGCCAGATACCAACATTTTCCTGAATATTTCAAGCACCTTTATCCCATAACCGTTCTGCGCATATCTGACAATTATGGCATTCCATGAGACCTTGTCCCTGTCCAACATATTTTTCAACACCCATAAACCATCTTCCAGAGCTCCACATTTAACGTACATGTCTATAAGAGAATTTCCAACAAAAATATCTGATTCTTCTCCAGACTGGAAGCGAAATCCATGCTTCAAGACATGAGCATGAGCCTGCTGCCCCAACTGCTGACCGGCAAGATTTGTACACGCATTGAGCAAATTTCCGAATGTGTAGTGTGTTGGCTCAATGGCTTCCCTATTCAAAAGGCGGAATAAACCAAATGCTTCTTTGTTCTCTCCATTCTGGGTATACCCTGCAATGAGGGCATTGCAGGAAACTACCTTCTTCTCCATCATCCTCGTGAACATTATTCTTGCAGTTTTGAGACTCGCTGCTTTTGCATACCCGCTTACCATGGAGGTGGCTAACACTAGATTCCCAGTAGGCATTCTATCAAAAACTGCTCTGGCCCCACTAATTCTGGAGCACTTAGAGTACATATCAACCAATGCATTTCCTAAAACAACATCATTCCTAAGTTTGTCACATTTTCCAACACCGGCATGAATTTGCATCCCTTCCTTAAGTGCCGACAAGCTAGCGCAGGCGCTGACCACACTGGCTAAAGTAACCTCATCTATCTTGAACCCACAATCCATCATGCTCACAAAAACCTCAAGAGCTTCACTGGCTGGACCATTTTGTTCATAACACGTAATCAAGCTGTTCCAAGAAACTATGTTTCGAGAACTCATTTCATCAAAAGCCCTCTGTGCACAAGCCACGTTCCCACACTTGGAGTACATGTCGATAAGAGCAGAGCCCATATGAACATCAGACGAGCACTCAGACTTCGATATCAAAGCCTGAATCTGTTGGCCCAGATGCGCATCTGCTAACCCAGCACATGCGCTAAGCGCACTACCAAATGAGTACTCATTAAGCACATAATTCTCCCTATGCATCTTACCAAAACATTGCAGGGCTTCGGTGGGTATCTAGGCCGTCATCGGTGAGTCACGCGACCTCCGGTGGGTATCTAGGCCGCACGATCTAGTCGCGCAACCCAAGCACAACTCAGATTTGGGGCTTGCGGCGACCAGACCTGGGTCGTGCTGGCGCCGGAGGTCGTGCGACCTCAGGTGCGACCCATGTCTGGTCGCCACGAGGTCGCGGGACCTCCGGCGGACCCAGATCTGGTCACCCGGAGGTCGCACGACCTCGCTCTTCGTGTGAGGTCGAAGCTCCTGTCAAAGCTCCTCCTCCACTTCTCCATTTCTCTCCCCTCAAAGCTCCGCCACCGATTCTCGGCCCATTATGATTCTCCGACCATGCTCCTCTGTGCCGCCCCTGCTTTTTCACTCCTCAGCCCCGCTGGCGACAACCTCTCCCCACCACTGTCGTCTTCCCCCGTGGGGGCGAATCCGGCGGCGCTTCGGTTCTCGAGCAGCGGGCACAAAGGCTCCCTAGTGGTCGGTGCGAGCAAGGAGTTGAACAGCCGGCCGCTCACCAGCGTCGTGTTCCAGCCCTTCAAGGAGGTGAAAAAAGGAGCTCGATTCGTTGCCCACCGTGCCTCATATTTTTTTTTTCTTTTTTTATTAATCACCAAAGACATTTGTAAATTTATCTCTCCAAACACTATTTTACACAAATGTATTTTACAATGGACTTTTAAGCTACAATTTACTAAACACAATTTGCATTTTGAAAAACCCATTTAACTCAAAATCATTTGCATTTTTCCAAAGATTTTCCCCAAAAGTCCAACCAAACGCACCCTTAAACCTCATCAAAGAAGGCAACGACTTCCGTTGCATTAAACCTTATAACATCAACACATGACACACACCCCTCCCATTCCCCATGACCATCACTTTCCAACAACCCAAATCTCTCTCGCTTTCTCTCTCAAGCCATTGCACAGAACCACATTTTCTCTCGCTCCAAAATCCCTCAACACTCTTGAGAAGAGCAGAGATCTTGAGTTCGATTTCTAGGTTCCGAGTAAAGTGATAAATCATCAAAATGTGATCTTGAATTGTCTCTAACATTTAATTTATTTAATATGATCCCGAACGTTATCCCAACATGTAATATTATTTTTGAATTTTTAATTTTTTTTTTCAATGTGGTCCTTGGATTTTCAGTACATGTTCAATTTAGTCCTGGAATTATATAAAAATATTCAATATTTTCTTTTCATTAATTCAAGTTAGAAATAACATTAAACAAGTTAAAAGTTTAAGGATTATTTGTGTAATTATACCTTAAATTTTCAGAACCTTTATGATCATTGCACAGGATCATTAACTTGACGTTTTAAAATCCTTTGGGACCTTCTTTTCTCCTCTTGGACTATTTTTCTGCTGATTATATATCATGCACATCCCAATTATGATTTTAATGTGGAAATTTTACAGGAAATCAATCACGATTTTGTGAATATGGTTGCTGATGCCTGATTGAATTCCCGACACTGGATGCAAGGCATTCTCAAGGTACTGACTCAAGAATTAATCTCTGTGAATGAGTTCTAGAGCAAGTCAGCTCAAATCCTCCGATGAATTTCATAGAAATTTCCATGACGAGATTAAATTCTGAGAGCATGTGACTTGGTTAAGGCTAAAGCTATTAAAGATTAGATGCAAATGGAAGAAATCAATTGAGTCAGCTCAAGGGGGAGTTTGATTGAATGGCTGTTTTCATTGTATATGAATGATAAGTCATGACTGAAATAATAAAAAAAGAACTCAATCTATTCCAAATCATTTCCTAATCTATCATTAGTTGCATCACAATTCACAAGCCGACCCAATTCATGTAACAATTTGTGAAATTTTGTTCAATTATTCTAAAAGCTTAAGCTATTAGATGAAAGCATAATTTATTATTTAAATATTTTAATACGGTGAAAAAAAAATTCTAGAAAAGGAATAGGTGAAAATGAAGAATCAAATTAGACTGCCGCCAAGTCAGGATGAAATCCCGAAAACCAACTAAAGATGCAGAGAAGGAAGAACCCCTCTTGGCCACAATCAGCTGTTACCAAAATGAAAAAGGATGACTATTTAGACAATCTATTAAACCATTGGGAAACAGATCGCTACGCAGGAAGATGCCGGAGACCTTCGCCAGGTCAAATCACATCTCGTGCTTCCGCTCAGGGTCACCATTGTGTTGCTTGATGGTCAGAGCCCGTTGCTGCTGGTTCTGGGTGAGTTTCATGCTCGGGTCGTTGCTGATGAGGGAGGAAGATGAAGGAGCGAGAAGGAAAGAAAGTGAGAAGAGAGACAGAGCAACGGGACCAAAAACGAAAGGAAAAAAACAGAGAGAAAAAGTTGAAATTTCTTGAGAGTGGGTCTCACCTGAACACGAGACATAAAGTATATCCTACCAGGCACTGATGTCTCCTCTCACTTTTTTCAAATCTCTGTACTCGTCGGATTATAGAGTCTCCTCAAACATCTCACATTCATTTATTTTCAAAAGCTCTAGCTTCTTGAAGCTTGAAGGATCAGATAACTTCCGTAGAGACCGGCAGCGATCAATACAAAGCCTCTCCAGTGATTTTAGCCTACCTCAAATCTCTACCAAATGTGGACAAAGCTTTAGAATAAGTTCCTTGAGCTCCTTGGAGTTGGTCAGGTTGGGCAACTTCTCTAGCAATGGAAGATCCGCTGCATATAAGAAATTCAAGTTCTCCGAATCTTCTAGGCCTTGAATCTCTTTTAATTCCCAACAGCTAGATATAACTAATGTTCCAATATGCTTGAAGCTTAATGGATCGAGCAACTTTTTGAGTGATTTACAAGACATTAAACGAAGCTCCTTCAACGATTCTAGCTCACCTTGAACCTCAACTAGTATAGAACAATGTGATATCCAAAGTTGCCTAAGCTTCTTCAAGTAGGTCAGCTTAGGCAACTTTTCTAGCAACGGAAGATGTCCCACAGAGAAGAAACTCAAGTTCTTTGAATTTGTCAAGCCTTGAATCTCTTTTAGCTTCCAACAACCATATATAACTAATGTTTCTATATACTTGAAGCTTAATGGATCAGGCAACTTTTCAAGTGATTTACAGGACATTAAACAAAGCTCCTTCAATAATGCTAGCTGGCCTCGAACCTCAACCAGTTTAGGACAATTTGATATCCGAAGTTGCCAGAGCTTCTTCAAGTTGGTTAGGTCAGGCAACTTCTCTAGCAACGGAAGATCCCCCATAGAGAAGAAACTCAAGTTCTCTGAATCTTCCAAGCCTTGAATATCCTCTAGCTTCCAACATCCATCTATAACTAATGTTTCTATATACTTGAAGCTTAATGGATTAGGCAACTTTTCAAGTGATTTACAGGACATTAAACGAAGCTCCTTCAATGATGCTAGCCGGTCTCTAATCTCAACCAAATTAGGACAAAATGATATTGAAAATCCCCTCAACTTCTTCAAGTTTGTTAGATCAGGCAACTTCACTAGCGATGGAAGATGATCAAGATGAAGCCGTTTCAAATTTACCAAATGTTCGAGGCCTTGTATCTTTGTTAGCTGCTCACAACTACTAACAACCAATTATGATAACTTTTCCAAATATGAAAGATCTATTAATTTTTCCGTTAACCTACCCCCATGAATACTGAAGTATGACAAATTCTGGGGAAGCCTAGGTAGGCATTCTAGGTTGTTTATGTTGAGTTCAAGCTTCTTAAGCTTTGAAAGGAGATTAAGATCTGAAGGTAGCATGGTAAGACTATGACAACATAGCAGCAAGGACTCTAGCTTTCTTAACCCTCTGATCTAGTTGAGGCTTGGAGCTCTCAGGAACAAGCTTTCAGACCTTAAATCCAACTCCAAAACTCTCAAATTTAATAGGTTCGAGAGATCTGGATATCTCATCAATGGATAAGTTCTAAGGTATAGATTGGTCATACTTTCAGGAAGCTTTGGTACTTTGAAAATTTGCGTGCCCATTAATTTCAAGATCCTTAGAAATGATAGTCTTCCAATCTCACTTGGAATTTCCCCACACAAATTTCTACAGCAGTGAGCATCAATCTCTTCAAGCTTCTCCAACATCCCAAGAGTGCTAGGTAGCTTTTCCAAGTTAGTGTAAGACATCCTTAGTACTCTCAAATTCTTCATTTTCTCTATTGAATTTGGTAACTCTTGAATTTTTGACTGAGAAAGATCCAACTCGACTAGAGATATAAAATTTCCAAATGGAAGCTCATTAATTTTTGTACCTTCCAACCTAATATATAATAGTGATCTTAAGCAACCAGCAAAATTGCATATACTCAGTGATTTACATGCAACCGCACTGAGAGTTTCCAATTTCTTCATCCCTTTCCATTCAGGAATTTTGGTAATAGATGTCCAATCAACAAGAAGTTCGGTTAAGGCTTCCAAATCCTCCATCTCGTCTGGCAATGTCTGAAGATTCCTACATCCTCCCAAGTTTAAGAACACTAAATGCTTTAAATTACCAATAGACCTATCAACTTGAACTAGTTCCTCACAACCTTCAAGAATCAGTTGCTCTAAATTTTCATGAGTAGAAAAGTCTGGAGTTCTACGTAAGTTTCTGCATTTACTCAGATTTAGAACCTTCAAATTCTTCGCCATCTGTAATAAAGCCAAGATGTGAATTTTGATCCATTTTGAGATACAGGATATCAAAGACAATATAGAAAATTCATCTTCAAATAGTACCATACCTTGAGATGGTTCCATCCCTCCCATTCATATGTAATTACACTCCATGATAGATCAAGGATTAGTAGCTTCATAAGGGAAAATGCGGTCAATTTAAAAAAGATGGGAAACTCATGCCATGAGAGAAATCTCAACTTCGGAAGGCTTAGCATATTCCTCTGGTTGGTTGAAGGAGGAATATGCTGAACATTGTTCTCATCCAAGTCTACACAATCCACGTGAAGAAACCTTAAATTTGATAGACTTTTAGATTCTTCCTTCTCAATGAAGTCATGAAACTAATGATCAAACTTGAGACGTATTGCTTCAACGTTTTTTGTTCCCTGCCAAAGCAAAAAAAAAAAAAAAAGAAATAGAAGCTAGTGATCACTTAATTGCTTGTTGAAGGGGTTCGAGTGGAACATACTTTAGGAATGTACATTTTATTTTTACTTTCAAGTCGATTTATAATATGATTTACAGATGAACATGTCATCATGGTAAGTGGAGAAATAATGACTTAGTTTAGAGAGAAGCAAATAAGCAAAGTGTGTAACTCTTCCCTTTTGAATAGGAATAACATTGCATACACTTCACCTTTGCCATGAGAACATCATTTGCTTGCTCATGATTCCACACCCGACTTTGCTTATCTGGTTTAGAATCACCATTTTGATAGACAAATTCTCACCCAAGGTCTCTTAGCAGATCATGCATCCATAGTTGCTTACATTCTGTAATCTTTATTAATGACATCTGTTGGAGGATGTCAAGATAATAGTCAGGGAAAAACCCACAGCTTTTCCACATATGCCGAACAATTCTCACATCATACCCAATGAAGAAGCAACAAACATCGAGAAATATTTCCCTCGCTCGAGGTTGTAATGCCTTGATACTAATGTTTAACTTTTCTTCAACATTTTCATGGGGAATCGTTCCTAGCTTCTCTAATGTGGTCTCCCAAAAGTTTTTGTCTTTTCTAGCTAAAAATGAACCTATGATCTCAAGAGCCAAAGGAAGACAACTGCAGATTTCTACAGCTTTTTGTGAGAGGACAATGTAATCTGCTGGAGGATGATCTCTTCTAAACGCATGTTTGCTAAAGAGTTCAAGAGAATGATAAAAATCCATCCCGGTTAGCTCATGCTTCAACTCAACATCTTTGAGAACTTCTTTGTTTCTTGTAGTAATAATAACTTTACTTCCTCTGCCGAACCAGCATCTACCCATCCCCACAAGAGCATCTAGTTTAGTCTTTTGGTCAACATCATCAAGGAGTAGTATGACCTTTTTAGAGGATAACAAGTCCTTGATCACTTTTTTCCCTTCGTTGATATCATTAATGGTCGGCCATTGCTTTCCTAGGACATCATATATGAGCTGATTCTGCAAACTCTCAATTTTCATATCTCCAATATTGGACAGGTAGCAACATTTAGTGAAATCAGTGGTCTATTTACCTATCCCTTCCATGATTCTATCCACTTGATTGTCCATTTTATCCAAGGAATTAGATTGGATGTAACATTTAGGGGAATCGGATAATAGTTTGTTATAGACAATTTTGGCAAGAGTTGTCTTTCCGACACCACCCATACCATGGATACCGACAATCTTTGGTTCAGTGGTCTGCTCACCTATTAATTCCATGATTCTGTCCACATCATCGTCCATTTCAACCAAGAAATCAGGCACTGCCAAGTAGTTCTTTTTCAATTTGAGCAAAACCTTCTGAACAACTTCCCTTGTGAACTCACCTTTGCCTCTAATAGTATTGAAGGCAAAAAACCAAATTGTTAAATCAAGATGGATGGAATAATATCTAAGGTCAAACAAACCATGCACAATAATAAATTCAAGTACCTCTGCTTGAGTTCCCATCCCTTTAATTCTCCAACCTTGTTGAGAGCTGCCTTCCAGTTCTGAATAGTCTTATTAGTGTACAATTGCTTATTTATGTGTGATTGAATGGCCTCACCGTAAGTTGCAATTTGGTTACGAACCTCAGATGGTTCAATGTCATAGAAAATTGGCATGATCTTTTGTCCCCAATTTTCCTTGCACTCCACCATCTGGACCAACTCCATAAGGCACCATTTACTGGCAGCATATTCTTTAGAAAAGATAGGAATCGAGATTTTAGACTGCTTAATCGCTTGGAGAATCTCCGGGCCAATCTCTTCTCCAATGCGAAGCTCTTCATCATCTCTGAATGCCCGTATTCCAGCATCAATGAGGCTGTTGTAAAGGATATCAGTGATGTCATGGCGAGTATCCGGTCCTCTAAAACTCAAGAATACTTGATAATAAGGTTCCAATGGCTTCTCCATTTCCTGAATTTTCAAAAGAGTTGCAGATATCCCACCTGAAAAACGTTTACTATGAAAGGATAGTGATGAATTTTCTCAAAAGCTCTTTTGTTTTAAGTCATTCTAGAAAGAAAGCTCAATGACAAATGCGCGAGTTCCTTCTGCCATTGAACTGGACACCAAAATATGTCCGATTATTATATTAACAATAAAGTAGAGAAGTTGACTCATCTTGATACTAAAGGAAGAAATCTCCAAATTATTGCAAAATTATGGATTTTAGTACTTGATATTGATTGTAAAAAGGAAAATTTCGAGAAGATAAATCACTGTCAACTTACTTTTGTCTTAAACTGAGATAAATTTTTTCTTAAAAGGTAATGCTGATTGTCTTCTGCACATAAGTGCCTGCTGTGGTTGTAGGTTGACTAATTATCTTATTATCTCATAAGAAGTTATGCTGAAACCGTACTATTTTAGTTTTACCAAAACCGATTTGACAAGAACATTCCACAACACTCAATTATTTGCTCACTTGACCTTAACAGGGACAGGCAAAGAATCGCATTCCCCTATGACAATCTCATTCGAAAAATGAAAGCAAGAACTTACGCTGCCACTAATTCAACCCCCGATGTCGGACTAGTTTTAGAAAGCATAAACTGATCGCTGATTACAGCCATCTCTTAGGTTATTAACAAATAGATACAGGTTAAATGGGCGAGCATTATTTAGGCATGAGTTTATTGTTCACATCTGCCGGAAAGTATCAGCATATTAGAAAAAAAAAGGAGTGGATTAATAATCACTTATGGAGTTAATAAAATTTCAGCAGAAAAACGAAGCATGAATTTCTATAACTGTTTTACTGGTAAATAAGTTTAAACGCACAGGAGTGCAGGAACGAGAGCTGCATTTTACAAAAGCTGAGAGTCCCGGTTCACCAGAGTGCAACATTATAACCTTTTCAGTCTGCCTCTTCTGTTAAATACCGAGTTGAAGGTATCGATTTTCTCTCTAGGAGTGTTCTTACTACTAATCACCGGACAATAATGTACTAATATGTCTCTGCTGTTATACAAATGAGATCAACCGATCCCAATTTGAACTAATTCAGTTTGAGCGCTGGCCAGTTCCTAAAGAGTGTAAATTTGGTCCCGAATTACATAAACCTCTAAGATTTGTCAACCAACTGCTGCATAGGAGTGGAATTCTTTTTCAAGAGTTGAGGCCTGACTGTTGCGTAGATGGAAGCAGATGAGCAGGGTTTACACGTGACTAGAGTTAGGCTAAAACTGTTAGCGTTAGATACAAATTGCAGTGATCGATCATGGAGTCAACTATGGAAAGAACTGATACTGATCTGAGAGTTCCTCTAATGTTTTCATCAAATTAATTGAAAAAAGGGAATGAATGAGAGGAAATTACCGGAGATGGAGGAGTGCAGATGAAGAGTCCAGACCAAACTCTGAGAAGCAGATAAAGATCCCCAGAATAAATGTTCTTGGCTTTGAGCTCAGCTGAAGAAGGACTTTCATTAGATAGTCTGCTCACCCTCCCGTGTCATGCTCTTCAAGGAGAGAAAATAGAAGGAAGGTGAGGACTTGCGAGTTGCAGGTAAACTGAAAGCCGGCCGTTGACTTTTGGCACAACCACCAGGGTTCAAATAGACGAGATCCTTACGTATGTTGTTAGTTTGGAAATCATATAATTATATTGATTGATATTCTTTTAATGACGGTTTTAATGACGACCATTCTTTTGTTATCTGTGAAACCCTAGGCTCGTTTAAATTTAACATAAATTGAACCTGCAATGTAGATTCCTTACTTTTGAGTCTTTGAGATGGATTATATTATTCACATTAAACTTATGAAACAGGATTTAGGTTTTATGAGACAATTACATCATGTGTGTTGTAACATCTAAACGGCATTCATTCGCTCATTTAATTGCCACATCGGAAAAAAATTGATCATTTGATGTGAATTTTTTGATTGATTTTCCATCCAACAAGCACTTTTTCAATTTCAAATTTATGATTTATTTTTTATTATTCCTTTTTTTTTAAAGGTTGGCGAGAGTTATCGGCAATCCTTGCCCATTGGGGAGGGCCGCCTCACCTATAGCGGTGTGAACCAAAAGGCCCTACTTGAGGCCATCACGAGTGAGGCCGCGAAAGCCCTTACCAAATATGGGGGAGACCTTTGCAACCTTGTCAGCCTTGAAAAAAAGAAAAAAGGAAAAGCAAAATACAAAAATTTTAAAAATAATTAAAAATTATCAACATCAAGCATCAGTGAAGTCGTATAGGACAATTGGTGTCATGTCAAATTTTCCAGCCAAGCAAACTGCCAATGACACTCAAATGGTCAATTTTTCAAATTTGTGGTACTTAAATGAGTGAAAAAATGTTATAATATTCAAGTAAGTGCTATACATAAGTTATAATACTTGCATTATTCTTATTCATAGGTTTTTATGCTCCGTTTGTTTTGCAAAAAAAAAAAAAAAAATGAACAATTTGAAAAAAGAATTCTTAAAAATGATTACTTATATTGTGTAAAATAATTAGCCAATAAAAAATATTTTTATTATGGATAACAATTTATGTTTGAATATTTTCAGGACAATAAAAATATTTTCATTTATTCATTTTTGTCAATGGGACAAATAATCATTTTAGAATTTTTTTTAAATTATCAATTTTCCTTGAAACATACGTACCTCCAAAGGTTACATTGTCTAGAAAGTAACAAAGCTGCAGAAAAGTTATAATACAAGTGGAAGGTTATTGACAACCTTTTTTTCAATTGGTTTTAGGATCTTATTGCATTGTTAAAAGAGAAAATTGTCAAAAAATTCCTAAATTTATTACAATTTTGCCAATTCAATCTTAAACCTTTCAATTTTGCTAATTGAGTCTTAAACATTTTTATTTTTTATTAATTAAGTCTATCTAATCAATTTTGACTAAAAAAGATGTGACATTGGCATCCACGTTAACGTCAGTCATGCCACATTACGTCGACAAGCCAAAATTGGTCGAATAGATTGAATTGGCACAAATAAAATGTTTAGAATTCAATTGACTAAAAAGAAGTTTTAGAACTAAATTGAAATAATTATAATCCTTCCACCTTTACGTACTTGGAAAATTTGTTGTGAAATGAGACTGTCCATAGCACCACTAGAAGGAATCCTGAAATTTTCTTCTTTCTTTTTTGACCAAGGGAAATTCTAAGAAAAAATTAATTATCCTCTTATTTAGATTTGAATGGTCCAATAATGAGGAATTGGGTTGTAAACATCACGAAATGATAAGTAAATGAACTTAAAAATACAAGTCAATTTAACTTATATTTTTAAAAATTAGCTATGAATAAATATTAAACAAATAATAGATTGATATTTCGGTGCTAATTAATCAATAAAAAAATTATGCCATCATGATTTTCTTATTTTTAAACAATGACTGGAAATTAATTTAATTTTCTAATATCATGATGTACTATAAATATCTATAAGTTAAAATAAATATAGTCATATTGTAAAATTTATAGTAGATATCGGTATCTTTATTTGATTGCATTCTCAATTTCTCATTATGCTTTGTAATATCATCCGCTTTGGATCTTTGGCCCTCACAGTTTTAAAACAGGTTACACAAAATAGAGAACTCAAACCTTATAAACTAGCCTAGGATTCCCCTTTAAGCGATATGGGACATGAGACATGTGCTTAGCTTCTTGGGTCGCCCACCGGCGCAGCCTATCTTGCCATCCCAGCCACACCCTCAGGGTTGCCACATATATCGTCCCAACCATCAATCACTGTGTCTCTCTCATCCCAAGGTGCGTCGCCAAGAAACACCTAAAGCTCGGTATGACCCTGCACTCTCACCTCATCAAGACCGCACGTGCTGGTGACCCTTTCATCGTCGACCAACTCATTGGTATGTAATGCTCTTCCATCCGAAGCTCCCACAAGGCTTTTGATGATCTTGATACAAAGAAGGGTTACTCTTGGAACACCATCGTATCTACATATGCCTGGCTAGGCGATTTCAAGAAGCGCTTGACTTGTTCGATGAAATGCCGCAGGGGGCTGTTGTCTCTTATAATTCATTGATTTCTGGGTTGTCCCGTCATGGGTTTTATGTGGAGTCTCTTGAGTATCTTCATGCAGATGCAAAAAGAATATGATTCTCTATTCATGGATGAATTTACCTTTGCGGGTGTTGTGGGTGCCTGTGCTGACTCGAGTGCATTTGAGTGCTTGCGCCTGTTTCATGGAGTTGCCATCATAATGGGCTTGGAATTTGCTAAGATTACTTATAATTCCCTGCTTGATGCTTATGGGAAATATGGTGGAGCCAGTATATGCCGTGCATTGTTCGACGTTATGCCTGAAAAGGATATTGTGTCGTGGACTTCCATGGTTGTTGCTTGTATGCAAGCTCATAACTTAGATGACGCTTGTGCGATATTGAACAATATGCCAGCGAAGGACACAGTCTCTTGGACTGCACTGATCACAGGCTTAGCACAAAATGGCCGTGGTGATGAAGCTTCGGACCTTTTTATTCAAATGCATGGGGAAGGAAAACAGCCAGGTCCTCATACTCTTGTCAGTGTTCTGTGTGCCTGTGCTGATTGAGCACTTGCTGAAAGAGGTAATCAGATTCATGGTTGCATTGTTAGGACCTACTTTAATAGAGATTTGGATAGCATATTTATATGGAATGCTCTAATTGATATGTACCACAAGTATGGCTACACAAGATCAGCTGACATCTTATTCTTGAAGATTCCAGGAAGAGATATTGTATCATGGAATTTGATGATAACTGGGTTTAAACAAAATGGTCTAGGGCATGAGTCACTTGTTTTTCTCAAGACGATACTAGAGACAAATGTAAGACCCAACCATGTCACATTTCTTGGCGCTCTATCTGCTTGCAGCCACACAGTCCTAGATGTTGAAGCGCTTCAGATTTTCAATGCAATGAAGAAGGATTACACGGCCTTCGAAAGAGATTCGAACACTATGCTATTTTGGTTGATCTGCTCGGGAGGAAGAACAGACTTGAGGAAGCCATGGAATTGATAAAGAGTCTCAAACAAATCAGAGCATGTTGGAATGTGGGGTGCGCTTTTTGGTTAATGCAAAGTCCACGGTAATCTTGTTATTGCCAGAAGCTGTGGATGCTCTATTGAAGTTGGAACCCCAAAATGCTGCAATGTATGTCATGTCATCGAGCACATATGCTGCAACTAACAGATGGGATGATTCCTGCAGAATATGGAAGCAAATGGAGCAGAAAGACTTGATGAAAGATGTGGTAAACGGTTGGATTGAGGTAAAGAATGAAATGCACAAATTTCCAGCAAAGGACCGATTCCACTATCAGAGAGGAGACATACACGAAGTGCTCGGGAAACTAGCATATCCTGTAAAGGAAGCTGGATATGTTCCTGAGCCCAACATAAGGCTCATCTAATTTAATTTGAATCTAACTAATTTAACCTCAAATGATGTCCATTTTTTTTATTGCTATACCATAATCAATACTCTCAGCCCTTAAATCTATTCTATTTTTGCTGCGTCCTCTGATCTGGTCTTTAAACAGATACACAGAAACGCTGATCTAAATGTCCCTGAACTGGGAACCCGACCAATCTGTGATTTTTTTTTTCATGGGGTTAAGTCTAAACTCAGTGAGCAAGAGCACTAAGTCTAAAATAAGAGCTCAAGTTTGCGTTGGATAATTTAATCCATGGGGTATGTATAAATAATCAATAAAATAGATTCAATGAGATGACATTCGGCTTAATACTCAAATGCACAGAAATGAACATACTATATGCGCATATACCACCACATAGTAGCTCATCCATATATTCAGATGAGTATATTCGTTATTCGTCACTGCTCATGACTCATCTTGACTAATGGGGCACCGCCACTGCCAATTCATGCTCATTGTACAACT
The DNA here is from genome assembly GCA_017140395.1 of Eucalyptus lansdowneana. NCBI lineage: Eukaryota > Viridiplantae > Streptophyta > Magnoliopsida > Myrtales > Myrtaceae > Eucalyptus > Eucalyptus lansdowneana. The sequence goes on from CM029490.1 coordinate 79,463,888, forward strand.
GTCTATGCCATACTCATTCTCATCAATATTCATACTCACTATATTATCTTTATTTTCTCAATCTTGAACCTCAAGTTTATAATATTACATAGCAAACTACTCAAGTCATATCAAGCTGCCCAAATAAAATCATTTTACATATGAATCAGAGGAATCAGGAAAATAAACTACATTGTTGGCATATTATTGACAATACTTGTAGAAGTTCAAAAGAGTTGGTAATTTGCTTAATTACTAGAACATTGGTAAAATTCTTGATAATGTTGGCAATTTTTTTTTATTTTATCAGTAAAATTTCAGAGGAGTTGATATTTTACAACTTCATTCGAATGTTGACAAATTCCTCATAGTGTCGGTAATTTACTTACAATATCAATAATGTTCAGAAGAATTGGTAATTTATTAATACATTGGAATGTTGGTAGATTTCTAATGGTGTTGGTAATTTATGAATGATCAGGTTTCCAGTCATAACATTTTACCAGCAAGATTGGAAAATTACTAGCAAGATTGGAATTCTACCAACACAGAAAGTCTTCAATTTTCCACTGCATGGGACTGTAAAATTTTGCAAAGCTTTGTAAGGCTCTACCTCTGCGACAAGAACTTAAATCCCAACTGATAATTTCAATTGTTGAAACTAGAAACACAGTAATGAATCATTCAGAAGCCCCTGTAGAAATCTGTTTTAAGTTATCAAAACTAAAGGACCTTTGTGACCATTGCACATGATCATTAACTAGGGAGGGTCATGTTCATGCTAGACATGATGTTTTGCCCCTACTTCTTCATTTCCTCAATGTGAAAATCTTCATGGGAAATCCACAGCAATCTTGTGAATATGGTCGCTGATGTCTAATTAAATTCACGACGCTGAATGCAACACATTGAACATTAATCCGTATGAATGAATTCTGGAGCAAGTCATCTTGAATCCTCAATGAATTTCTCCCGTGGCGAGATTAATTACTAACTGCACCTGCTAAAAATTTTAGAAGTAGGACCACAACAGACCAAGAGAAGAAGAAAGAAATTGCAGAACCAATCGATTATAGTCAGGTTTCATGCCTTTCAGGACAATATTTCGGTTTTAGCTAGACCTTGACAAGCTCAGAAGAACAACTGATTCCCCATGTATGTTGTGAACTAGTTCCTAAGGAGCAAAAATCAATCCCCTAATTGGTGCAGAAGTGAACTGACGCATAGGAGTTGCAATGTGTTTCAATAGAATGTGACTTGGTTAAGGCTAAAGCTATTAAAGATTAGATGCAGATGGAACAAAATCAATCGAGTGAGCTGCCGAGTGAGTTCATCGAAAGGCTGTTTTCATTGCGTATGTATGATAAGTCATGACTGAAATAATAAAAACCAACTCAATCCGTTCCAGATATTTTCCTAATCCATCACTGATTGCATCGAAGATTCGCACGCAGACCCAATTCATGCAAATGCGAAGAGAAAATTACCAGAAGAAAAGAATATAGGTGAAGATGAAGGAAACCAAATGAAGATGCAGAGAAGGAAGAACCCTCGTTGGCCTCAGTCAGCTGCAACCAAAATGGAAAAGGAAGACCACACTCCATTAACCCCTCGGTGGGAACAGATCGGCGGGCAGGAAGACGGGGTGGCAGTCCCCGCAGGAAGATCTCCCGCCTGGTCGAATCGCGTCTCGTTCTTCCACTCGGGTCGCCGTCGCTGCTGGTTCTGGGCGAGCTCATCGCTTGGGTCGTTGCTGATGAGGGATGAAGACGAAGGAAGGAGAAGGAAAGAATGTGAGAAGAGAGAGAGGGGGCAACGGGAGAGAAAAAACGAAACAAAATATTTAAAAAAAAAAAAAAAAAAAAACAGAGAGAGAAAAAGTCGAAATTTCTTAAGAGTGGGTCCCACCTCTATGCGTCGTCCCGACCTAATATTCCCCACGAATCGGCAATCTCCTACGGAATCTTCTCTCCGTGATTTTATTTTTCTAGAAACTGATTCTTCAAATGGTCTTCTCACTTTTTTCAAATCTTTGCACTCATCGGATTCTAAAATCTCCTCCAACCCCTCACATTCTTTTATTTGCAAATCCTCTAGTTTCTTGAAGCTTGAAGGATCAGAAAACTTTAGCAGAGACCCACAGCCATCAACATAAAGCCACACCACTGATTGTAGCATACCTTGAATCTTAACCAGACGAGGACAGCGTCGTAAACTAAGATCCTTGAGCTCCTTAGCATTGGTCAGGTCAGGCAACTTCTCTAGTAACATAAGATCGTACATAGTTAAGACCCTCAAGTTCTCTTAAACTTCCAGGCCTTGAATCTCTTTTAGCTTCCAACAATGATTCATATGTAATTCTTCTATATGCTTGAAGCTTGATGGATAAGGTAGCTGTTCTAGTGATTCACAGCCCTTTAAATGGAGAGCCTCCAATGATTCAAGCTGACCTCGAACCTCAACTAGTTTAGGACAATCTATTATCCAAATTCTCCAGAGCTTCTTCAACCTGGTCAGGTCGGGCAACTTCACCAGCGATGGAAGATCCCTAAAATCAAGTGCTTGCAAATTTTTCAAAAATTCAAGGCCTTGAATCTCTACTAGCTGTTCACGATCAAGGACTGTTAATCTTGATAACTTCTCCAAATATGAAAGATCCAAATATGAAAGATTTATCGACTTTTTTGTTAACACGCACCGAGAAAATTCAAAGTATTACAAATTCTGAGGAAGCTTAGGTAATCATTCTAGGTCATTTACCCGGAGTGTAAGGTTCCTTAGCTTCAAAAGGAGATTAAAATTTGAAGGTAGGGTGGCCAGACTAGGACAACACAACCACAAGGACTCCAGCTTGCTTAACCCTTCAATCAAATTGAGGCTTAGAGTTGATTGGGAAGGGCTTTGATACCCCAATCCCAACATCAAAACTCTCAAATTTAATAGGTTCAAGAGATCTGGGCATCTCATCTCTGCATTATCCATCAAGTATAGTTCAGTCATACTTTTAGGAAGCTTAGGTATAATGGAAATTTTTGTGCCCGATAACCTCAAGATTCTTAAAAATGATAGTTCTCAAATCTCACCTGGAATTTCCCCACACAAATTTCTACAACTCTCGGCATTGATCTCTTCAAGCTTCTCCAACATCCCAAGGGTGCTAGATAGCTTTTCTAAGGAGGAGCCATAGATCACTATGTCTCCCTCACCGCAAGATGCGTCGCCAAGAAACACCTAAAGCTCGGCATGACCGTCCACTCCCACCTCATCAAGACCGCACTTGCCAGCGATTCTTTCCTCGTCAACCATCTCATTGGCATGTACTCCAGATGCTCTTCCATCCGAAGCGCCCACAAGGCTTTTGATGATCTTGATATAAAGAACAGTTACTCTTGGAACGCCATCATATCTGCATATGCCCGGATTGGCGATTTCAAGAAATCCCTCGACTTGTTCGATAAAATGCTGCAGAGGGCTCTTGTCTCTTATAATTAATTGATTTCCGGGTTGTCCCGTCATGGGTTTTACGTGGAGTCTCTGAGTATCTTCATGCAGACGCAAAAAGACTATGATTGTCCATTCGTGGATGAATTTACTTTTGTGGGTGTTGTGGGAACCTGTGCTGACTTGGCGCATTTGTGTTCTTACGCCAGGTTCATGGAGTTGCCATCATAATGGGCCTGGAATTTACTAAGATTACTCATAATTCTCTGATTGATGCTTATGGGAAATGTGGTGGAGCTGATATATGCCGTGCCTTGTTCGACGTTATGCCTTAAAAGGATTGTGTCGTGGACTTCCATAGTTGTTGCTTGTACAAGAGCTCATAACTAAGATGATGCTTGTGTAATATTCAACAATATGCCAGCGAAGAACAGTCTCTTGGACTACACTGGTCGCAGGCTTTGCAACAGAACTTGGACTTCAATATCTGCAACCAAAATTGTAAGTTAGGTTAGCACTTAGCAGGTGCGGCGGTCGTCCATCCAACCTTTATCTAGTTGGACCACTTGGGGTGAAGTGGGGATATCTATATTACCACTAGAAGGAATCCTGAAATTTTTGTTTTGCCTAAGAAAATTTGAAGAAAAATTTAATCATCCTATTATTTAAGATTTGAATAGTCCAATCATTGGGAATTACGATTGGTTATAAATATTATAAAATGATAAGTAGATGACGAAGCACAAAATATAAGTCAACTTAATTATATTTATAAATTAGCTATGAATAAAAACAAATAAATAACAGATTGGTATATTATGCTAATTATTCATTAAAAAATTGTGCCATTACGATTTTTTTAAACAGTGACAAATTAATTGAGATTTCTAGTAACGCAATATTGTACTATAGGCTAACTATAATTTATAGTAAACACAATGATATGGTAAAATCTACATTAAAATCATAATGCACGTGATAAATTACTGATAGTGTTGGTAACTTACAACAACAGTTAAAGTTCATTAAAATGTTGGTAAATTTCTGATGGTGTTAGCAATCTACTTACAGTACTGGTGAAATTTCAAAAGAATTTGTAATTTACTAAATTAATGAAAAATTGATAAATTTCAGATAGTATAGGTATTTTACTACGGGTGTACCTAACAAGCAAGAACCGGTCTTTTTTTTTTTTACCAGCACGATTGCCAGCAAAATTGCAATTCTACCAACAAGGAAGACTTTTGAATTCTTAAGTCCTACGGGACCGTAGAATTTTGCCAAAGATTCATACGTCTCCGCCTCTACGACAAAAACTTAAAAGCCCACTGAAATTTCAAATGGTGAAACTTGAAACGCAGTCATGAATCAATCTGAAGCGCATGTAAAAATCCATTTTGAGTTATCAAAACTAAAGAAGCTTCACGACCATTGCACATGATCATTAACTGGATGATTAGCCCCTACTTCTTCATTTCTTCAATGTGGAAATTTTATGGGAAATCAACAACAATTCTGTGAATATGGATATGGTTGCTAATGTCTACTTAAATTCATGACACTGAATGCAAGACATTCTCAGTGTACTGTCTCAAGAACATCAATCTCTGCAAATGAATTCTGGATCAAGTCATCTTCAATCCTTGATCAATTTCACCGAAAGCCAAAATTGCTGTTCATATCAAATGAGGCGACAATGCCAGAAGAGTGCTACTACCAAGGACGGATAGAGCTGCCGCTTTTCAAACAAATTATTACAAACAAGGGAAATTTCAAATTGCCTACTTAGAAAAAACCATTTTGAAATCATCTCTCGACTCTTAATACGTTTCTAACGATTTTCTCCAAGTTGCCTCTAATTGAAGATTCAATTTTTTTAAGTTTAAATCTGACAGGAAGTTTTTCTCCTTGTCGTAGAAATATATTGATATTCACATCACTTAGTCATACAAGAACTTTATATTACAAACATGGATGTCTTCTCAAATAGGTTGACAAAGTGAATATTGCTCATTCATATGAAAAGTTGAGGTAGGTAGTTGATACAATCCGAAGACGAGGTCAGCAATCTGGAATAGAGGTAGGTCGATACAATCTCCCTCCCTCCCTCCTGAAGTAGGTATCCAAAGTGAGCTGACAATCAGAAAAGAACAGGCGTAACAAAGAGAGAGGACCAACATCACGCCCTCGTGGAACAGAGCGAAGCGCACGAAGACGTGGTCACAATCCCAGAGGGAAATCCCCGCCAGGTCGATTCGCACATCATGCTTCCACTCGGGTCGCCATCGCATTCCTCGACGGACAGAGTCCCTTGCTGCTGGGTCTGGGCGAGCTTCTTGCTCGGGGGTCGTCGCTGACGATGGAGGAAGAAAGAAAAAAAAAAAAATAGAGTGAGAAGAGAGACGCAGCAGGAGGAGAAAAGAAAAAGGAGAAGAAAGTCCAAATTTCTGAAGAAGGGCCCCACCTGTACACGTGGCCATCGATTTACGGTCTCAAGTATATCCTACATGGCACAACGTATTACGCTCCCAAGTTCTTTCGTCGGCCTTGCCAATTTTTTCAGATCTCTGTACTCATCGGATTCCAAAGTCTGCTCGAACTTCTCAGATTCATCTATATAAAAACTTGCCAGATTCTTGAAGCTTGAAGGATCAGATAACTTTTGCAGAGACCCACAGTGATAAATAGAAAGCCTCTTCAATGATTCTAGCCTACCTCGAATCTCAACCAGACCAGGACAATTTACTAAATTAAGTAGATCAAGCTTCTTGCAGTTGGTCGAGTCAGGCAACTTCACTCGCAACGCATCTATTTGTGTCAAGGGTCCTGGATGTGTAACTGCTCAAGACATCATCTTACCAACTTCCGTGGAAATCGTTGATAACACTAAGGACGGAAGATTCCTAAGATTTAAGTACTTCAGGCGCTCCGAATCTTCCAAGCCTTGAATCTCTTTTAGCTTCCCACAGTTAGATATAAGGACTTGTTCCATATTTTTGAAGCTCAATGGATCAGGCAACTTTTCAAGAGAATCACAGCACATAATATAAATTATCTCCAATGATTCTAGCTGACCTCGAACCTCAACTACTTTAGGACAATTTAATATTGTCATTCCCGTGAGCTTCTTCAAGTTGGTCAAGTTAGGTAGCAACTTCACCAGAGACGGAAGACAATCAAAATGAAGCCATTTCAGGCTTTTTAAATGTTCAAGGCCTTGAATCTCAATTAGCTCTTCACAATTATGGACTTCCAAGTTTGATAACTTTTCCAAATATGAAATATCTATCAACTTTTCCATTAAACTGTGCCCAAAAATACGTAATTGCGACAAATTCTGGGGAAGCTTAGGTAGCCATTCTAGTTTATCTACAAGGAGGTTGAGCTTCCTGAGCTTAGAAAGGAGATTAAAATCTAAAGGTAGGGTGGTCAGACTATGACAACACAACATCAAGGACTCCATCTCTCCCAATTCTCCGATCCAGTAGAGGCTTAGAGCTGCGTGGAACAGGGTTCCAGACATCAAATCCAACTCCAAAACTCTCAAAATTAATAGGTTTGAGGATCTGGCATTCTCATCACTGACCTAGTTTTAATGTATAGATTGGTCAAACTTTCAGGAAGCTTAGGTACTTTGGAAATTATCGTGTCCGATAATCTCAAGATCCTCAAAAAGGGTAGTCTTCCAATCTCACTAGGAATTTCCTCCAAATTTCTACAATTGCCAGCATCTATCTCTTCAAGCTTCTCCAACATTCCAAGGGCGCTAGGTAGCTTTCTTAAGTTGGTGTCATGCATCCTTAGTACTCTCAAATTCTTCATTTTCCCTATCGAGTCAGGTAACTCTTGAATGCTCGAGTTAGAAAGATCCAATTCAACAAGAGATCCAAAATTTCTGAATGGAAGTTCAGCAATTTGTGAATTATCCAACCTAAGAGTTAATAGTGATGTTAAGCAACCAGCAAAAGTGCATGCACTTAGTGATCTACATGCAACTGCACTGAGAGTTTTCAATTTCTTCATTCCTTTCCATTCAGGAATATTGGTAATAGATGTCCAATCTACAAGAAGTTCGGTCAAGGCTTCTAGTTCATCCATCTCGTCTGGCAATGTCTGAAGGTCCATACAATGTTGCAAGTTTAAGAACACTAAATACTTTAACTTACCAATAGACCTATCAATTTGAACTAGTGGGCACCGTTGAAGAATCAATTGCTCTAAATTTTCGTGAGAAGAAAAGTCAAGAGTTCCACACAAGTTTCCGCATTCAGTCAAATTTAGAACCTTCAAATTCTTTGCCATCTGTAATGAAGAGAAGATGTTAATTCTGGACCATTTTGAGATACAGGACAGCAGAGTCAATATAGCTAATTAATTTTGAAATAATACCATACCTTGAGGTGGTTCCATCCCTCCTAATCATCTGTAATTTTGCTCCGTGATAGATCAAGAATCACTAGCTTCATATGGGAAAATGCGATCAACTGGAAAAAGAGAGGAAACTCATGCTATGAGAGATATCTCAAATTCTGAAGGATGAGTAGATTCCTCCGGAACCAGTTGGTTGGAGGAAAATATTGAATTAAGTTATGCCATAAGAGCCATCTCAACTCCAAAAGAATGAGTAGATTCCTCAGGAACAAGTTGGTTGAAGGAAAATGCTGAATCAAGTTAGGCCATTAGAGCCACCTCAAATTCGGAAGGATGGGTAGATTCCTCCTAAACCAGTTGGTTAAAGAAAAACACTGAACGTTGTTCGTATCCAAGTCTCCACACCCCACTTGAAGAAACCTCAAATTTGATAGACTTGCATATTCTTCCTTCTTAAAGAAGCATTGAGATTGATGATCAAACTTGAGACATATTGCTTCAACATTTTCTGTTCCCTGCCAAAGCAAAAAAGGGAAACAGAAGCTGGTTATCATATAATCACCAATTGAAGGCATTCGAGTTGAACATACCCAAGGAATGTACATCTTATTCATAATTCCAAATTAATATACAATATAATTTACAGATGAGCATGTGATCGCAGTAACCACATAATTAACATCTCGGTTCAGATAGAAGCAAATAAGCAAAGTCAACATGTATAACCCTTCTCTTTGAATAGGAATAACATGGCAAACACTTTATCTCCTTTCTTTTAAGAACATCAATTGCTTCCTCATGATTCCACACCCGACTTTGCTTCTCTGGTTTAAAATTAGCTCTTTCACGAATGATATCTCGCCCAAGGTCTCTTAGCTGATCATGCACCCACAATCGGTTACCTTCTACAATCTTCATTAACGACATCTGTTTGAGGACTTCAAGAGAATATTCAGGGAAAAACTTACAGCTGTCCCACATGTAAGTCACAATTCTCACATCAAACCCAACAAAGAAGCAACAAATATCGAGAAATATTTCCTTCTCTTGAGGTTCTATGCCTCAAAACTAATGTTCAACTTACTTTTAACCTTTTTATTGGGAATAGTTTTCAATTTTTCTAATGTGTCCACCCAAAATTTTCTGTCCTTTCCAGCTAAAAATGAACCTATAATCTCTAGAGCCAAAGGAAGACGACCACAGATTTCTACCGCTTTTTCCGAGAGGGGGACATATTCTGCTGGAGGATGATCTTTTCTAAAGGCATGTTTCCTAAACAGTAGAAGAGAATGGTTGAAATCCATTTCAGTAAGTTCATGCTTCAAATCAACATCTTTGAGAACTTCCTCGTTTCTTGTGGTAATAATAACCTTACTTCCTCTGCCGAACCAGCATTCACCCGTCCCCACAAGAGCCTCCAGTTGAGTGTTTTGGTCGACATCATCAAGTACAAGTAAAACCTTTTTAGAGGATAACCTATTCTTGATCTCAGTACTTCCTTCATTAGTACTATTGATGGATGGCCATTCCATTCTTAGGACTTTAGAGATGAGCTGATTCTGCAAACTCACAATCTTTGTCTCTCGAATGTTAGATAGGAAGCAACAATTATTAAAATCAGCCGATAAAGTATTATAGACGATTGGCAAGAGTTGTCTTTCCGACACCACCCATACCATGAATACCAACAATCTTTGTTCCAGTGGTCTGTTCACCTATCTTTTCCACGATTTGGTCCACTTGATCATCCATTTCAACCAAGCAATTAGATACTGCCAGGTAGTTCTTTTTCAACTCGATCAAAAGCTTCCGAACAACTTCTTCGGTGAACTCACCTTTGCCTCTGATAGTAGTGATGGCAAAAGAACCCAACTGTTAAATCGAGATGAGCAGAATAATATCAAAGGTACAAACAAATCCTGAACAATAATAAATTCAAGTACCTCTCCCTGAGTTCCCATCCTCTTAACGCTCCAACCTTACTAAAAGCTACCTTCCAGTTCTGAATAGTCTCATCAGTGTACCGCCGCTTATTTATGTGTAAATTAATGGCCTCACCGTAACTTCCAGTTTGGTAACGAACCTCCGATGGTGCTACGTTGTAGAAAATTGGTATAATCTTTCGTCCCCCGTTTTCCTTGCACTCCACCATCTGGACCAACACCATGAGGCACCATGGACTGGTAGCATATCCTTTAGAAAAGATAGGAATCGAGATTTCCGACTGCTTAATTGCTTGGACAAGCTCCAGGCCAATCTCTTCCCCAATGGGAAGCTCTTCATTATCTCTATATGCCCGTATTCCGGCACGAATGAGGCAGTTGTAAAGGTAATCAGCAATGTCACGGCGAGTGTCCGGTCCTCTGAAACTCAAGAATACTTCATAACCAGATTCCACTGGCTTCTCCATTTCCTGAATTCTCAGAGGACTTGCAATGACCTGATGATATCCGACGTTAAAAACATTCACTATGAAAGTGGAGAAGCCATTTTAGAAAGAAACCAAGATGACAAATGCACGAGCTCCTTCTTGGCCTTGCACTAGACACCAAAATATGTCAGAATATTTTATTAATAAATAATAGTAGAGAAGTGGACCCGTCTCAATTCTAAAGGAAGAAATTTCCAAAATATTGCAGAATTATGGGTTAAAGTTTACACTTGAAATTGATTTGAAAGGAGAATATTTCAAGAAGATAAATCACTGTCGACCTATTTTTTTCTAAACTTTTTCTTTATGCGATAAAATTTCTCTTGAAAGGTGACATTGAATGTCCTCTGCACATAAGTGTCTACTGTTGCTTGTAGGTTGACATATTATCTTATTGTCTGATAAGAAATTATGATGAAATCCTTAATTCTTTAGTTTTTACCAAAATAGGTTTGATAGACATTCCACAACCCTCAATTAGTTGCTCCCTTAATCTTAAAGGACACAGCCAAAGAATCGCATTCCCCTGTGATGATCTTATTGGAAAAGTGAAATCAAGAAATTTAACTGAAGCTAATTCAACCCTCACCACTGGACTAGTTTCTAAAGAGCATAAACTAATCTCTAATTAGAGTCATCTCTTAGTATGTTAACAAACAGGTAGAGGGTCAATGGGTGAGCATTAGAAGCTATCATTCCCATTTGCCAGAAAGTATCAACATATCAGAAAAAGAGGAGTCAATCACTAACCAATGATGGGGTTGATGAAATTTCCACAGAAAAAAGAAGCATGAATGCTATAACCGTTTCTCTGGAAAATAAGTTTGAACACACAGGAGTGCAGGAACGAGAGCTGTATTTTACAGAAACGGAGAGCTCCGGTTCACCACAGAGTGCAACATTATAGTCAATTCAATCTGTCTCTACTGTTAAATACAGAGTTGAGGGTATCAATTTCTGCCTAGGAGCGTTCTTACTGCTAATCACTAGACAATAATGTATGAATTTGTCATATGGGAGTCTCTTAAAGATACCACTGTCTCTGTTCGCAAAGAAATTTAAAAAAAAATCCCATCAAACGAATGAAATCAACAGATCCACTCAAACTAGTATAGCTTTTAGCACCGGCCCAGTTCCTAAAGAGCGTAAATCCAATTCCTAATTACGGAAATCTCTGAGATCTATCAACAAGCTGATGCACAGAAGTGGCATTGTGTTCCAAGATCAGAGGCCCGACAGTTGCACAGATGGAAGCAGATGAGCAGGGTTTAGCATGTGACTAGAGTGAGAGGCTTAAGGCTTCTAGTGTTGGACGCAACTGGCAGTGATCAATCATCGAGTCAAATGAAGAGAGAGTCGATGCTGATCTGAGAGTCCCTCTATTGTTCCCATCAGATTCTGCACCTAGTTGCATTTCTGAACATACCCAATTCATTGAAAAAAGGCAATAGATGAGAGGAAATTACCAGACATGGGGGGGGTGTGGAATATGAAGAGTCACGATCGAAATGCGGAGAAGCATATTGGCTTTGAGCTCAGCTGAAAAAAAGACCTTTCACTGGGCAGAGTCTGCTCACCCTCACACGCCATGCTCATCCGAGAAGGTGACTTGATACTCCCCCTTTCGCGCCGACCGCAAAGTACAGAAAATGAGGGAATCCGCCTTTCTTCTGAGGTATTCGAGTCGGGTTACTTCGAAAAAACCCCAAGTCCGAAGAGTTTTTGGCTCTAAAGTCTTATTAGTTTAGAAATGATAATGACGATGACACCCCTCTTTTTTTTTTTTGGGTGAAATTTTAGACCCTTTTAAATTATTCATGGATGATTCCTACACATTTTAAGTATTTGAGATGGATTATAACCGAAAATTATTCGCAAGTAAATTTACAAAATAAAAGTTAGGTTTTAAATAATGAAAGTTGCATTCACCTAGAAAAGGATTAAGATCTTATTTGTTTAGCAAAAAAATGAATGATTGAAAATATATTTTTAAAAAATAATTATTTATATCACTTGAAATCATTAATTAATGAAAAATGTTTTTATTATCGATAACAATTTACGCATAAATATTTTTGTGAAATATTTTTTATTCATTTATTTTTTAAGGGATACGAACGATTATTTTTGAGAAAATATTTTTCAAATTATTCATTTTTTGCAAAATAAATGTTCCTTAAAGATCAAAAAAAATTATTTGCAAATGAAAGTTTATCAACCATGGATGGTTTGAGTAGAACTTCCTAGATATGTGCCATTTCTACTTTCCTTTTGCAAATCTTGGGGAATGTCCACATTACCACTAGAAGGAATCCTGAAAATTATTTTTTAACCAAGGAATTTTTTTAAAAGTAATCATCATATTATTTAGATTTGAATACTCGAATCAATAGAAATTAGGATTTGTTATATATATAATCATGAAAATACTAATAATGACGAATTACAAAATATAAGTCAACTTAACTTATTTTTATTTATTATCTATGATTAAAGTAAAATAAGAAAAATAGATCGATGTATTGATGCTATTTAGTCAATTAAAAAACTACACCATTATCATTTTCTTAATTTTGAAACAATGGCCAGTAAATTAATTCAAATTTCTAGTTTCGAGATATAATGCTATAGAATATCTATATTATGAAGAATATGCAATCATATTGTAAATACTATGTTAAAAGTTGGTATCTTTTTTTCATTACATTCTCAAAGTTTGTTTTGCATACAATAAATAAATGAGTCACTGTTTTGTTCCGTCATTTGTATCTATGTTAGCTCTCCTGAGAATTCATCAATTGAAAGTAATGTGAGTCCTCGCTCTATTTGATTTCGTTAATGCTTCGATTCATTTACACATTATATCTTTTTTTTATCATACAAAACACATTGCAAGGGAGAGATATGCACAATATTTTGTATGCATCAAAATTTAATTAATCCTCGTCCAACTATATTTGTGTTTACGTGAGCATTAGGTAATTGATATAGTAATAGTTAGTACACTGTTTTTCTTTTACAGAAAGTCAAGCTAATTAATAGAATTATATTAAATTAAACTATATCAATTTGGATTGGCTTTTACTTTTTGATTTTTAATTTTTGCTTCTGTAATTTACACTTCCCACGGACTTTATGTCTTTTTCAAAGTCCCGAAACTTTCACAATAGTCAGATGTTAACACGTAAATTTGTATTTATTTATTTCATAATTTTTTGAAATCCAAATAATATTTCAACTTTTGATAGAAAAATAAAAAATAATTTTTTTAAGTCCAAACAAAGTGGCGTTAAAGCCATTAATTTTCGCCATTTCTTTACGATGTCACTTCGCGTGCCGGATGTTTAGGTGATACGATGCTGAAAGCACCGTCTCCATGGGGGAGACAACCGGTGCACTGCCACGTTCTTCAGCGATGTCGTCCCAAGTCCCAACCATCGATCATTATGTCTCTCTCATCGCAAGAAAGCGCTTGACTCGTTCGATGAAATGCCGCAGAGGCCTCTTGTCTCTTAGAATTCATTGATTTCTGGGTCGTCCCATATTGATTTTATGGGGTCTCTGAGTATCTTCATGCAGATGCAAAAAAATTATGATTGTCTGTTCATGGATGAATTTACTTTTGTGGGTGTTGTGGCTGCCTGTGCTCACTTGGATGCATTGAAGTTCTTGCGCCAAGTTAATGGAGTTGCCATCATAATGGGCTTGGAATTTACTAAGATTACTTATAATTCCCTGATTGATGCTTATGGGAAATGTGGTACAGCCGATAAATGCCGTGACTTGTTCGAAGTTATGCCTGAGAAGGATATTGTGTTGTGGACTTCCATGGTTGCTGCTTATGCGCGAGCTCATAACTTGGATGATGCTTGTGCAATATTCTACAATATGCCAGAGAAGAACACGGTGTCTTGGACTGCAATGATTGCATGCTTTGCACAAAATGGCCGTGGTGATGAAGTTTTGGACCTTTTCGTTCAAATGCGTGAGGAAGGAATACAGCCAAGTCCTAGTACGTTTCTCAGTGTTCTATGTGCTTGTGCTGATTGAGCACTTGCTGAAAGAGGCAAGCAGAGTCATGGTTGCATAGTCAGGACCTGCTTTGATAGAGATTTGGATAACATATCTGTATGGAACGCTCTAATTGACATGAATTGCAAGCGCGGCTACATGAGAGCAGCTGACAACTTATTCTTGAGTAACCCGGAAAGGCATATTGTATCATGGAATTCAATGACAAGTGGATTTGCACAAAATGGTCTAGGGCATGAGTGACTTGTTTTTCTCAAGAAGATGCTGGAGGCAAATGCAAGACCCTACCATGTCACATTTCTTGGCACTCTATCTGCTTGCAGCCACGCAGGTCTAGATGTTGAAGCACTTCAGATTTTCAATGCAATGGAAAAGGATTACACAGCCTTCAAAGGGATCCGACCACTATGCTATTTTGATCGAGCTGCTCAGGAGGAAAAACAGACTTGAGGAAGCCATGGAATTGATAGATAGTCTCAAACAAATCAGAGCATGTTGGAATGTGGGGCGTGCTTTTGGGTTAATGCAAAGCCCTCGGTAATCTAGTTGTTGCCTGAAGCTGTGGATGCTCTATTGAAGTCGAAACCTGAAATGCTGCGAGGTATGTGTCACGTTATCAAGCATATATGCTGCAATTAACAGATGGGATGATTCCTGCACAGTAAGGAAGCAAATGGAGGAGAGAAACTTGATGAAAGATGTGGCAAACAGTTGGATTGAATGAAATGCACAATTTTCCAGCAAAGGACCGATTCCACTATCAGATAGGTGACATACACGAAGTGCTCAGGAAACTACCATATCATATGAAGGAAGCTGGATATGTTCGTGGACCCAACATAAGGCTCATTTATTTTAATTTGAATCTAACTAATTTAACCTCAAATGATGTCCATTTTTTTTTTATTGCTATACTATGATCAATACAGAGTGATACATTATAGTCTATTCAATCTGTCTCTACTGTTGAATACAGTGTTAAGGGTCAATTTCTGCCTAGGAGCGTTCTTACTGCTAATCACTAGACAATAATATACGAATTTGTCGTCTGGAAGTCTCTTAAAGATACCACCGTCTCTGTTCTCACAGAAATATTAAAAAAAAAAAAAATCCCATCAAACAAATGAAATCAACAGATCCACTCAAACTAAATTGGCTTTTAGCGCCGGCCCAGTTCCTAAAGAGTGTAAATCCAATTCCTAATCACAGAAATCTCTGAGATCTATCAAGAAGCTGATGCATAGGAGTGGTATTGCGTTTCAAGATCTGAGGCCTGACAGTTGCACAGATGGAAGCAGATGAACAGGGTTTAGCATGGGACTAGAGTTAGTTGCTAAAGCTCTCAGTGGTAGACGCACACGGCAGTGATCAATCATGGAGTCAACTGAGGAAAGAATTTGATGCTGATCTGAGAGTCCCTCTGTTGAAACATCAAATTCTGCACCTAGTTGCATTACAGAACAGACCCAATTCATTAAAAAAAAAGGCAATCAACGAAAGGAAATTACCGGAGATGGAGGGGGTGAAGATGAAGAGTCCGGATCAAATGCTGAGAAGCAGACAAAGATCCCAAGAATAAACGCTCTTGGCTTTTGAGATCAGCTGAAGAAAGAGTGAATACGCGTTTTGCCCTTCCAGGAAAGTGAGGCCTTGCTAGCTGCCGGAACACTTCAAGCCGACCGTGAAAAAGTGAATTCGCGTTGCTTTTAACTTTTGAGGTGATCGAGTTGAGTTCCTGGGAAATTTCTGGAAGTCCGAAGACTCTTCGGCACGAAAGGCGAGAGGACGAGATTTTCATGCGTGTTATTAGTTTAGAAATCATTCAATTTATGGTATTCTTTTAATGACGACTAAACCCTTCTCTTGTGGGTGAAAATCCAGGCCCATTCAAATTTTACTTATACTAAACCTAAAAATGTAAAATTCATATATATTAATTTATTGAGATGAATTATGTTAGTGTTATTCATAGTGAATTTATAAGACAAAAAAAGTTAGGAAAAATAACTACAAATGACATAATTTTTATACAACACTCAATTGAGTATTATAATTTTTTTTTTTTTGGATTACTTGAGTAATATAATTTTTATTCGGTACTCACTTAAGCGCCAATAACTTTATTTTTGATTATTTGAGTGTCATATAACATTTCAATTGATCACTTGTGCTATAAATTTTTTAAATCATTTATCCAAATGCCAAATATCTCTTATTCATTT
The DNA here is from genome assembly GCA_017140395.1 of Eucalyptus lansdowneana. Lineage (NCBI taxonomy): Eukaryota > Viridiplantae > Streptophyta > Magnoliopsida > Myrtales > Myrtaceae > Eucalyptus > Eucalyptus lansdowneana. Next base: position 79,480,364 of record CM029490.1, read on the forward strand.
CATTACCTACATCTATGTTAGCTCTTATATGGATTTATCAATGCAAGTAATGGGATTTAATGGCTCAATTCATTTACTCATTATACCTCTTTTGCCTGTATCAAAAACGAGACAAGAGAGTGAAAAGCACAATATTTCTATGCATTATAATTAATTAATTCTTGTCCAAGTACTTTTCTTTTTGGATCATTATTCGGTAATTGATACAGTAATAGTTAGTACATTGTTTCTTCTTTAACAGAAAGCCAATCTTTCAGCTTCTCAGTAATGTTCATGATCAAATTTGTTGGATTCTTGAAGCTGGAAAGGTCGGGTAGCTTTCCTGAGCCAGTCAATATGATGCATCTCCAATTGTTCTGCTTTGCCTCAAATCTCAACCGGTTTAGGACAAATCCATGGGAGAAGTTTTGGACAACGTCTTCAATTAAGGCAGACCTGCAAGCATTAATAATAGTGTACAATTTCTGGCATCAAAATTTTTTTAGTGTTCTTTTCAATTCTGAAATTTCTATCAACTCAATTCGATAGAGATGCTTCTGTTATTTTGCCTGGTATAGTATTGAGGGCCATGTTGCTGCCATGTTGAAAGGTACTGAGTGGTATACATGGTGAAGTTCTTAGATACAATCAACTGAGACAAACTAAATTTAAGGCAAAGAAAAGAGAGCCATTGGAAAGTATGGTTATCGAATTTTCTGTCAACTTTATCCCTCAAAAGTTCATGTTCTTTGGACTCTCTAGATTCTTACAGCACTTGGGAAATTTGCGAATCAATTTTTACTCCTTCACCCTCTCACAACCGCTATAGGAAAGAATACGAACTGCGGAGAGGAAGAATTGGTATCTGAAATATTGACAGTCTATACCTGAGGCAATGGTAGGAACAGAAGACCCACAGCAGAAGCAATACGAAAAAGCCTTCTACGTTGGAAGCTTAGTTTGGATCCAATAGTAACACAATTGAGAGAAGAAATATTTGTACTATTTTCCCATTATTAAATAAGGAGCTTGCCATATACAGAGTTTTGAGTTGCTGGCCAACCACTGAAATCAGGTGCGCAACCAACATTTACTTTCTACCATTAACCAAACTCAGAAGTCCAAGAGATAAAAAGTATCTTAAAAACAACAAAAAGATACTCTAAGTTGGATTCCGCAAGATCAGACTGCGTCTATTCCTCAAGTACTTCACTGATCATCAGCACTCAAGAGAACATTCTACCTTCTCACGCTTGAGTGTATAAAAAGATTTTAGCTTCTCGATCCGGTAACTTCTCCAAAGATTTAAAAGGAACCTATCGAAAGTTGCCTCCAACGATTTTACTCTGCCTTGGATCTCAACCACTTTAGGACATCACTGCAGGTAAAATTTCTGGAGCTTCTTCAGGTTGGTCAGGTCAGGCAACTTGTCCATAGATGGAACTCCTTCAAGCTTGAAGGCAATTGGGTTCTCCAAAACTTGGAGGCTTCCGAACTCTGTCACTTTAGGGCAACGACCAACTTCCAAATCTGACAGCGCCTTCCAATTTGAAAGTTCTATTCACGTTTTTATTTCCTTGCATGATTCGGTATCTAAGTACAACAAATTTGGGGGAAGGCCAGGTCGGCAGTGCAGCTTCTTGGAGGGGACCAGTTCAGGTTCCTTGAGCTGTGAAAGAAAAATGATGTCTGAAGATGGGGTGATGAAATAATGAGATTCCAACAGCAAGGATTCCAGCTTCCCTAACCTTCTGAGCTACGAAGGACTTGGAGCTTCAATGAATTTAGAAGCATCATCCAAATTGTCAAAACCTGAATTTTACATGCAATTTGAATATTGAATTAATAAGTTACTTATCATCAAGTGAATGTACATAATTTTTTTTATTACTTTACGTAATTAAAACCTTGTACAGAAGATCTGCCTTAAAAAGATATGTAGAAGCGCAAATCTAAACATCCCTAAACTCCGAACCAACCAATATGTATAATATTTTTGAGGGAATGAGTTGACGTTCAGTAAATGATAGCTCTACTTCCAAAATGGGAGGCCTACCCACTACTCGACCCGAGAACATAACAATAACAATTAGCAAATAAGGTCATATATTATTATCAATAGGAAAACCAATATTCACCCAAGACAGTGTAATCCGTGCATTATATAAAAATGACTATAATTATCTGTGCAATGTATAAAATAGAAGCAATGCATGACATTCGTTTTAACGCTAAAATGCACACAATTGATCATACCAAATCTCATTATGCATAGACATGAACAGCTCATCGATAGACACAAGTAAATATCTATTACCTACTTGCTACTAGCCACGACTCATCTTGACTAACTCAACTAACAAGACATTATGACCACTAAATAATGCAAGAAGAAATCATAAATACATATTTACCACGCTTCAACCCATTCATCACAGGTATCCTCCAATGATGATAAATACAGTACAAACACATAATGACAGCTATCCTAGACTCAATTCTCATCAAGATTCATACCCATTCTATTTTCTTTCTTTTCTCAATCTTGGACCTCAAGTTCATAATATCATATATAGGCTATTCAAGTCACATCAGGTTACACAAGTCATATAATTTCATGTATAAATCATTGTACTTTACATTTTCTCCATCTTATAGAGAACGGTAGAACATCTGTCTTTTCCTAGAATCTTATATACATACTCAGCAAAATTAATTATAGTGTTGGTATATTGCTAACAACACTTGTAGAATTTCAACGGAGTTGGTAATTTACTTAATATGGGGAACAAGCACACTTGGAGAGTGCAGCACAATGGATAGTTGTATGCCGTGTTCAAAAGTATTGTTATTAATTTACTTACGATACTGGTTAAATTTCAGATGAGTTGATAATTTACTACTTCATTGAAATATTAGTAAATTTCTGATAGTGTTATTAATTCACTTACGACACCTGAAAGTTTCCAGAAGACTTGGTAATTTACCAATCTAGTGGGAAATTGCTAAATTTCTGACAGCTTTGGTAATTTACTACCTCTTTACCTAACAAGCAAGTAACCAGTCATTTTCTTTTACCTAACAATTCCAATTTTGCTGGTAATACCACCAAAAATTTCAAATGATGGAACTAGAAACGCAGTAATGAATCCACTCAGAAGCACCTGCAGAAATCTGTTTTAAGTTATCAAAACTAAAGAACCTTGGTGACCATTGCACATGATCATTACCTAGGGAGCGTTTTATGTTTATGCTAGACACAATGTTTTGCCCCTACTTCTTCATTTCTTCAATGTGGAAATTTTGATGGGAAATCAGCGACAATTCTGCGAATATGGTTGCTGATGTCTGATAGAATTCGCGACACTGAATGCAACACATTCTCAGGGTAATGCCTCGTGAACAATAATCTCTACGAATGAAACCTGGAGCAAGTGATTTAATCACTAAGTAAAGTAGGACCACAACAGACCAAGAGAAGAAGAAAGAAATTGCAGAACCAATCGATTATAGTAAGATTTCATGCCTTCCAGGACAATATTTCGGTTTTAGCTAGACCTTGACAAGCTCAGAAGAACAACTGATTCGCCATGTATGTTTTGAACTAGTTCCTAAGGAGCGAAAATCAATCCCCTCACGGGTGCAGAACCGAACTGACGCACAGGAGTAGCAATGTGTTTCAATAGAATGCGACTTGTGGTTTAGACCAAAGCTATTAAAGATTAGATGCAGTTATGGAAGAAAATCAACTGAGTCAGCTCCCGAGCGAGTTCATCGAAAGGCTGTTTTCATTTCGTATGTATGACAAGTCACGACTGAAAATAATAAAAACAACTCAATCCGTCCCAAATCTTTTCCTAATCTATCACAGATTGCATCCAAGATTCGCACGCGGACCCAATTCATGCAAATGCGAAGAGAAAATTACCAGAAAACCAAATAAAGATGCGGAGAAGGAAAAAGCAAGACCTTTTTCTAGACAACCTACTAAACTCTCGTGGGAACAGATGGGCGGGCAGGAAGACGGGGGTGGCAGTCCCCGGAGGGAGATCTCCGCCTGGTCGAATCGCGTCTCGTTCTTCCGCTCGGGGTCGCCGTCGCTGCTGGTTCTGGGCGAGCTCCTCGCTCGGGTCGTCGCTGATGAGGGAGGAAGACGAAGGAAGGAGAAGGAAAGAACGTGAGAAGAGAGAGGGGGCAACGGGAGAAAAAACGAAAAAAAAAAAAAAAGGAGAGAGAAAAAGTTGATATTTCTTAAGAGTGGGTCCCACCTTTACGCGTCATTTCGAGATAATATTCCTCACTAATCTGATACGGAATCTTCTCTCCGTGATTTCAGTATCTCTTATCTTTAATTCGATTCAAAGGCTCCTCACTTTTTTCAAATCTCTGTACTCATCGGATTCCAGAATCTCCTCCAATCTCTCACATTCCTTTATTTCCAAATACTCTAGCTTCTTGAAGCTTGAAGGATCAGAAAATTGATGCAGAGACCCGCAGCCATCAATTTCAAGCCTCTTCAATGATTCTAGCCTACCTCGAATCTCAACCAGACGAGGGCAATGTTTTAAAACTAAAAGAAAAAGCTCCTTGGCATTGGTCAGGTCAGGCAACTTCTCTAGCAACGGAAGATCCCTTATACATAGAACCTTCAAGTTCTCCGAAACTTCCAGGCCTTGAATCTCTTCTAGCTTCCAACAGCCACTTATCTATATTCTTCTATATGCTTGAAGCTTAATGGATCAGGCAGCTGTTCAAGTGATTGACAATGCTCTAAATAAAATACTCCAATGATTCTAGCTGACCTCGAACCTCAACCAGTTTAGGACAAACATTTATCCAAAGTTTCCAGAGCTTCTTCAAGCCGGTCAGGTCAGGCAACTTCACCAATGATGGAAGATCCCTAAGATCAAGAGTTTGCAGGCTTTTCAAAGGTTCCAGGCCTTGAATCTCTATTAGCTGTTCACAATAAGAGACTTCCAATTCTGATAACTTCTCCAAATATGAAAGATTTATCGACTTTTCCATTAACCCACGCCCATCAAAATGGAAGTATGACAAATTCTGAGGAAGCTTAGGTAGGCATTCTAGGTTATTTACGAGGAGTTCAAGCTTCCTGAGCTTCAAAAGGAGATTAAAATCTGAAGGTAGGGTGACCAAACTATCACAATACAACCACAAGGACTCTAGCTTTCTTAACCCTCCGATCCAATTGAGGCTTGGAGTTGGATGGGAAGGGCTTTGATACTCTAATTCCAACACCAAAACTCTCAAATTTAATAGGTTCGAGAGATCTGGGCATCTCATCTGTAGATTATTGGTTAGTATAGTTCGGTCATACTTTCAGGAAGCTTAGGTATATTGGAAATTCTTGTGCTCGATAACCTCAAGATTTTTAGAAATGATAGTCTTCCAATCTCACTTGGAATTTCCCCACACAAATATCTACAATCATCAGCATGGATCTCTTCAAGCTTCTCCAACATCCCAATGGCCCTAGGTAGCTTTTCTAAGGGGGTGTAAGACATCCTTAGTACTCTCAAATTCTTCATTGTCTCTATTGAATTGGGTAACTCTCGTACGCTTGACCGAGAAAGATTCAACTCAATGAGAGAACCAAAATTTCCAAATGGAAGTTCACTAATACTTGTTTCTTAAGCAAAGATATAATAGTGATGTTGAGCAACCAACTAAATTGCATTCACTCAGTAATCCACATGAACTTGCACTGAGAGTTTCCAATTTCTTCATTCCTTTCCATGTAGGAATTTTGGTAATAGATGTCCCGTCAAGAAGAAGTTCTCTCAAGGCTTCCATTTTCCATCTCGTCTGGCAATGTCGAAGTTTCCCACAATATTTCAAGTTTAATAACACTAAATGCTTTAACCTACCAATAGACCTATGGACTTCAACCAGTTCCGTGCACCCTTGAAGAATCAGTTGCTCTAAATTTTCATGAGCAGAAAAGTCAGGAGTTCTATGCAAGTTTTTGCATCCAGTCAAATTTAGAACCTTCAAATTCTTTGCCATCTGTAATGAAGAGAAGAGGTTAATTCTGAATCATTTTGAGATACAGGATAGCAAAGTCAATATAGCAAATTCATGTTGAAATAATACCGTACCTTGAGGTGGTTCCATCCCTCCCACTCATCTGTAATTTTACTCCTTGATAGATCAAGAATCACTAGCTTCATAAGAGAACGTGTGGTGAATTTGAAAAAGATAGGAAAGTTATGCCATGAGAGCCATCTCAACTTTGGAAGCATGATCGGATTCCTCTGGAAGCAGCTGGTAGCAGGAAAATGCTGAACGTTGTTCTCATCCAATTCTACACTATCAACTTGAAGAAATCTTAAATTTGATAGGCATACAGATTCTTCCTTCTCAATGAAGTCCCGAAATTGATGATCAAACTTGAGACGAATTGCTTCAACATTTTCTCTTCCCTGCCGAAGCAAAAAAAATTAAACGGAAGCTAGTGATCACATAATTGCCTGTTGAAGGCATTCGAGTTGAACATAGTTGAGGAATGTACATCTCATTTATAATTTAAAATTAATTTACAATCTAATTTACAGATGAGCATGTGATCGTACACACAAGTAATGACTCGGTTTAGATAAAAGCAAATAAGCAAAGTCAATGTGTATAACCCTTCTCTTTGAATAGGAAAAACATTGCAAACACTTTACCTCCTTATTTTGAAGAACATGAATTGCTTGCTCACAATTCCACACCAAACTTTGCTTCTCTAGTTTTAAACCAGCTCTTTTGAACAAAATGTCTCGCCCAAGGTCTCTTAGCTGATCATGCATCCACAGTCGGTTACCTTCTGTAATCTTTATTAATGACATCCGTTTGAGGACTTCAAGATAATATTAGGGAAAACCTTACAGCTTTCCCACATGTGACTCACAATTCTCACATCAAACCCAACAAAGAAGCAACAAACATCAAGAAATATTTCCTTCTCTCGTGGTTCTAATGCCTCAAAACTGATGTTCAACTTTTTTTCAACTCTTCATCGGGAATAGTTTCTAGCTTCTTCTAATGTGGTCTCCAAAATTTTTGTCTTTTCCAGCTAAAAATGAGCCTACGATCTCAAGAGCCAAAGGAAGATGACCATAGACTTTCACCGTTTTTTCGGAGAGAGGGACGTATTCTGCTGGAGGATGATCTCTTCTAAAGGCATGTCTGCTAAACAGTTTAAGAGAATGATCAAAATCCATTTCAGTAAGTTCATGCTGAAAATCAACATCTTTGAGAACTTCTTTGTTTCTTGTGGTAATAATAATCTTACTTCCTCTGCCGAACCGGCATTCACCCACCCCCACAAGAGCATCCAGCTGAGTCTTTTGGTCGACATCATCAATTACAAGTAAGACCGTTTTAGAGGATAACCTCTCCTTGATCTCTTTTAATCCCTTCATAAATGTCATGATGGTTGGATGGACATTTCCATTCTTAGGACATCAGAGAAAAGCTGATTCTGCAAACTCACAATCTTTGTATCTCGAACATTAGACAGGAAGCAACAGTTATCAAAATCAGCCGACAGTTTATTATAGATGATTGTGGCAAGAGTTGTCTTTCCGACACCACCCATACCATGTATACCAATAATCTTTGTTTCAGTGGTCCATTCACCTATCACTTCCATGATTTTGTCCACTTGATCGTCCATTTCAACCAAATTAGATACTGCCAAGTAGTTCTTTTTCAACTCGATCAAAAGCTCCTGAACAACTTCTTTTGTGAACTCACCTTTGCCTCTGATAGTTTTGAAGGCAAAAGAACCAAACTGTTAAATCGAGATGAACAGAATAATATCTAAGGTACAAAAAAATCATGCACAATAATAAATTGAAGTACCTGTCCTTGAGTTCCCACCCCTTTAATGCTCCAACAGTGTTGAGAGCTGCCCTCCAGTTCTGGATCGTCTCGTGGTCAATTCTGTGTGACTTAATGGCCTCACCGTAAGTTCCAGTCTGGTTACGAACCTCAGATGGTTCAACATCATAGAAGATTGGCATGATCTTTTGTCCCTGCTTTTTCTTGCACTCCACCATTTGGACCAACTCCATAAGGCACCATTTACTAGTGGCATAGTTTTTAGAAAATATAGGAATAGAGATTTTCGATTGCTCAATCGCTTGGAGAAGCTCCGGGCCAATCTCTTCCCCAATGTGAAGCTCTTCATCATCTCTATATGCTCGTATTCCGGCATCAGTGAGGCTGTTGTAAAGGTAATCAGTGATGTCGTGGCGAGTATCCAGTCCTCTAAAGCTCAAGAATACTTCATAATCAGGTTCCATTGGCTTCTCCATTTCCTGAATTTTCAGAGGACTTGCAATGACTTGATATCCCACCTGAAAAACGTTTACTATGAAAGTGGAGTGATGATTATCATGATTTCTCTCAGAAATTCTTCTGTTTTAAGTCATTCTAGAAAGAAACCTCAATGACAAATGCACAGCTCCTTCTGGCATTGTCCTGGACACCAACATATGTCCGATTATTTTATTAAAAATATAGTAGAGAAGTTGACCATCTCAATTCTAAAGGAAGAAATTTCCAAATTATTGCAGAATTATGGGTTTTAGTTCACACTTGAAATTGATTGGAAAAAAAGAATATTTTGAAAGATAAATCACTGTCAACCTATATTTGTCTTAAACTCTTTCTTTAGGTGATAAAATTTCTCCTAAAAGGTGACGTTGAATGTCCTCTCCACATAAGCGCCTAATGTTGCTTGTTGGTTGACTAATTATCTTATTATCTGATAAGAAATTATGATCAAACCTTCCTAATTTTGTTTAACCAAAATAGATTTGACAAAGACATTCCACAACACTCATTTAGTTGCTTCCTCAACCTTAACAGTTGCTGGTGAAGAACTCATTCCCCTATGACGATCTCATTAGAATAATGAAATCAAGAAATTACTCTAAAGCAAATGCAACTCTCGCCATATTGGACTAGTTTCTTAAGATCATAAACCGATCCCTAATTACAGCCATCTTAGTTTATTAACAAACAGATACATGGGTCATGGGCGAGCATTAGGGTTGAAGCTATTATTCACATTTGCCAGAAAGTACCAGCATATCAGAAAAATGGGATTTATTACTAATCAATTATGTAGTTGATAAATTTCAACAGAAAAAAGAAGCATGAATGCTATATTACTGTTTTTTCCAGAAAATAAGTTGGAACACACAGGAGTGTAGGGATGAGAGCCGCATTTTATGGAAGCAGAGAGTTCCAGTTCACCACAGAGTGCAACATTATAGTCTATTCAATCCGTCTCTACTGTTGAATACAGAGTTGAGGGTATCAATTTTCTGCCTAGGAGTGTTCTTACTGCTAATCACTAGACAATAATGTACGAATTTGTCATATCGAAGTCTCTTAAAGATACCACTATCACTGTTCGCACAAAAAAAAAAAAAAAAAAAATCCCATCAAACAAATGAAATCAACAGATCCACTCAAAACTAATTTAGCTTTTAGCGCCAGCAATCCACGCGAAAACTCAGACAGAGAGAGAGAGAGAGAGTACGCGGGTGGCGAGCTCGTAAGACTGAGCGTTGTCGATGATGGAACCGGACTTGCCTCCGCCTTCGCCGCCCTCCCTCCTCTTCTTCTTGCCGCTCCTCTTCTTCGGCTCGTCGTCGCGAGGGCCGCCGCCGGCGCCGCCGAGGAGCTCACTCCGAGGCTCGACACCGCTCGTCTCCGCTTCAGCTTCGTGCGGTCTCTTCTTCTTCGCCATTCCCGCTCTCCGGTATCAGAAAGTTTCGATTTTTCGACACGGTACGAGGTCGACTGGTCAAGGGTTTAGGCGTCGATCTTGGTGGTGGTATTGCGTTTCAGGATCTGAGGCCTGACAGTTGCATAGATGGAAGTGGATGAGCAGGGTTTTAGCATGTGACTAGAGTTAGAGGCTAAAGCTATTAGTGTTAGACGCAACTGGCAGTGATCAATCACGGAGTCAACTGAGGAAAGAATTTGATGCTGATCTGAGAGTCCCTCTCTTGTTTCCATCAAATTCTGCATCTAGTTGCATTACAGAACAGACCCAATTCATAAAAAAGAAGGCAATAAACGAGAGGAAATTACCGGAGATGAAGGGGTGAAGATGAAGAGTCCGGATCAAATGCTGAGAAGCAGATAAAGATCCCAAGAATAAACGTTCTTGGCTTTTGAGTTCAGCTGAAGAAAGACGAGACTTATATGAGACGGTGAATTCACCCTCCTTCGCCGTGCCCTTCCAGGAAAGTGAGGACTTGCTAGTTGCAGGGAAACTTCAGGCCGACCGTGAAAAAGTGAATACGCGTTTTGCTCTTGACTTTTGAGTAAACGAGTTGAGTTACTGGGAAATTTCTCGAAGTCCGGAAACTTTTTGGCACGAAGGGCGAGAGTACAAGAGCATTTTCATTGCACGTTATTAGTTTAATAATCATACAATTTATATTAATTGATATTCTTTTAATGACGATGAAGGTGAATCCTAGGCCCATTCAAATTTTACATATATTAAACCAAAAAATGTAGAGTTCATGCATTTTAAGTATGTCAGAGTTACACACGATGAGTTCGAAAAACAAAAAGAAATTAGAAAAAATAGCATCACAAATGTTATAACTTCCTCACGATACTTACCTTAATGCTATAACTTTTTTGAGATTGGTTAAGTAATATAATTTTCATTTGACACTCACTTAAATACCATAATTTATTTTTTTATCACTTGTGCCATGACTTGTCAAAATTGTTCACCCAAGAATGAATGTTCCCTTGAGGACCGCTGGTCTACCACTGTTCTTCTAGGTTCTCCACTTTTGACGCTTCCTCTTTTCTCCAAATTTTTACTTTATTCTTTTTAAATTTTTTTCTTAAAATCTGCTAACATGGCAGCTATATCAATGCCTCCATCTTCAAGGAAAAAAAAAATCATGATCATTTTTCCTATTAACTGAATTGGATGGAGTTAATAGCATGATTTGATTGCACTAATTTAATGAATTTTAAAATTTGATTGCATTTTTTAAAATTTTAAAATTTAAAGTCACTTTGCAACATATTTTAAGATTTATGGAGCATTTATCCCCTCTCATGAGATAATAACACAAATGATCTTTAAACTTTGACTTAATATGTAACATTTATCTTAGATTTTTAATTTATTCAATGTGATATCTAAAATATTGATAGATGTTCAATTTAGTCTTTAGATTAAATGCATTATTTCCATATAGTTTAGCGACTAGATTGGATATCTGTTAATAGTTCATGGATCACATTAAATAAATTAAAAGTTTTTAAAATGTCATAACATATTTTGCCAAAATTCAAGGATCACATAAAATAAATTTCAAATCCAAAAACAAAGTTAGATATTGGACAAAATATAAGGATTATTTATGTCATTTTTTTTTTTCATTTTTTAAATCTAAAACTTCATAAACTTAAGGATAGACAAATAATTCACATATAATTTTTTTGATAATTTTATGAGATTTGAACAATAATTTAAATTTTGACAAAAAGGTAAAAGAACTATTATTTAAGTCCAAGCAAAGAGGCACTAGATCAATTAATTTTCGCCATTTCTTTACAGTGTCACTTCGTGTGGGCACCATTTTCATGGGAGAGACGATTGGTGCGTTGACGCCCAGGAAAGTGAGGACCTGCTGGTTGCAGGGAAACTTCAAGCCGACCGTGAAAAAGGGAATACACGTTTTGCTTTCGACTTTTGGGGAAATTGAGTTGAGTTTCTGGGAAATTTCTCGAAGTCCAAAGATTCTTTGGCATGAAAGGCGGGAGTACAATAGATTTTCTTGGGTGTTATTTGATTAGAAATCATTCAATTTATGCTAATTGATATTCTTTTAATGACAATAAAACCCTAATTTTGTAGGTGAAACCCAAGCCCATTCAAATTTTACATATACTAAACCCAAAAATGTAGAATTCATATATTTTAATTAAAGGAAAAAGCCATCAAAAAATCCCAAACTTTGCTAATCATGACACATTTACTCCACCAAGACATTTTCGTCTTACTTTTTTATGTTCTTCTTTTTCTTTTTTTTTTTTTTTCCTTTTTCTCTTTCTCTCTTCCGCCATGGCCATGAGGGAAGAGAGAAGAAGAAGAAAAAAAGAAAAAAATTAAAAAGTAAAGACGAAAATGCCTTATAATTTAGGATAAATAAATATATCAAGTTCATGGATTTTTGTGTAAAAAAAAGTTTTGGGTAAATATGTCACAAGTTTAAAGTTTGGAGATTTTCATGTCAAAAAAAGTTTGAGATAAATGTGTCTTAAGTGGGATGCCGGGGTTAGCAAAGTTTGGAGTTTTTTATGTTAGGTCACAAAAAAACAAAAATTTTTTTTTTTATATTTGTTACTTTGGGCAAAATTTGGAGTTTTTGGTGGTTTTTGAGTTCGTAAGACAAAAAAGTTAGGAAAAATAACACTACAAATGCCATAACTTTTATACAACACTCACTTAAGTACTATAACTTCTTTTTTTTTTTTTTTTTGGATTATTTGAGTGATATAACTTTTGTTGGAAACTCACTTAAATATCATAACCTTTTTTTTTCAATCACTTGTGCCATAACTTTTTAAAATCATTCACCAAGTGTTGAAAATTCGACATGATATAATATTCTTGATGAACGTTTTTAAAAGTCATAGCACTTAAGTAAAGTTATGACACTCAAGTAGATTTTTTTAAAGGTCACATCACATAAATAATTGGGAAAAAAAATTATGGCAATAAAGTAAATGTCTTATGAAAATTATGACATATAGGGTATTTTATTTGTCAAAAGTTGCATTCAATCATATAGTGCTCCAAAAATATTATAATACTAGTGAAAGCTTACCAACTATAGATGGTTTGAACAGGACTTCCAAGACCAAGGACATCAATATGTGCAACCATAGTAGTGTGTTTGGTAATATTTGGGGTGAAATGGTAATGTCCATATCACCACTAGAAGGCAAGGCATCCAGAAACTTATTTTTACCAAGGAAAATTTTAAGAGAAACTCAATTATCCTATAGTCCAAAAATTGGAAATTACGAAATTATAAGTAAATCATTAACTACAAAATGCAACTTAACTTATATTTATAAATTATTTATGATTAAACATAAAATTTATAATATGTTGATATGCATCGATGATGATTGATCAACAAAAGAATTATTCCATTGTTTTTAAACAATGACCAGTAAATTAATTTAAATTACTATCATGATAATGTACTATGGATATCTAAATCTAAAGGAAATGCAATCATACTTTAAAATCTATGTTAAATATTGTTATTTTTATTGCATTTTATTCTCAAATTGGTTTTCATAAAAGTTGACGTGGCATTTTTCATTTGTGTTTATTTTAAGAGAGGCGCTTATGTGGTTGCTAATGCCAAATGTTCAATTTTCTAATCAAGATATGAAAAATTGTTTGAAAATTTTGGAGAAATAAAGATCTTAAAAAAAGGATAGAAAAATCAGACAAGAAATCATTCTTAAGAGGTGCAAAAGTCTCCATCAAGTACCTTGGAACATCATTTATTTAAAAAGAAAAAAGAAAAAGAAAAAAAAAGCTCCAAACAGCGTTCATGACGGTGGAGATTGCATTTGTTGTTGCAGGAATTCATCCTACCATAATCAAATTTAATTCGTGAAATTTATTCTGCTTTTAGTTTCGTGTTAAATTTCTTTGCACACACTCATTCGTTCCTTTCTCAACATGGGAAGGTGGTAGTGAGGGCCAAGTTGGCTTTGCCGAAGTCCGGCGAGGAACGTTGGCCAACCGCCGTCCTTCTTGGTTCTCCACTGTTTGACTCTTTCTCTTTTTTCCAAATATTTTTTTCAGGATTTTATTTCTAGAAATCTTGGAATCAATTTTTTTCCCTTTTTCTTGCATTTTTCTTAAATTTTGCTGACATGGCAGCCATTTCAATGCCTCTATCTTTAGAAAAAAAAAAAAAGTCATGTTATTTTCTCCCATTAGCTGAATTGGAAGGAGTTAATAGTGAGATTTGATTGCATAAATTTAATAAATTTTAAGATTTAATTACACTTTTTAAAAATTATAAAATATTATTGCACCTTTGCAACGTACTTTAAGACTTATGTTTATCCTCCTTAAGAGATAATAACACAAATGATCATTGAACTTAACTCAATGTGTAATATTATCCCTAAATTTTTAATTTGTTGATGTGATCTCAAAATTATTTATAGATGTTCAATTTAATCTTTTTAAATTTGCCATTTCCATATAATTTAAAAATTAGATTGAACATTATTAATAGTTCATGACCCATTATATAAATTAAAGCTTAAAAACAATATAACATATTTGGACAAAGTTCATCAAATTAAGCGAATTAAAAATTTGGGGTTATTTATGTCATTTTTTCCATTTTTTTAAATCTAAAACTCTAGAAACTTAAGCACAACACATAGATTCACATATAATCTTTTGATTTTTTTGAAATTTGAACAATAATATAAATTTTAACAAATAATTTTAAATAAAAAAAAACTAATTTTGAATTTTTACCAGACAAGCATTAAATCAATTACTTTTCGCCATTTCTTTACAAAATGTCCCTTGGCGTGCCGGATGCTAAGAGTAATAAGATGCAGAGGACACCTTTTTCACGGGAGAGACGACTGATGCATTGCCATGTTCTTCAGCGATATCGTCCCAACCATCGATCACTATGCCTCTCTCATCGCAAGATGCGTCGCCAAGAAACACCTGAAGCTCGGCATGGCTGTCCACTCTCCCCTCATCAAGACCGCACTCGCCAGCGACTCTTTCCTCGTCAACCATCTCATTGGCATGTACTCTAGATGCTCTTCCATCCGAAGCGCCCGCAAGGCTTTTGATGATCTGGATACAAAGAACAGTTACTCTTGGAACACCATCATATCTGCATATGCTGCCATTGGCGATTTCAAGAACGCCCTCGACTTGTTCGATGAAATGCCGCAGAGGGCTCTTGTCTCTTATAATTCCTTGATTTCTGGGTTGTCCCGTCATGGGTTTTATGTGGAGTCTCTGAGCGTCTTCATGCATATGCAACAAGAATATGATTGGCTATTCATGGATGAGTTTACTTTTGTGGGTGTTGTGGGTGCCTGTGCTCACTTGGGTGCATTTAAGTTCTTGCGCCAAGTTCATGGAGTGGCCATCGTAATGGGCTTGGAATTTGCTAAGATAACTTACAATTCCCTGATTGATGCTTATGGTAAATGTGGTAAAGCCAACATATGCCGTGCCTTGTTCGAGGTTATGCCTGAGAAGGATATTGTGTCATGGACTTCCATGGTTGTTGCTTATACACGAGCTCATAACTTAGATGATGCTTGTGCAATATTTAACAGTATGCTAGCGAAGAACACAGTCTCTTGGACTGCACTGATCTCAGGCTTTGTGCAGAATGGCCGTGGTGATGAAGCTTTGGACCTTTTTGTTCAAATGCATGAGGAAGGAATACAGCCAAGTCCTCATACTTTTGTCAGTGTTCTATGTGCCTGTGCTGATCGAGCACTTGCTGAAAGAGGCAAACAGATCCATGGTTGCATCGTTAGGACCTGCTTTAATGGAGATTTGGGGAACATATTCATATGGAATGCTCTAATTGACATGTATTGCAAGTGTGGTGACATGAGATCAGCTAAGATCTTATTCTTGAGGATGCTGAAAAGGGATATTGTATCATGGAATTCGATGATAACTGGGTTTGCACAAAATGGTCTGGGGCATGAGTCACTTGTTTTTCTCAGGACCATGCTAGAGACAAATGTAAGACCCAACCATGTCACGTTTCTTGGCGCTCTATCTGCTTGCAGCCACACAGGCCTAGATATTGAAGCACTTCAGATTTTCAATGCAATGGAAAAGGGTTACAACCTTCAACCCAGATTAGATCACTATGCTATTTTGGTCGATCTGCTCGGGAGGAAAAACAGACTTGAGGAAGCCATGGAGTTAATAGAGATTGTCTCAAACAAATCAAACCATGTTGGAATGTGGGGTGCACTTTTGGGTGCATGCAAAGTCCATGGTAATCTAGTTATTGCCCGAAAAGCTGTGGATGCTCTACTGAATATGGAACCCCAAAATGCTGCGAGGTATGTCATGATATCAAGCATATATGCTGCAACTAACAGATGGGATGATTCCTGCAGAGTAAGGAAGCAAATGGAGGAGAGATTTAACAAAAGATGTGGCTAACAGTTGGATTGAGGTAAAGAATGAAATGCACAAATTTCCAGCAAAGGACCAATTCCACTATCAGATGGGAGACTTATACGAAGTGCTCGGGAAACTAGCATATCATATGAAGGAACCTGGATATGTTCCTGAGCCCAACTTAAGACTCTTCTTAGATAATTATGATGATGATGGTGGGTAATGAATACAAAAAGGGTTCAGACGGAAGATGCTGGAGAAAAAATAGAAGGCTACAACTGCAAGGTGATAGTTCTTGTACTAATGAACAATTCATACCTTCCTAGAGAACATCAAGTCAAAGATCCCATGAAGTTTCGGGAAGGACTTATGGTCCACAGAAAATCGGGCATCATGAAAGCCTCTCATTGTGCCTGGAGGTTTTGTGAGGTAGGAGGAGATTGCTCAGACGCTATCTGGTAATGGCATTCTGTTACATATTTTCAGATTCTGACCTCATTGTTGCTGGAATAATGGAAAGCGTCTCCCTTGCCATTTTTGGTTCTTTTGGATGCTGCCTGACCAGATCAAATTTTTTTCTTGGGTTGTGTCCATGTCCCTTTAAGGGAATAGATGGTATTGTGGAAGTTATCCCTCAGGTGAAACATGATGTCCCTAAACATGGCGTGACCTGGAACCTCTCTCAGAACTATAAACAGCTTGAAGCTCCATACTTGTCATTTTCCCGTGATTTCTTGTCAGGCTTATGCTTCCGCAACAACCAGTTTACAGCTAATGATTTTCCATGAAGGGTTGATGAAAGGTCTAACTACTACAAATCTGGGATGGAGTTCCATTCTTTGTTTTCTTCTCAATGAGTGTTTATTGCTCTTCAGGAATTCAGGAAAGTATGTGCATGGTCAAATAGAGGCTATTGGCTATGATTTTTTTAGTTGTGGCTGATGGTTTCATTATTGTTTTATGGGATCGCTTAGGAGCGACCTGTATTTGTTTGTGGTGCTGGTCTGCTCCCAACAGTAGAAATTACCTCAGGATTTGACTGTACCCGTACAACTCATGGTATTTTCTTCTACATCTTGATATGACTACATCAAGAAACCAGAGTGGTTTTTTTAAATCATGCTAAGGACAGATGTATTTGTTGACAGAAGGTGTAAAATATTTTGCGTGCAAAGCACTGTGCGAGCGTCATTGCATCAGTTGATTGAGGCAATTGGAAGTGCCGTCTGTAATGCAGTTGTTCCAACATCCCTGATTTTTTTAGGCCCCTACTTATGCCATGCTTCAGTTGCTTCCTTTGCATCTGAACTACTTTTTCTGTTTTGACAATTGAGTACTCTCTTTCTGATGGAAGAAACAAACAGCTGTAGAGGTGACGATTCTCTTAGGGTAATCTCCTAGCAATGTGAAATAATAGAATTTACTAGCACATCTGGGAAATTACCGTCATCCACTGAAAACTACAAATGTAAGATAAAATATCATTGGCTTTAGCTCATGGATTTGTGGAATTTTTCGCTATAAGATATATACATGTATATAATATTTTTTGGTTGGAAGAATCCCAGGACAGCAATTATTCTCTGCAAGGTCAATCCTTAATTTTCTAAGCAAGGGATGGATGGAGCACTCGAGTACTGTGAATTTTGTATACGAATCTAAGAAGATTATCAAGTTAAATTAGTCTTCGCAAGAATGAGCTAGATTTTTATAGGTGATATGTCTCTTTCATATGTTTGTGTTCTAGACAATTTCCCTATTAAAAGATCCTGTGGATGTCATAGTAATCTTGGGTTTCAGTTTCAAAATTCAAACAACTACATCTTTCATGACCGTCCGCAACCACTTGATCTTGCTATTTATATGTACTTTATTCTAATGTGCACAATATATAACCATAATGGTGCCTCTGGTTACAGATTTGAAATGAGTCTGCAATACGGTAACTAATAGTAATGCTATAAGTTACTATTTTACTTGGTTTGTTACTAGAATAATAAAGGAATGATGTCTTTCTTTAATCTTTTAAAAAATCAAATTCATATTGAATACCGGCGAGAATAAAGGACAAAAAAATCCAATTGGCAAGAAAGTGCCAAATTCGATGTCATGTGACCTTTTGGACGCGACTGAGAGAAAATATGGGATGGGTTTCTGGCAGATGTCCGTTATGGGGATTCATGAAAGTCCATGAAAAACCGTCTGTCCTGAAGATGTTTTCTTCATTTCAACATAGCAATCCTTCTGTTACTTCTGATTTACTACTCGTAGGTCAATGTTTCTCCTCCATTGGATTTGACAGGAAAGAAGATGGGACTCGGTCAGCCTAGTTACAGCATAGATCAAAGTTCCAGAAAGAGACTATTTTAGCATTGTTTTCGCCTCTCCTTTTTATTTAATGATGTTTGGAGGGTAATTTGATAAAAAAAAGAAAAGAAAAATGAAGCGATAAAGAAAGAGGATTTTCTTTTGTCAAGGCCACGTTCATGTTGTTGTCCTTTTTCTCTGCAATGTGAAATGTATGGGCAGGTATTATTAGCCATATTTAACAATTTCACCAGCTAAGTCTATGTGGACACATAATCCCATGGTTCCCATAACTTTGAATAAACACACTAAATTAGCACCAAACATTTATTTATTTATTTTGCAACACAAATTGGCCCGCCCAGAAGTAATCCGGTGCGAGCCGGGCTGATTTTGTACCAGAGTCGCGTTTCAACTTTACCGATAGCATTAGTAATTCACTTACGACACCAAAAAATTTCCAAAAGAGTCGGTAATTTACCAATTTTTAAATTTTATTATTTGTTTACCCAAGCAAGTAACCAGTCATTTCCTTTAACCTAACAATTCCAATTTTTCTGTTCATCCCACCCAAAAATTTCAAACGATGAAACCAGAAACGAAGTCATGAATCCATTCTGAAGCTACTGTAGAAATCTGTATCAAGTTATCAAAACTATAGAACCCTTTGTGACCATTGCAGATGATCATTACCTAGGGAGCGTTATATATTTATGCTAGACCCAATGTCTAGCCTCTACTTCATTTCTTCAATGTGGAAATTCTCATGGGAAATCAACAACGATTCTGTGAACATGATTGCTCATTTTTGATTGAATTCGCAACACTGAATGCAACACATTCCCAGGGTAATGTCTCGAGAACTTTTAACTCTTGCGAATGAATTCAGCAGCAAGTCATCTTGAATCCTTGATGAATATCTCCCATGATGAGATTTAATCACTAAGTACACCCGCTAAAATATTAGAAGCAAGCAGGACCACAACGGACCAAGAGAAGAAGAAAGAAATCGCAGAACCAATCGGTTTCAGTAAGGTTTCATGCCTCCTAGTACAATATTTTGCCTTTAGCTAGACCTTCACAAGCTTAGAAGAAGAAACGAGTACCCCCCTTCAAACTTTTCCACCTGTAAGCTTTGGACTAACTAGTCCCTAAAGGGCAAAAATCGATCCCCTTATTGGTGCAAAAGTGAACTGATGTATAGGAGTTGCAAAGTGTTTCGAAAGCATGTGACTTGGTTAGGCTAAAAGCTATTACAATTAGATGCAGATTGAAGAGTTCGATTGAGTCACAGCTCACGAAGGAGTTCAATGGGAGGCTGTTTTCATTGCATAGAACTCAATTCATTCCCAACTCTTTTCTTAATCTACCACTAGTCGAATCAAAATTCACAAACAAAACCCAATTAATGCAAGACAGAAACAAAGTAGAAACAATCACCAGAAAAGGAGTGGGTGACGATGCAGAGAATCAAATTAGACAGCCACCCGAGTCTGAATGAAAATGCAGCAAACCAAATAGAGATGCAGAGAAGGGAGCAACCCTTCTTGGCCTTAGTCCGCTGCAACCGAAATGAAACAAAAAAAGCCAAGACCTTTTTCTAGACAACCTATTAAAGCAAACACTTGAGGAACAGCTCAACGAGCAGGAAGATGGGGTCACAGTCCCTGAGAGAGATCTCCGCCAGGTGGAATCACATCTCGTGCTTCCGCTCGGCATCACTGTCGCGTTCCTCGACGGCCGGGGTCCGTTGCTGCTGGTTCTGGGCGAGCTTCTTGATCAGGTTGTCGCTGATGAGGTTGGGAGACGAATGAAGGAGAAGGAAAGAATGTGAGAAGAGAGAGAGAGCAACCGGAGAAAAAAAATGAAAAAAGAAAAAAGAAAAAAAAGAGAGAGATAGAATACATATCAACCAATGCATTTCCTAAAACAACATCATTTCTAAATTTGTCACATTTTACAACATGGGCATGAATTTGCATCCCTTAATAGCTGACAGGCTAGCGCATGTGCTGACCACACTGGCCAAAGCGACCTCATCTATTTCAAACCCACAATCCATCATGCTCACAAAAACCTCAAGAGCTTCACTGGCTGGACCATTTTGTTCATAACATGTAGTCAAGCTGTTCCAAGAAACTACGTTTCGAGAACTCATTTCATCAAAAGCCCTCTGTGCACAAGCCATGTTGCCACACTTGGAGTACATGTTGATAAGAGCAGAGCCCATACGAACATCGGACGAGCACTCAGACTTCAATATCAAAGCCTGAATCCGCTGGCCCAGATCCATATCCCCTAACCCAGCGCATGCACTGAGAGCACTACCAAATGAGTACTCATTAAGTACATAATTCTCCCTATGCATCTTAACAAAACATCGCCAAGGCTTCTTCGAATCTTTCATGCTGCGCATAGCCCGACAGCATTCAATTCCACGAGCACTGTTTGGGTTCCGGCATCGACCCGAATATCTTTTCTGCTTCATCAAGAGAACCCAGTCTGATCAACCCACCTAAGTTCGCATTCTGCGTGAAGGTATTCTTCTCAGGCATTCTATCGAGCATTCTGTGGGCGTCATCGAGGCACCCACATCTCACATAGACATCGATGAGCCGGTTCTGGATGAAAACCTCGGCGGAGAACTGGGTCCTGATGATCCGAGCGTGGATGCGGCACGCGTCGCTCGGTGACATGGACAGGCCGCAGCCGTCCGGGAGCTTGGCGAAAGGGGACGAGGTGGTGAAAGACAGATAGCCCGCCAGAGCCTGGACCTGCGCATGCCTCGCCATTCCATCATATCATCGTAAGAAGCGAACTCTCTCGGAGAAGATCCGCATAGGTGCAAATTGAATGCGATGGGGAGTTTCTGTTGACCGTTATATGCTTCCCCACTTCGGCCAGACGCGCGGGAACATGATACGAGTGCTCATATGAAGTGGGGCAAAGTTGCAGTGGCAAAATGGTAATTTAGCGTAACAATCTATTAATTAGACTCATGACTATGAATTAAATTTTTAATTATGAGTAAATATAAGCTATAAATTGAAATATGTCATATATTTAATATATTGTTGTAAGTCACTAAATTAAGATTAGTCATATTTAAAATCTATACTTATTGCTTTATCAATTATAATTATAAGCTTAATATATGACAAGTCAATTTTATTAAGAGATAGCTGGATTATTTACAAATCAAACATAAATTCTTGTTTAGTAATTTTGATCATTCTAATTATAACTCATTCTGACCAAAACAAAAAAATTGTAACTCATCATCGAAAAAATGCAAAAACCAATTCTAGAGAATGAAAATTAGATCTATGCTAGATTAGATGGGATAGCTATCCATTGGCCTCCTCCCTCGAGGAATAGCTAACCTTGATTTTAAGAGAATAGCTATTTCTTTGATGAAGCTAATTTTGATTTAATTCTTAACCAAATAAGGACTAACTATCTTATCATGAGCAGACCGAGAACAATGTAGCTATTGTGATATTTCTATATTAACTCACAACATTGGTAATGTTCTTACTTAATTGCGCTTAACTTTAGAATAAAACTACCAAGATAGGCTGCTGTACTTTCAAGAGGTTACTTATCTTGATAATGCTCTTACTTGACCACGCTTAACTTTGGAGTGGACATATTTATTGATCTCATGGGGAAGTGCTTGTCTGCACACCAAATGATAAAATTGCAAGGTTTGAAATGGGATGGGTCCCAACAAATAATACCTCGAGTAAATTAATTCAAAAACATCACGTTTATCTGTCTGTCCTAGAACAAAAGGTGTAGTTGGATTTCAATTAAGATGCATCTTGTTCAAGTAAGGTTTGTCCCTTTTGTTTTGTTTTGTTCTTTTTTTTTTTTTTGAATGAATAATTTGGACATCGTCCTGTTATGGTAAGAAAAATCAATTGAGCTTCTAAAATGTGCGTTCCTGTGAGCCTTTGTGAGGCAGAGCTTCATGATAAGAAATGAAGCCCATCTGAACGCACATCCAATCCGTCAAGGCTTTGAAACTCTTTCGGCTTTATGCGACCAAGAACCGTCACATCTGGGAGTTGTCTCCGGTTTTAGAAAGGTCTATTGATGTTCTTATCCCCAAACTGTTAAAAAACAAAAATCGTTTTTTTGCTCTTTATTTCTCAGCGGTCCTGGCGAAGTAGGATATGTAAGGCAGACAAATTCCTGGGAAGCCTAGGTAAGAACCTGAGGTTCTTAAAAACTGAGGACAAGTTTCCTGAGCAGAGGAAGGAGAATGAGATATGAAGATAGGGTGGTGATTTGCCGGGCTTTCAAGACTCTAGTTTGCTTAACCTTCCAATCCACCAAGGATCATGGAGCTTCTTTAAGTCCGTAAGTGTCCTCAGGATACCTCGACGCATATAAACACAAGCATCTTTGATTTAATAGGTTCGGCAAATATGGAAATGCGTACATTGAGAAAATTACAAGCACAAATTAGTTTAGACTCTCGAGAAGCATAGGAAGTCCCGGAATCTGAGTTCTTGTGAATCTCAAGATCTTCAGAGATTTAATTCTCCTAACATCAGTTGGAATTTCCCCCTTCGTATGCTTGCAACCATCGT
Organism: Eucalyptus lansdowneana; assembly: GCA_017140395.1. Classification (NCBI taxonomy): domain Eukaryota; kingdom Viridiplantae; phylum Streptophyta; class Magnoliopsida; order Myrtales; family Myrtaceae; genus Eucalyptus; species Eucalyptus lansdowneana. The sequence continues at coordinate 79,503,473 of CM029490.1, forward strand.
CGTTTTTCTCTGCAAGCATCGCTATTCAGATTGATTGAGTTTCCTACTGAATAAGGTAACTCCGGAATAGATGAGGAAGGATAGATCCAACCCCATTGTCTCCGGTAGAAATCCTACAGAACTTCAAGTTCAAAACGAATGGTCGCATCAATTCGGACCCATCTTTCACATCTTTCGAGAATCAGTTGCTGTAAACTTGCATGATAAGAGAGGTTGGGAGTTCTGTGCAACTGTTCACACCCAGTCGGATTTAGTACCTTCAATTTCCATGCCATCAGTATGGAGATCACGAATAAATATCGCGTCTTTACTGGCAGCAAGAGTAATCACAAAAAAGTTTTCGACTAATGTTATTGTACCTTGATGTGACTTCATCTACCAATACTCCATAGAAGATCAAGGATAACCATCTTCTGTAAGGAAAAGAGTTGTTCAACCTAAAATTCCTGGGAAAGTCAGTGCCATGAAAGCCATCTCGACTTCGAAAGAACGAGTGGAATCCTGCGGCAACAGAAGTTATGCCAAGAAATCCTTGTTAGAGTAACTTAAGAATAGGCTTTTAGTTTCTTCATCCACAAAGTCCTCAGATATAAGCTAGATATACATTCCTTAACGCTTCGCTATCCCCTCAGCAGAAAAATAAAAGAGTAGTTAATACTGACCTGGCTTCCTTCTATATTTATTCAAGGTTTTTCCTTTTTTTAGTTTTTTCGAGATTTTACTGATGATTTTGATGTTCGTATATGAGAAATAGCCCAACTTGGACTGAGGTGCAATAATAAAAACAAACATATTCATGACTTATCTTTCTGTAACTCATCTGAACTTCAAGTGCCTCCTCGTAATTCCCTCTCCTACTTTGCTTCTCGAGTTTCATATCATTTGCTTCACGAACGGTACCTCTCCCAAGGTCTCTTAACCAATCACGCATCCACAGTCGAGGGTCTTCTCTAATTTTTATTAGAGTCATCTGCTGGAAAACTTGAACAGCTTCTTCAGAGAAAAGATTACAGCACTCCCACATGTGACACACAATTCTTTTATCAAACGCAATGAATAATCAAGCAATATCTAAGAATATGTTTTCTGTCAAGAATCTAATGCCTCAATACTGATCATCAACTTCTTTTTAACATCCTCATGAGGAAATTTTTCCAACCTTGTCAATATGTTATTCAGCTTTGTTATGTTTTTCCCCGACAAGAATGAACCTACAACCTCAAGTGCTAGAGGAAGACCATCGGAAATATTCACCGCTTGTATAGAAACAAGGATGTACCCCTCTGATGGATAATCTCTTCCAAAGGTGTGTCTGCTGAAACGTTGGAGGGAATGATCAAAATCCATGCAAGTAAGTTCATAAGTGCAATCAACTATAGTTGCCCTGAGTACTCCCACGTTTCTTGCGGTAAAACCAATCATGCCTTGCCACGAGCGTCTGGGTGTATTCTTATGTCGACATCATCAGGAAGTAGAACTCTTCTGGAGGATTACCTCTCCTTAATTGTATTTATCCCTTCATCAATATTATTAATTTCGGACCATTTCCTTTGGAGGATACTAGAGATGAGTTGATTCTGCAAATACTCTACACTTTTTTGCTTTGACGTTTCTCGAATGTCAGCAAAGAAGCAACAGCGATTAAAACCATCTCAAAATTTATTGTAGACAATTATGGCAAGTGTCGTCTTTCCAACACCACTGATTCCATAAATTCCGATCATGCCTTTTCATTCGTGTGAGCGCCCATCATCCTCATGACTTCATTTACATAACTAACCACTGCAACCAAGAAATCTGATACTACCAAGTAGGCCTTTTTCAACTCCATCAAAACCTTCAACCAAAAAAGCAACCAAAAAAAAACTCCATCAAAACCTTCCTGACAACTTCCTTTCGGAACTCACCTTCCCTCTGATAGCATTCAATGCAAAAGAACCAAGATGCTGAAATGAGTTAAACGAAGTTACTTACAGGAAACAAACAAGTCATAAGGAATGAATTTAGTTACCTTTTCGGATTGTTTTGGAAGTCCCACCCCTTTATTGCTCCAACCTCAATGAAAGCAGCCCTCCAAGTGTAGAGAGTCTTGTGATCAAGCCGCTTCTTGTTTTCATGAGAATCAAAGGCTTTGTTGTAGAGCCCAGTTTGATATCATACCCCTCATGGTCCAACATCTTAGAAAATGGACATGATTTTGCGTCCTCCTGTTCCTGCACTCTGTAATCTGCACCAATTTGGTAAAGCACCATTCACTGGCAGCATATCCTTTAGAGAAGATGGGTATCAAGGATTTTTAACTGCTCCACCACTTGAAGAAGCTCCAGGCCTTCTCCCCGAAGCCCTTCATCATCTCTACATACTCGAATTCCAGCATCTTTTATGTTGGTATACAGGAAATCAATTATGCCAGAGCATATCTGGATCTCTAAAGCTTAAGAATGCTTCTTAATCATATCCTATTGACTTCCCCATTTCCTGAATAGTAAGGTGCAACAATAGCACATCAATATCTGAAAGTACATAGTCGATGGTCATGATGCATCATCATAATTATCTGCTCTTCCTTTTTGGTACATTTCTGTCACCAAGACTTACCCCAGGAAATTCATACTGCACCTGAAAATGTTAAATACATAGACGCAGTGATGATGAGGCCAATTTCTATCAGATGCCAATGCAGAGATCTATTCTGGTATAGAGAACCTCCTTGACAAAAGCATATTGTTTCTTGGCATTTTGTGCGAGCAATTAGTAAAGCACAGCACCCTCTTTCTTTACGGGCCTCATAACAGTGAAAGGGGTAAAAAGAAACTGATATAAATTATATGTAACGATTTTCTCTGGAAAGATGAGCCATTTCAACTGCTCAGATTTACTATCCAGACTGCCCGTATTAGTTTGTTATATAAATAGAAATACAGTACTATTCACTAAAAAGATGCAAACGCTATTCTGAGTAATGCTCAAATGGCCAATGAAATAAGAAAACAAAGAAAAGTGGAGCAACATTAGTAGTCTGTTTATTGTTTGACTTATATCTGTGTTGATGTACTACTAAGTAAATTTGATTATAAAAAATGACTTATTACCTGATGATGACTCCTTTGATTTCAAGTGACGAGGAAGTGGAAAAGGAAGTGGAGTTCTGCAAAAACATTATCGCTAATTACAAAGTTGGATTCTGAAGCAGAAGTAACAAAGACATAAGACACTACTTAAGACAGAGGCCAAGAGTTTAAAAAGAAGGAATACGTATTACTTGGTCCATCTTAAATTTTGGTGAAGGCTTCACAACTTTCTAATCAGAAAGCAGTGCTCAAAGATTGCCTCCTCTGCATTCTTCTTCATTTTATGCAATTGAACCTATAATTGCAGGTCAAAAGAGGGTATTCTTAAGTGCAATTTGCTGCAAAAAATGTCCCAGCAGCTTGATTAATGAACTTACTAGGCCATAGAAAGGGAGTGCAAATCTACTTCACAGTTATCTTCATAACCTCCCTTCTTTGATGTTATCCATATGTTCAACAGACAAATTATGTCAAGAGAACAACATTTGACTAAAAATTCCGTCAAATGACTCAAAATCTGCAGGTTAGATACCATTTCTAGTTCCCAAAGGAGTTCGGGTTCATCATAAGGAATTTTGCAAAAAGGCAGAAATCAAGGGATTATTGATAGCCAACATTCGGCTTTGCTATCCATATAAACTCACAAATCAGCAGACAATTTACCATTAATAGTAGAGACACTAACATTCATTCATGAGAGAATAGGAAAGAAATAATAGTATGATGGTTGACTTGCAACTGATGGAAAAGCCGAAATTGGTGTACTGAAGTTCGAATAAAGTGAATGAAATCAATGGCTTTCTTGTCTCTCTCATGTGCTAAAGTTCCCCTACTCGGCTGTTATCTCATCTCTCCATTTCTGTCCTTAATTTCATCTTCTTGAATCACTGTGTACTAACTCAGAAGAGACTATGTCCGGCTATAACTAAATCTCATTAGCCAAATGAAATCAAATAATTCCAATGTAACTAATTTAAAGGTTACCTTGGAAACTGTCGAGGATGTGTGGTGCCATGCAAGGCGACACCGAGATTGTGTGACCTCTGCAGCCGCCGCCAAAGGGCTGGATTTGAGTCAATCAACCCTCGACCTCAACACACAGTGGCTCAGGCAAAGACAGTAGCTCGACGGTCAGTGCGGCCCAAGTGAGGGCCATTAAGGCTTCTCGATGCCAGGCAAGGTGACACCGAGGTCACGTGACCTTTGCAACGCCTGTATAACTTCGCATTTTCTTTTTTTTAGTGAAAAAAAGGACAGCTAGCCAAAATGTTGACTTCTCTGCATGTCTCGTTTGTTTAGGTCAATGATACACTCACAGTTGCTTCCTCTCTTCAATGCATGGGCCAAAAGATGGTTCATTTTTCCCCTTCCACACCGATCGGAAACTCCAAATAGAATATTGCTTTAAGATCCTTCTTCCTGAATACCATCTCTCATGCAGAATCAACTTTTCTCAATCAATGTCTGAGCCTTTAAGCCTTCATTCACTTGTCTCCCTTCCTACGGGTAATCAATGCCCCCAGTAATGTTTATACTCATTTAATAGACTCTCCCATCCCCAAGAAGCCTTAGCCCCAGTTCACAGCTTACATTAACTCACTCCTTAGAAAATTCAAACACCTTGTCGGAATTTCTTTTGACACTTTCGACATCATCCACATAAAGTTGCATCTCTTTTAGAGGGAACATTTTTTTTTTCTCAAGGTCGCAAGTTTTAGATGACCCCTCACAGTTCTTTTTATCATCCTCTCTAACCAAATTAATCTTAGACATATCTAATTCTAAGCCATTACTTTCCCCTTTCTTTGTACTCCGATGAACATATCCTAATATTTGAACTGTGATATTGATAGTCTTTTCACATGGGCAAACATGTTATATAAGAAATGAAGGACTTATGACAAGTAGAGTTTCCATCACATAATAAGCAATAGTAACTATCTTCATCAAGATTTAGACAACCAACAGACAACCATGAAAACAGGGGAGAGGATTGAAAACTGCTGTGAATTAAATTGCTTCTCAATTTCTAAAGGCACCAGAATTGACCATAGTAAGAATGGAGGATGAAGAAGAGAGATTTGAAAACTGATTGACTCATCGTGAAATCTAAAGCAGTAATCATTACACTCTTTAAAGATCAATTTGCTGGTTAATTCCAATTGGTAAAAAAACTGTTTCTCTTTACTTGCCAACTCTGATTCCTTGGCTCAACCCATTTACCTCTCTGGCTCAGACTTAGTGACTTCCTTCAAAGTCCTCCAATCATCAGATCCCAGAAAATCTTTTAGCTTCTCACATTCATGTATCCTCAGAAATTTTAGCTTCTTGAAGCTTGATGGAGCCGGCAGCTTTTCCAGATCTCTGCAGAACTCAATACAAAGTATCTCCAATGATTCTAGTCTGCCTTGAATCTCAACCAGTTTAGGACAATTATACAGTTCAAGTTTCGTGAGCTTGTTTAAGGTAGTGCGGTCAGGCAATTTTCCAGTGATGTAACTCTAACAAACTTCAATGATCTCAGGTTCTCCAAGCCTTCAAGACCTTGAATCTCTGTTATTTCACGACTTGTGACGTCCAAATCCACTAGTGCCCTCAAGTTTGAAAGGTCTATTGATGTCTTCATTTCCCAACAACCTTTTATAACTAAGCTTGACAAACTTGCAGGAATCCTTGGAAGGCATTTCATGTTCTCGCACCTGAGCTCAATTTCCTTGAGTTCAGAAAGGAGAACGAGGTCTGAAGATAGGGTGGTCAGGTAAGGAGATTCCAGCCATATAGACTCTAGTTTGTGTAACCTTCCAATCCACCAAGGACCAGAAGTTTTCTCAAAAAGTAAAGACTGGTCAGACTTTCAGGAAGTTTGGGCAATCCTGAAACTCGAGTGTATGTCAGTCTCAAGACTCTTAGAAATTTTAATCTTCCAATATTGCTCGGCATTTCCCCTTCCAAACATCCACAGCGGTCAGCATCTAACTCTTCAAGCTTATCCAATAGTCCTATGGCACTGGGTAGTTTTCTCAAGGTACTGCAGCATATTCTCAGTACTTTCAAATTCTTCATATTTCCTAATGAAGAAGGTAGCATTTGAACCTGTGAGTGGGATAGATCCAACTCGACGAGTGATTGCAAGTTCCCAATGGACTCTGGAAGTTGAGTAATCTCAGTTGCTACCAACAAAAGCTTCAATAATGATGCTAAGCAGCCAACTGAACTACAATCATTCAAATATTTACAATTACGAGCACTAAGAATTTCCAGTTTCTTCATTACTTTCCATTTGGGAATTTCTTTTATTGATGTGCCATCCACAAGAATTTCTGTTAAAGCTTCTAGTTTAGCAAGCTCATCTGGCAGCTTGCTGATTTTAGTGCAGAACTTTAAGTTTAAGAAAACTAACTGCTTTAGCTGACCAATAGATCTATCAATATGGACCAACTTCCGACATCTTTCAAGAATTAATCTCTCTAAAAATACATGAGATGAGAAGTCGGGCATTCTTTTTAACTTTCTGCATCCGATCGGATTTAGAACCTTTAAATTCTTTGCCATCGTAAGGGAGAACAACAAAATTTCAATCCCATTAACGAGATAGGAGATTAAACAAATAATATTGAAATTATTTTGAAACATTTCCTCCGCTTCTACCTTGATGTGGCTCCATCCACTCCATTTTTTTGTAATTTTACTCTATGATAGATCAAGAATCACTAGCTTTGTCAGGAAAGGAGTGGTCAGCTCAAAAGTTGCAGGAAAGTTATGCCATGAAAGCCATCTCAACATCAAAAATATGTATGGACTCCTCCGGAAAAAAATGGCTGGAAGAACATTCAAGCAGCAACCACACCAAAAAGAACTGACTTGAGCAAAACAATGCAGGTTTGTGCTTGTGTCATTGAAGTTTTCGCCATCCACTTGCAAGAACCTTAGGTTTGATAGACTGGCAAATGCTTCATATGTAATGTTGTATTCGCAATTACTTTCAAACTTGAGACAAATTGCTTCAACATTTTCTAATCCCTGGCAAAAAGGGAAATAGCAGTTAGAAAGCACATAGTTCTTGTTTGGAAAATTATATTCATTTGGGGTGCTATCTTTCCTTGAAATTATATATTACTTTAGGAGATGTGTCGGTACTGTGAGTGGAAAAGAAATAATACACAAGAAATTCTTTTAATTGGTGAGTAATTAAATAGAACGCTCTTGAGAATGAATGACTTTGTATACTCACCTTTGTCCTCATAAGAAGATCAAACACTTCATCATGATTCCATACTCTGCTTTGCTTCTCTGATCTCATAGCACACTCTTGACGAATGATTTCATGTCCAAGGTCTCTTAGGCTGCGCATGATAAAATTTCTGAAACAGAAATTGATTTCTAGCCATAAATCAATTTCTCAATTTCTATTTGACCCAAGTTTACGAACAAAGAAACCCGTTTGATAACGACTCAAAATTTCTATTTCTGAAATAGAAATCCGTTTGATAACGAGATAAAAAATTTCTATTTCTATGAATCATGTTGTCCCCATCCTTTTACCTCACTCTTCTTGGTGCTTATGATGGTAATTTAATTTGATAAAAGTTGATAAATCACTTTAATTTATATTGGTAATTCGATAGAGTAGTTAGGAACTTCAAAACATTAGCAATTTATGTAAATAAAAGCTAGTCATTAGTATAAAAAATGCTTATATGCAAACTATAAAAGATTTGGTATTTTCAAATGCTAATATGCAAATAGTGAATGTATTTATTCTCTTCATTCAAGATTCGGGTTTAAGTCACTACACTTTTTTGCATTCTTTTGAGACCACAAAGTGATTTTATGTTAGGTACTAGTTGACATGGAGGGGCGCAATTTGCGAGCAATTCAAAATTAATAAAATGAAAGTTGTGCTAGAAATAGAAATTGATTAGAGAACAACATAGGAAATCATCAAATACAAAATAATGGTCGAAATAATACTAATACATTACAAAAGTTGAAAATACAATTTCATAGAATTTCCGGCATATTATTATCCCTTGCCATTTTATTGGCAATGGTTTTCCTAAGTATATTTATTTGGTTTTCCTCCTCGGTCAACTGAATGTTTGCAAGCTCATCCTGCGTAGGTTCAGCCACATACATCGGATCTCCATATAGGGAAAAGTTCTTATCCATCTTGTCTTGATCGCGGATGTAATTATGGATGGCACAACATGCAATTACGATATGTGCTTGCTTCCGAAGTGCAAATGAGGGCATGTGCCTTAAAATGAAAAAACGATTCTTCAATGCCCAAAATGATCTTTCAATGACATTCCTTAAAAAAGAATGCCTATAGCAATAATATCATCATAATTGCAACTTAAAAACATAAATAAACAAAGTCTCAAATACATAAGTCATGAAATAAAATACATAAGTCATACATGTTTCTTAAACAAAGTCTCAAAAAAAAAAAAAATTCTATTTCTATTTGAAACAGAGAAGCTATAATTTCTAGCTTCGATTTCTCTCTCAAAACAATTTACGAAGCAGAAATCTGTTTCGAGAAATAGAGAAATCAATTTGCGTTACCAAACGGATTTACTTTCCAAACTGTTAGGGGAAGAGAAACAGAGAAATCAAAAAACAGAAATTTTATCATGCGCAGCCTTAGCTGATCACGCATCCAAATACAGTTGTCTTCTTTAATCTTTATTAAAGACATCTGCTGGAGGACTTCAATGGCTTCTTCAGGAAAAAGCTCGCAACTCTCTCACATATGGATCACAATTCTTTTATCGAAACCAATGAAGAAACAGGCAATATCAAGGAATATGCTCTTTTATCTATCATCTAATGCATCAAAATTGATCTTCAACTTCTTTTTTATGTCCTCATGAAGAACTGTTTCCAGCTTCTTTAATGTGATATCCCATGGTGCTTTGCTTTTTCCAGATAAAAGTGAACCCATAACCTCCAGAGTCAGAGGTAGATCGCCACTAATGTTCACAGCTTTTATGGAGTAAGGGAGGAATTCCTCCAAAGGATAATCTCTTCTAAATGCATGTCTGCTGAAAAGTTGCAAAGAATGGTCAAAATCCATGCAGGGAAGTTCATAAGTCCAATCAACTTTGGGCTCATGAAGAACATCCTTGTTTCTGGTGGTAATGATAAGCTTGCTCCCTTTGCCAAACCATTTGCGCTTCCCCAGGAGAGCATTCGGTTGAATCCTCTTGTCAACTTCATCAAGTAGAAGTAGAACTCTTTTAGAGAATAACCTCTTCTCAATTATCATAGTCCCTTCATCCACATTATCAATGTCTAGCCACTTCCTTCTAAGGAGTATAGAGATGAGCTGATTCTGCAAATACTCAATACCCTTCTGCTCGGAAGTTTCTCATATGTTAGAAAGGAAGCAACAACCCTCAAAATGATGGGATAGTTGGTTGTAGATGATTTTGGCAAGTGCTGTCTTCCCAACACCTCCCATGCCGTGGATTCCAACAATCGTAGTTTCAGCAGTCTCAGCAAACACCATTCTCATTATTTCACCCACATGATTGTCCATTTCAACCAAGCAATCAGCTACGACTAAGTAGGCCTTTTTCAACTCAATTAAAACCTTGTTGACAACTTCTTTTATGAACTCACCTTTACCTCTGAGCATTAAAGGCAAAAGAACTTAGATATTAGATTAAGGTGCAAAAAAACTAACCAAAAAGAGCAATACAGAAATTCATCTCTGGAGCAAAACAGATAATAGACCATGATGAAGAGCAAGACCTGTTCGGATTGCTTTGGAAATCCCATCCCTTTAACGCTCCTACCTCATTGAGGGCAGCCTTCCACCTAAGGATCGTGTTTGCATCAAACTGCTTCTTCTTCATGTGTGAAAGAAAGGCCTTGCCATAATCCCCAATTTCGTTTTCGAACCTCAGATGGCCTGACCTCGAAGAAAATGGGCATGATCTTCTGCCCCGAAGCTCTCTTGCACTCCAACATCTGTACCAATTCCTTAAGACACCACTTACTGTCGGCATAACCTTTGGAGAAGATGGGTATCAAGATTTTGGACTGCTCAACTGCTTGGAGAAGCACTGGACCGATCTCTTCCCCGGTATGGAGCTCTTCGTTATCTCTGTAAGCTCGAATTCCAGCATCAATGACACCGGTATACAGGATATCAGCGATGTCCAAGCGTGTATCTGGTCCTCTAAAGCTCAAGAATGCTTTGTAACATGTTGACATGGCTTCACAACTTCCAGCGTTTGAGATGATTCGTTAATAGACAAGCAACAAGGAATCAACGACGGCTTACGTGATCCGTTGTGCTTTTTCACCTCTTCCGGGTCGTACAGAAAGATGGAAACAATGGAAGCGATGATCAAATTCAAGTGCGAGGACCAACCTGGGTACACCCTCTAAACCTATGAAAACGATGCTGTGAAGATTTCTGTCGGGATGGGAAACAAATGTACGTGAGATCTTTTTTCTAGTTAACCTCGTATCTAATATATTCTATTGTCTTCAAAAACTTGAGAAGGAAGCTTCCTCTTCACTTCAATCGAGGCATACATGGTTTAGTTTTTTTTTTTTTTTTTTGGTAATGTAAGAAATATAATAAAAGGGGAAGGAAAACTATACAACCCCTGGCTTAAAAAACTTACACTCTCAATGAACATGCTCATAGAGAGTGGAAGGAAGCCAATAGAAGAAAGCCAAATGGCAAGCAAAAGAGCCAAAGCCAGTACAAGAGGCGCTAGCACACCCAAAAAAACCAAGGGCCAAACCAGCCAGAGTTCAAATAGTAGAGGAGAAGATGGAAGGATCTAACTCCTAGTACCGTTGTAATCTTCTATTTCTAGTGGAGTCGACCACATTCCTGTAGGTGAGAGCTTTATCTTGAACGACTTTGAAAAGGTGCTTCTTCATGATCGAGGTAGAAATAGGCTCACCCCTGAAAAGGATATCATTCCTATTCTTCCAGATGATGTGACAAAGTGCACCAAAGGAAAAACGGGCAATACATTTATGGAACTCCTTGCCCGCAAGTACGGTAGTGGCCCAAGTCAGCATATCCTCTCAAGGCTTGTCACTCCAAGGGAGTCCGCACCTGGTCACCCAAAAGAAGGCAATACGCGAGGTAATGCGACATCCAAAGAATAAATGATCAATAGAAAATCAGGCTTCTCTTCACAAAAAGGGCATGAAGCATCATCAATCCTACCATGAGCCATGAGAAGGGATTGAGTAGGCAGCCTTCGCTTAGTAATGAGCCAAAGGTTAAACTGATATCGAGGTAGGATGGCATTGTTCTAGATGAAACCATTTCAACTAACTCAATCCTTCTTTTGCCTTATAAGCTCCCAAGCCAAGGCCACCAAGAACACTCCCAAGAAATTCTCCGTCCAACAAAACCGATCTCTAGCGTCAGTCAAAGAAGGGAGCAACGAACCCCGAGTTGCAATCACTGACCGTATAGCATGGCCGTCCTCAGAAAAAAGGTCAGCCACCGAAGCCTGTCTTAAAAGACCAGATCTATAGATAAGTGAGTCAGTGAATATGAAGTTCAAAGGACCCCTCAGGTGCCAATTGTCAAACTAGAGCGAAGTGTCGAGACCATCGCCAATACTCTAATGGAAGCGGAGCCGGAATTCTGTCATGAGTTGTAGAATTTTCTTCCAAGCCTAAGAACACAAAGTTAGCTTCTTTCCCACCCAGAAATTCCTCATTTTTAAGAAGGTCGAGTGAATCCATCTAAACCATAAAGATTCTTTATCAGAGAAAATGATCCAAATGTGTTTAAGCACAGCCACCTTATTGCATTCGCGCAGTCTTTGGATACCTAGGCCCCCCTCCATCTTAGGAAGGTAGACGTCCTCCCAGAAGACTTTGGCACCTCCTCTCCCAAGTGAGATCCTTTCCACAGGAATTGTTTAAGAATCCGCTCTATCTCATCCAGCACTGCTGCGGAGAGAATGAAAACACTAGCCCAGTAGGCCTGAATAGCATGGAGAACTAACCTAATCAATTGAAGATGACCAGCGAAGGATAGGAATCGTAGAGTCCAGGATTGCACTCTGGATGTGATACACCTAATTAGAACGGCACAATCCACTTTTTTAAGCTTTGAAGTGATGATTGGAACACCCAAGTACCGAACTGGAAGTGAACCCTTCTGAAAGCCAAGCTCATTCAAGATATGGTCCCGAAGAGACGGAAGGCCACCAGAGAGGAACACTTTGCTTTTTCGCATATTTGGGAGGAGGCCACTCCAATCCAAAAACTGCTGCAGACCCTCCTTAAGAAGCTTGATCGAAGGCATGTGGCTCTCACAGAAAAGAAATACATCATCTACGAAGAAAAGATGTGAAAGGGTAGTAGGCTTACACCTCCAGAAGAATTTGAACTCAGACTGTAGCGAGCACCTCTCCAGAACCCTGGAAAGCACCTCCATTACCAGCGTGAACAAGTAAAGAGATATGGGATCTCCCTGACGATGACCCCACCCACTAGGAAAGAAGCCATGAAGTTTTCCATTCAGTGCAATGGAAAACTGAGGCGTCCTGACACAAGTCATTATGAGTTGAACCAACCGATTAGGAAACCTGAAGGCAAGTAGAGTATTCTCAATGAATTGCCAATTCACGGTATTATACGCCTTCCTGAAATCAACCTTGATAGCACACTTTGGGGTGCGAGGCTCCACATGAAAACCAGCGAAAAGTTCCTGCGCCAAGAGAATATTGTCCCTGATTCGCCCCCCTTGATGAATGCACTTTGGTAAGGGCTCACCAAATCTTTGAGCACGGTAGAACCCTCTTCGCCAACACTTTGGCAATGATCTTATATACCGTATTGCAGCAGGCAATGGGCCTATAATCATCAACCATAATTGCACTGGGAACCTTGGGAACCAACACTAGGATGGTGTTATTGATTTCCTTAAGGAGCCTCCCTGAAATAAAGAAACCCTTTACGGCTTCTGTGACCAATTGACCCACCATGTCCCAATTATTTTTGAAGAACTCCACCGTGAAACCATTTGGTCCGGGCGCTTTCCCTCAGCCGAGGGAGAAGAGGGTGTCTCGCACCTCAAGATTTGAGATCGGCCGATTGAGGAGGAGGACCTGGTCATCATTCAACTGGGTCCTAATGACATCCCAAATCTTTGACATCGCTGAGGTAATTTGATCCATCCTAGGCGAGAGAAGGTCGCGAAAGAATTCCACAAAATGCTGCTGGACCAAATGAAGGTCAGTGATTTGGCTGCCTGCGTCATCCACCACCAAGAGAATTCTATTCCTTAGTTGTCTTTTACTAACATAATGGTGAAAGAACTTGGTATTTCGATCACCCTCCTTGAACCATTTGATATGAGCTTTCTGCCTGAAGAATGACTCCTCCTAGGACCGAAGTTCCAAGAGGACCCAACGTTGAACCTTTTCCAGGTCCGCGAGAACTACACTAGTAGGATCTTGAAGTAGGTCAACTTGAGTCTGCTTTAAGGCTTCTCTCGCATCTGTTGTTCTAAAAGAGATGTTGGCAAATGACTCCTTATTCAACTGTTTAAGACGACCTTTGAGGGCCTTCAGATTACTCACAAGCCTAAACATAGGCACCCCCAACACCGGAGTCTCCCACACCTGTTTCACGATTGAGTCAAAGTCCAGGTGCTGCATCCAAAACTCAAATAACTTAAACGGCCTTTTCCGAAGCACCGGATTCTCCACCTTGACCAACATAGGTGAATGATTTGAAATCCCAGGAGCGAGAAAGGAAACTTCCGAGTAGGAGAAAACTTGGCTCCAACACGAGTTCACCAAAACTCTATCGATCTTCCTTATTTTGCATGTGGGACCTGAAGAAGTAGACCATGTGAATCTAAAACCCACATACCTGAGGTCCTCTAGCTCCGCTTGATCGAGACATTGGCGAAACTCGTCAAAGGATGGTAACCAAAGGTCAGAGCCACCCACCCTATCCGAGGGATTATTTTTGTTGGCCATGTACACACACAATTAAAACGCGGCCTCTCCATGGCAGCCACGCAGGAGGATAGGATATCCTCGATGCAGCATGCGAACAAAATAGACAGCTTTTGCCGTATTAGTGATGACTAACTTGGATTGTTACTATTCTTCATATACAAAAGCTACTTATTCCTGTTACGTTGATGAGTCCGTTAAAACTTTGAAAATTACTTACCCCTTAGAGGTGGAGAAGTTGCTTATTACAAACATTGGTATGTTAATTAAATGTTCTTATTATAATAGATAGGGCTTGAAAAGGCGTTTGCCTCAACCACAATTCAACCCCAGCCTAAAGATTTCAAGCCACAGATTCTGAAACCTCGATATACTCCATCTCATAGGCAACCTCAACGGGGCATTGCCTCATACTGGCTAGGTGCATTGCTCCTGAAGTGCTTCTAATGATGTTTGAACCAACACCACCAGGAAAAAGGCAAACTAACTCCCTTGCTAATTTCTATAGGCCAAGAGTAACTTTTCCATATGAAAATAAATTGCTCACATGAAAATACTAGCAAGTGATAGATATGCACTTGCTTTTAGGAGCAAATACTAATCATGATGAAAAGATTCCTTCTTAAAACAATTGACATATAGATAAAACAAAAAAACAAAAAAAACGAAAAAAAAATTGACGAGTTACTGACTAATGGAAGACTAATAGATTAAAGACTATTTATCCTTATGCAAACATAGGAAAACAGATTACTAAGTGCTAATGATTACTTATTTTCTTCTAATCACCACGGTAAATTTACTAATAAAAGTACCTTGCACATTGACACTTACTTTTTGAGTGATTGACATTAACCAAGAGGAGGTGTTACTAACTGATTAAAAATATATTAAATCTTAAAAGAAAACTTCCTAATCATGTGATAAATAACATCTCATGAGTATCTATATTCTCTTCTCCAGAGTCTAGCATATATAAGTAGTTATAAATTTTAGGCCAATTACCATACAAAAAAAAAAAAAAAAACTCCCAACTCTACTCTTCTATTAATTGCTTTTGCAAAGTATAAAGCATATGAAAGAGACGCCAGTACTTATTCTTTTGTGTACAATCTACCCTTTGTTAGTCCGTTAACCGGCAAAGAAAAAAAGGTCGTGGCCTTATTGATGCGGCGACTAAGGTGACTCATTATCACCATTAAGCATCATTAACAAGTAATTAATAGAAATTGATTGTTAAAGAAGCTACTTTTGAAGATTAGAGAAAAAGTCAACAGAGGAAAAAAGTGCGAGGGAAATCGAGAGAGAGGGAGAGATGAAAAGATGACTTATTCAATTATCATGCAATCACAAACAGTAACGAAAGCAGATCAATGTATTTTAGTTGAAGTTAACGACCAAATTCAAATAGTACTCAGGTCTCAGCACGACCACACCACTACTTAATCTCAAGCTCAATCTTTCGGCTTCTCAATATAGTTCATGATCAAACATGTTGGCTTCTTGAAGCTGGTAAGGTTGGGTAGCTTTTCCGAGGCAGTAAATATGGTACATCTCCAGTTGTTCTGCTCTGCCTTGAATCTCAAACAGCTTAGGACAACTCCACGGGAGAAGTTTAGGACGCCGTCTCTAGTGATGGCAAAGCTGCAAGTATTGACGATAGTCTACAATCTCTCGCATCTAAATGGTTTAGTGGTCCTTTCGATTCAATAATTTCTATCAGCTGAGTTCGAAAAAGATTATTCTGGTATTTTGCTAGGTACACCATCGAGGGCATGTAGCTGCCACGAAAGGTGATAGGTGGTACACATGGCGAAGTTCTTAGATACAATCGAGATTAACTTTAAGGACCAAAAAAAGAGCAAGTGCAAAGTTTGGTTATCAAATTTTCCGTCACCTTGGTCCTTCAAAAGTTTGTGCTCTTTGGACTCTCTAAGCTTCTTCCTACAGGTGGGAAATTTGAGATGAATCTTTTGAAGGAAGATGGAGATCTGCAGATGCGAGGATTGAAGAAGGAACAATTTTCTTTCTATTCACTTCAATAATGAATCTGTACAATACTTGTTGTAAATATAATACAATCTTGTGTAAATAAAGGAAATAAATGATTCTTACGAATCAATCTATGCCTATATCTATTCTTAATTGATTATGTGTATAATTCTAATCTTAAATCAAATCAATAATTAAATCAGATCCTTGATTGAGCAATCCGTGATTCCATATATCTTCTAACACTCCCCCTCAAGCTGGTGATTTGTATATGTCTAAGACACCTAGCTTGCTCAACAGATATGCGTGCTGTCTTTGACATAGAGGCTTAGTAAAGATATCTGCTGGCTGCTCCATCGTCCCAATTCCTCTTGTCTCAATCACGCCCTCTTGTATCTTTTCTCGAGTGAAATGACAATCGACTTCAATGTGCTTGGTTCTCTCATGTACTATAGGATTCATTGCAAGTTTTAGGGCTGCATCGTTATCACAATAAAGCCTGGTTGGTCCTTGCACTTCTATCCCGAGATCCTTAAGTAAACCTCGCATCCACACTATTTGACATGTGGTCTTAGCCATAGCTCGATACTCTGCCTCAGCTAAAGATAAAGATAAAGACACAGTGGGTTGCTTCTTGGTCTTCCATGAAAGGAGTGATTCCCCAAATTTAATGCAATATCATGTGACTGATCTTCGACTTATAGGACATGTTGCATAATCTGCATCACAGTATGCCGTCATCTTTATGTCACATTTCTTTGACAAAAGTATCCCAAGTCCTGGACATTTCTTTAAATACTTTACAATCTTCAAAGCTGCATCGAAATGGGATTGTTTTGGGCTATGCATGAACTGGCTCAATGTATGTACTGCATAAGAGATATCCGACCTCGTCATTGTCAGATATATAAGTTTCCCAACAAGCCTTTGATATCCAGATGGATCTTTGAGTACGAGGTCGTCATCTTTGGATATGCCTTCATCGTAAGCTGCAGAGGTCAACTTAGTGTTCTGCTCGATGGGAATTGCTGCTGGTTTACATCCTGATAGCCCTGCTTCTGATATAATCTCTAATATAAACTTTCGTTGGCTGAGGGAGATTCCTAAATTGGATCGAGCAATTTCGATTCCAAGGAAATATTTAGGTGCTCCTAAGTCCTTAATATGAAAGGTAGCATGCAAATATTCCTTGAATCTTTCTATGGCAGCCTTATCATTTCCCATAAGAAGAATATCATCGACATATATCATCAAAAAAATAGATGACGTACCTCTGTTCCTTGTGAACAATGCATAGTCATGCTTTGATTGTTGGAAGCCTGCTTTTGTAAGGGCATTTGCAAATTTTGCATACCATTGTCTGGATGCTTGCTTCAACCCATAAAGGGATTTGCGGAGATGACACACTTTATTCTCCCCCTGTCTCCGTAAACCCTGAGGAACATCCATGTATATCTCTTCATCTAAATCGCCATGGAGGAAGGCATTATGCACGCCCATTTGATGTAGACTCCAATCATTGATAGCGGCGACGGTCAAAAAAGAGCGGGTTGTGACATCCTTGGCAACTGGAGAAAAGGTCTCGTGGTAGTCAAAACCTTCTCGTTGAGTAAATCCTTTGGCTACCAAGCGTGCCTTGTAACGTTCAATTGATCCATTTGCATGGTATTTAACCTTGTAGACCCATTTGCACCCAATTGGTTTCCGATTAGGTGGCAATGAGACAAGATCCCATATGTGGTTGTCATTCAGTGCCTTCAACTCTGCTGCCATGGCTTGTTGCCATTTAGGATCAACAGTTGCCTTATCATAACTAGGTGGTTCTTGTTATTCTGATAAGCGACTAATGCAACATCTATGTTCCTCTGATAGTTTGAAAGGAAACATAGGAGGAGACAGGATATTGAATACCTGGAGAATTGTGAGTGGCACAAATATAGTCTTTGGTCCACGCCGGAGGTCTAGTTGCCCACCGAGATCGTCTTGGATGACCTTCATCAGAAGTGGGAATTGTTTCCTTTGAGGTGAGTGGCGAGACATCATGGCTGATTTCTTCCTCAATATTGTGGGCAACTCCGGCTTCTTCTTCTGTCAAGTTTGCTAATGATTGGGGATTCTCCACTGGAGATGGTATCTCCCCTGGAATGATTTCAAGATTGGAGGAAAGAGTCCTTGATGGAACTAGTGGTATGTAACCATGATCTGGAGAGAATGCGTCGTCATATGAGAGACGATGAGGATTAGAGCTGATGTCGAGATTCTCATTTGGTGACTCCATGTTGGAGAAAGGGAATATGTCCTCATGGAAAGATATATCACGGCTTATAAGAAATTCCTTTGTTGATACATCCAGAACTCGATAGCCTTTCTGCAGATTAGGATACCCCATGAAAATGCATTTTCGAGCATGTGGGCTCAATTTGTCTCGAGAGCCCAATGTTGTAACATAGCAAAGACAACCGAAGATTTTGAGATGTTGTAAATCTGGTTTTCTTCCATAGAGTAGCTCGAATGGTGTTCGTCCATTGAGTATCTTGGTGGGCATGCGGTTGATCAAATAAGCTGTTGTGAGGACGCAATGTCCCCAATAGTCATTTGGTACTGAAGCTTGAAACTTCAAGGCACGTGCGACTTCTAAAAGGTGCCGATGTTTGCGCTCAACTACTCCATTATGTTGGGGTGTATAAGTACATGAACTCTCATGCTGGATGCCATGAGATGAGAAAAGTATGGAGCAATTGTGACTGAAAAATTCTGCTCCATTGTCAGTTCGAATTCGCTAGATTTATTTCCCAAACTGATTTTTGGATAAGGCAATGAATGTCTTTAAATAAGAGTAAGCTTGATCCTTTGATCTCATCAGAAAAATCCATGTCGCACGAGAATAATCGTCTACTATTGTGAGAAAATAACGCGATCCATCATAATTAACCTTATGATAAGGTCCCCATATATCAACATGTATCAAGGAAAAAAATTTGCTAGCACGAGAGTTACTAGATGGGAAAGGAGAACGAGATTGCTTTGCTAATGGACAAATAGGACATTTGGGATGAGGAAAGGTAGCACTATGGCCTAATCTCATATGCATGATAGAATTTTTGTCATTCAAGCTCAAATTACACAAATAGGATTTATTCAATGGAAAGCGGGATAATTCAAAATTACTTGGGAGTCTTGACCAAAAAAATAGTCCTTCTGAAATACTACCCTAGCACATCGTCACACTTGATCGAAAGGGCCTGAAATAAACAGGTATCAGCATTGAATATTACTCAACATGAATTCTCTTGGCAAACTTTTGACACAGAAATGAGATTGAACTGGAATTCTGGGACATAAAGGACATTTTTAAAAATAATTTGAGGACTGAGATTGACCGTTCCTGTCACATTAATATGACTAATATTTCCATTAGGCAATTGTACGGAAATGGGAAAATTCAGCTCCTCATTTATTCTGGAGAAAAGACTCTTGTCACATATAATATGATCAGTTGCCCCTGAATCAATAATCCATGCTTTCCTTGATATAGAGTTAATCAAGCTATGTGTGATACCTGAAAACTGCCTCCCTTGTCGAAACGTCCAATTTACGTAGAGCTTGCATCGATTCTTTGGATTTGCCCATAGGTAATGGCATGATCAGAATTTGGGCCGGGAGATCCATTCAACTGGTATGCCGCTGAAATCCTTTTCCCTTTTTCCGCTGGTTTCCCGTGTAGCTTCCAACAACTGTCAATTGAGTGATTAGAACGCTTGCAATATTCACATAATAATCTACCTTTCCCTTTAAAATTTTGCTCGAAATTTCTAGATGACGTGGCAAAAATCTGTCCGTTGGATCCTCTTGTCGCGATTTCATCTGGGTCGTCCGATCCCTTTAAAAGATTGGTCTCCTGTGAGCCGTCGGATGCGCGCGCTCAATCAGAGCCGTTCATCCCTTCTATTTTATAAGCTCCTTTCTCCGTGGAACCCTAGTACGCCGCGTCTCTTCTCTGCTAGGGTTTTGCTGGGTCCATCTCTTCGTTCCCCGCAAATAGCAAGAGCGATACTCTTGCCGCTCTTCGCATTCTCTGGTGATGCGGATCGCTAGCTTTCCTCTTGCACTGCAAGTTGATAAATTCGCCCGATTGATGGCATGGGATCCATAGCCAAGATTTGCAAGCGAAAGGTAAGAAAGTTGTCGTTTAAAATGAGCAAAAAACGCGTTGCTTTCTCCCTGTCTTTGATGGATCTGTACTGTCGAAGTGTGGATTCGGGGCCCTCAAGTTTTTCTTCTGCTACTTCGAGGCTGTTCCACAACGATGATAGCTTGTTGAAACAAGCCGTGACCGTCGAATTCCCCTGTTTTAAATCACTGAGTTCTTGCATGAGGGTGAATATTTTTGCTTGATCCAACCTCCCGTACATCTCCTTGATGTTGTCCCACATCCTTTTCGCGTCTTCTGTCGGTGGGAGTTTGGCCGCGACCTCTGTGGAGAGACAATTGTCGATCCAAGTCTGGACCAGGCGGTTGCTCTTCCTCCAGAGCCGGCCTAGACGCTCGTCGGGGGGAATCGGGATGGTGCCGTCCAAAAATCCATCCTTGTCCTTTGTCGTTAGGGCACGTCGAAATTCTTGCGACCACTTGGGGTAAGTCTCTGGCCCGGTCAGTTGTTGACTGATTAGTCGTAGCTCTGGTCCATCGGCTGTGGAAACGAACAGAGGATCGCCGGGTTCTGGCCGTCCGGCGAAGGCCGCCGTTGGAAATGGCAAAAAACCGGGCGCATGGTTTGGGTAGGGATTCGTCCCTTGACCTGATTCATCGACCCGAATGAAAAATCCGCATTCAAAAACCCTGGGTAGGGATTTGTACCCGTACCCGGTTCATTCAACCCGTGCATCCGCTCCATTCTGTTGGTCAGGTTTGCCCTTTCTGTGGTTGGTGGACCCCCGTCGGTTTGGACGTGGCTTTGGTGGCCCACCATGTGATGAAGAGTTTGGGCTTGACCCGACATAAATTGGATATGGAATCCATTGGAAAGGCTGGCCCATCATGGGCTGCCCCATATTAAACTGAGCCTGTGTGGGCCGCCATTGCACGGGCTGAGTTGGAAATAACACTTGCTCTGTTGTTTGAGTTGTAACGGGCGAAGTCGATACTTGAGGAATGGTTCCAACAGCAGGAATGATCTCTCCAGCAGATTGGTTCCTAGTGATGGATGCTTCATCTTGCAGATTCGCCATGGTAAGTAAAAAATTTTTCTGAGTGTGAGACTATGCCTGAAGAAGAAAAATTCTTTGCAGGTCAGAAAGTCATAGCAAGGAGAGGAATTTTGGCGGAAGCGGAAGCTAGGTTCAGAGACTCGACGGCTCTGATACCATGAAAGAAGATGGAGATCTGCAGATGCGAGGATTGAAGAAGGAACAGTTTTCTTTCTATTCACTTCAATAATGAATCTGTACAATACTTGTTGTAAATATAATACAATCTGTGTGTAAATAAAGGAAATAAATGATTCTTACGAATCAATCTATGCCTATATCTATTCTTAATTAATTATGTGTATAATTCTAATCTTCAATCAAATCAATAATTAAATCGGATCCTTGATTGAGCAATCCGTGATTCCGCATATCTTCTAACATCTTTATACTCCTTCACTCTCTCTCAACCGCTACATGACAGAATACGAACTGCGGAAGAGCAGAAAACTTCAAATCATTGACAGTCTGTACGTGAGAAAATGGTAGGAATAAAAGATGCACAGCAGAAGCAATATGAAAAACAATCTTCAAGCCCTCGCTCTTACACAATATCAGAATAACAGTAATAAGGAGCTTGCAGTACTTAGAGCTTCTGAGATGCCGCCCAGCCACTGAAATAAGGCGCAACCATCGCCCACATCCTTCCACTCACCATACTAAAGTCCAAATGAGAAAAAATATCCTAAAAAATTACTCTGACAAGTCGGATTCCACAAGATCAGACTGCCTCTCTGCCTTCAAAGTCCTCCACCGATCATCACAACCCAGAGAATCTTCTAGCTTCTCGCACTTATGTATAAGCATAGATTTCAGCCTCATGTGGCTTGATGGATCGGGAAACTTTCTGACAGATTTACAGGAAACGATCCAGACTGTCACCAGGGATTCTAGCCTGCCTTTGATCTCAATCGCTTTAGGACAGCAGTGCAGATAAAGTTTCTGGAGCTTCTCTAAGTTGGTTAGCAAATAAGGTCATATACCATTATCAATAGGAAAACCAATATTCACCTAAGACAGTGTAATCCGTGCATTATATAAAAATGACTATAATTATCTGTGCAATGAATAAAATAGATGCAATGTATGACATTCATTTTAACACTCAAATGCACACAATTGATCATTCCAAATCTCATGATGCGTAGATATCAATAGCTCATCGATATACACAAGTAAATATTTATTCCGTACTTGTTACTAGCCACGACTCACCTTGACTAACTCAACTAGTTACTAGCCACGACTCACCTTGACTAACTCAACTAACGAGACATTATAACCACTAAATAATGTGGGATGAAATCATAAATACATATCTACCACGCTTCAACCCATTCATCACAGGTATCCTCCAACGATGATACATACAGTACAAGCATATAATGACATCTACCCTAGACTCAATTCTCATCAAGATTCATACCCATTCTATTTTCTTTCTTTTCTCAATCTTGGACCTCAAGTTTATAATATCATATACAGGCTATTCAAGTCACATCAGGTTACACAAGTTATATAATTTCATGTATAAATCATTGTACTTTATGTCTTCTCAATCTTATAGAAAACAGTAGAACATCTGTCTTTTCCCAGAATCTTATATACATACTCAGAAAAATTAATTATAGTGTTGGCATATTGCTAACAACACTTGTAGAATTTCAATGGAGTTGGTAATTTACTCAATATGGGAAACAAGCACAATTGGAGAGTGCAGCACAACAGAAAGTCGGATGCTGTGTTCCAAAGCAGTGTTATTAATTTACCTAAGATACTGGTTAAATTTCAAATGAGTTGATAATTTACTACTACATTGAAATATTAGTATATTTCTAGTAGTGTTAGCAATTCACTTACGACACCGGAAAGTTTCCAAAAGACTTGGTAATTTACCAATCTAGTGGGAAATTGCTAAATTTCTGACAGCTTTGGTAATTTACTACCTGTTTACCTAACAAGCAACCAGTCATTTTCTTTTACCTAACAATTCCAATTTTGCTGGTAATACTACACAAAAATTTCAAATGATGAAACTAGAATCGCAGTAATGAATCCACTCAAAAGCGCCTGCAGAAATCTGTTTTATCAACGCTAAAGAACCTTGGTGACCATTGCACATGATCATTACCTAGGGAGCGTTTTATGTTTGTGCTAGACACAATGTTTTGCCCCTACTTCTTCTCTTCTTCAATGTGGAAATTTTCATGGGAAATCAGCAACAATTCTGTGAATATGGTTGCTGATGTCTGATAGAATTGGCAACACTGAATGCAACACATTCTCAGGGTAATGCCACGAGAACAATAATCTCTACGAATGAAATCTAGAGCAAGTCATCTTGAATCCTTGATGAATTTATTGCATAACAAGATTTAATCACTAAGTAGACCAGCTAAAATATTAGAAGTAGGTAGGACCACAACAGACCAAGAGAAGAAGAAAGAATTTGTTGAACCAATCGACTATGGTAAGTTTTCATGCCTATGAGGACAATATTTTGGCTTTAGCTAGACCTTGATAACCTCAGAAGAAGAAACAAGTCCCCACCTCAAACTATTCCACCTGCAAGGTTTGGACTAGTTCCTAAAGGGCGAAAATCGATGCCCTAATTGGTGCAGAAATGAACTGATGCATATGAGTTGCAACGTGTTTCGAGAGCATGCAACTTGGTTAGGCCAAAAGCTATTACAATTAGATGCCGATTGAAGAGTCCAATTGAGTCACAGCTTATGAAGGAGTTCAATGGGAGTCATTAATCATTCAGAAGCCCCTATAGAAATCCATTTTAAGTTATCAAAACTAAAGGACCTTTGTGAACATTGCACATGATCATTAACTGGGGAGGGTCATGTTCATGCTAGACAAGATTTTTTGCCCCTACTTCTTCATTTCCTCAATGTGGAAATTTTCATGGGAAATCCACAACAATTCTTTGATTATGGTTGCCAATGTCTAATTGAATTCGTGACACTGAATGCACCACATCGAACATTAATCTCAGTGAATGAATTCTGGACCAAGTCATCTTGAATCCTCAATGAATTTCTCCCATGATGAGATTGATTACTAATTGCACCCGCTAAAAGTTTTAGAAGTAAGTAGGACCACAACAGACCAAAAAAAAGAAGAAAGAAATTGCAGAACCAATCAATTATAGTAAGTTTTCATGCCCTCCAGGACAATATTTCGGTTTTAGCTAGACCTTGATAAGCTCAGAAGAAGAATTGAGTCCCGGTCGACTATATTGCATAAGAAAAGAAACTGATTCCCCATGTATTCTTTGAACTAGTTCCTAGGGAGCGAAAATCAATCCCCTAATCGGTGCAGAAGCGAACTGACGCACAGGGGTTGCAATGTGTTTCGATAGAATGTGACTTGGTTAAGGCAACAGCTATTAAAGATTAGATGTAGATAGAACAAAATCAATCGAGTCAGCTCCCGAGTGAGTTCATCGAAAGGCCGTTTTCATTGCATATGAATGATAAGTCATGACTGAAAATAATAAGAACTACTCGATCCGTTCCAAATCTTTTCCTGATCCATCACAGATTGCATCAAAGATTCGCACGCGTACCCAATTCATGCAAATGCGAAGAGAAAATTACCGGAAAAGGACTACAGGTGAAGACGAAGAAAACCAAATGAAGATACAGCGAAGGAAGGACCTTTGTTGGCCTCAGTCAGCTGCAACCAAAATGGAAAAGGAAGACCACAATCTATTAACCCCTCGTCGTGGGGAAAAGATCGGCGGGCAGGAAGACGTGATTGCAGTCCCCAGAGGGAGATCTCCGCCAAGTTGAATCGCGTCTCGTGATTCTGCTGGGGGTCGCCGTTGCTGCTGGGTCTGGGCAACGTCCTCGCTCAGGTCGTCGCTGATGAGGGGAGGAAGTCGAAGGATGGAGAACAAAAGAATGTGAGAAGATAGTAGGGGTGTGCATGGTCCGGGCGGGCAGTTCCTGACCTAGAACCGGGAACTGCCCACTAAGGACTGGTTCCGAAAAATAGAACTGAAATCCACCCGTTTGTTGCATGGATCCACCCGGGAACCGGACCGCGGTCCGGTTCCCGGGTGGATCCATGGAACCGATTTTGACGCGAAACAATTTTGGTTTTCAACATAGAATGGTCGGGTTTATGAGTTGGGAAGGAAGGGAGGAGGTCTATGGTCGGGTTTTCAACATAGAACGGTCGCGAAATAATTTTCTGAGGCTGTGGCGGGTGGTGGCCGACGCAAGGGGACGAATAGCAGCGGCAGAGGATCAGTGGCAGGGCGTTGACGCTTGGGGAGGAATTGAAATGGCGATAGGATTAGGAGGAACCGAGGAAGAGACAAAGAGAGAGAGAACTGAAGACGAAGGGAGTGAGGAGATGAGATCTAATCTAGGGTTTCTTTTAGTAATTTTTTTTTTAATATTAAAAAGGTTCCAGTCCGGTCCGGGTGGGCGGATCCGCGCATGGAACCGGGAACCGGACCGATTCCCTCAAGAACCGCTGGTTCCGGGCGGTTCCGGTCCGGTTCCGGGTGGTCCGAGCAGTTCCTGGGTATTTTGCACACCCCTAGAAGATAGAGAGAGAGAGAGAGAGAGAGAGAGAGAGAGAGAGAGTGCAAAAAGAAAGTTAAGAGAGAGAGAATTGAAATTTCTTAAAGATGGGTCCCACCTACACACGTCGTTTCGAGAAAATATTCCTCACCACTCCAGTTCAGAATCTCTTCTCCCTCATTCCCTGCCCATGGATATTGGCATTACTTATATGTCTACTCTCACAGTTTCCAAATCTTCGTACTCATCGGATTTCAAAATCTCCTCCAATTTCTCACATTTGCCTATTCGCAAACACCGTAGCTTCTTGAAGCTTGAAGGATCAAAAAGCTTTCGCAGAGACCCGCAGCCAATAATACAAATCAACATCACTGATTCTAGCCTACCTTGAATCTCAACTAGACAAGGACAATGCCATATCTTAAGATTCTCAAGCTCCTTCACATTGGTCAAGTCAGGCAACTTCTCCAGCAATGGAAGATCATCCACCCATAAGAACCTCAAGTTCTCCAAAACTTCCAAGCCTTGAATCTTTCCCAGCTTCCAACAGCCATTTATATGCAAATTTTCTATATGCTTAAAGCTTAATGGATGAGGCAACTTTTTGAGTGATTTACAGTCCCATAAATAGAGCTCCTTCAGTGATTCTAGCTGACCTCGAACCTCAACCAAATTAGGACAGTATGTTATCACAAGTGTCATGAGCTTCTTCAAATCGGTTAGGTCAGGCAACTTCACCAGAGATTGAAGATCACTAAGATAAAGCCGTTGTAGGTTTTTCAAATGTTTGAGGCTCTGAATCTCTATTAGCTGTTCACAATCAAAGACTTGCAATGTTGATAACTTCTCAAAATATGAAAGCTTTATTGACTTTTCCATTAACCGCATCCCAAAAAACCAGAAGGATGACAAATTCTGGGGAAGCCTAGGTAGGCATTCTAGGCTATGTCCAACAAGATGAAGATTCCTGAGCTTCAAAAGGAGATTAAAATCTGAAGTTAGGGTGAGCAGACTATCACAATCCAACAACAAGGACTCTAGCTTTCTTAGCCCTCCAATCCAAGTTAGGCTTGCAGCTCGGTGGGAAGGGTTTTGATCCTTTAATTCCAACCTCAAATCTCTTAAATTTAATAGGTTCATGAGATCTGGGCATCTCATCTGCATATTACCCATCAGGTTTAATTTGGTCATACTTTCATGAAGCTTAGGAATATAGGAAATTCCCGTTTGTCGCAACGTCAAGGTTTTAAAAAATGACAGTCTTCCAATCTCACTTGGAATTTCCCCACACAACCATCCACATTCACTAGCATCAATCTCTTCAAGCTTCTCCAACATCCCAAGGGCGCTGGGAAGCTCTTCCAAGGGGGCGTCAGACATCCTTAGTACTCTCAAATTCTTCATCACCTCTATTGAATTGGGTAACTTTCGTATGCTCAACTTTGAAAGATTCAACTCAATGAGAGATCCAAAATTTCCAAATGAAAGTTCACTAATTCTTGTATTCGACAAGTCAAGATATAATAATGATGTTGAGCAACCAGCTAAATTGCATTTACTCAGTGATTTACATGACCTTGCACTAAGAGTTTTCATTTTCTCCATTCCTTTCCATTCAGAAATATTGTTAATAGATGTCATGTCAACAAGAAGTTCTGTCAAGGCTTCCAATTTGTCCATCTCATCTGGCAATGTCTGAAGTTTCCCACAATATTTCAAGTTTAATAACACTAAATGCTTTAATTTACCAATAGACCTATCAACTTGAAGCAATTTCAAGCACCTTTCAAGGATTAGTTGCTCCAAATTTTCATGAGAAGAAAAGTCCGGAGTTCTACGCAAGTTTCTGCATCCGGTCAAATTTAGAACCTTCAAATCCTTTGCCATCTGTAATGAAGAGAAGAGGTTAATTCTGAATCATTTTGAAATACATGACAACAAAGTCAATATAGCAAATTCATGTTGAAATAAAACCATACATTGAGGCTGTTCCATCCATCCCACTCATATGTAATTTCACTCCATGATAAATCAAGAATCACCAACTTCCAAAGGGAACGTGTAGTGAACTTGAAAAAGATAGGAAATTCATGCCATGAGAGCCATATCATTTGCGGAAGCACGATTGGATTCCTTTGGAACCCGTTGGCAAAAGGAAAATGCTGATCGTCATTCTCATCCGAGTCTACACCATCCACTTGAAGAAATCTTAAATTTGATAGGCTTACAGATTCTTCCTTCTCAATGAAGTCTTCAAATTGATGATCAAATTTGAGATGTATTGCTTCAACGTTTTCTCTTCCCTGCCAAAGAAAAAAAAATTAAACAGAAGCTAGAGATCACATAATTGCCTGTTGAAGGCATTCGAGTTGAGCATACCGAGGAATGTACATCTTATTTATAAGTTCAAATTAATTTAAAATATAATTTACAGATGAGCATGTGATCATACTAAGCACACAAGAAACGACTCGGTTCATATAAAAGCAAATAAGCAAAGTCAACATGTATAACTCGTCTTTTTGAATAGGAATAACATTGCAAACACTTTACCTCCTTTATTTGAAGAACATAAGTTGCTTCCTCATGATTCCACACCTGACTTTGCTTCTCTGGTTTTAAATTAGCTCTTTCACGAACGATGTCTCGCCCAAGGTCTCTTACCTGATCATGCACCCACAGTCGGTTACCTTTTACAATCTTTATTAATGACATCCGTTTGAGGACCTCAAGAGAATATTCAGGGACACGTTTACCGCTAGCCCACATGTAAGTCACAATTCTCACATCAAACCCAACAAAGAAGCAACAAACATCGAGAAATATTTCCTCCGCTTGAGGTTATAATGCCTCAAAACTGATGTTCAACTTATGTTTAACCTTTTCATCGGGAATAGTTTTCACCCTTTCTAATGTGTCCACCCAAGATTTTGTGTCTTTTCCAGCTAAAAATGAACCTACAATCTCTAGAGCCAAAGGAAGACGACCGCAGATTTCTACTGCTTTTTCTGAGAGGGAGAGGTGTTCTGCTGGGGGGATGATGTCTTCTAAAGGCATGTTTGCTAAACAGTAGAAGAGAATGATTGAAATCCATTTCAGTAAGTTCGTACTTCAAATCAACATCTTTGAGAACTTCCTCATTTCTTGTGGTAATAATAACCTTACTTCCTTAGTCATACCAACATTCACCCATCCCTACAAGAGTGTTCAGCTGAGTGTTTTGGTTGACATCATCAAGTACAAGTACAACCTTTTAAGCGGATAGCCTCTTCCTGATCTCAGTAATCCCTTCATTAATACTATTGATGGATGGCCATTCCATTCTTAGGACTTTAGAGAGAAGCTGATTTTGCAAAATCACAATCTTTGTCTCTCGAATGTTAGACAAGAAGCAACAGTTATCAAAATCAACTGATAGTTTATTATAGACGATTGTGGCAAGAGTTGTCTTTCCGACACCACCCGTACCATGGATGCCAACAATCTTCGTTCCAGTGGTCTATTCACCTATCTTTTCCATGATTTTGTCCAAATGATCGTCCCTTTCAACCAAGTAATCAGGTACTGCCAAGTTGTTCTTTTTCAACTCAATCAACAGCATCCGAACAACTTCTTCTGTGAACTCACCTTTGCCTTTGATAGTAGTGATGGTGAAAGAACCCAACTGTTAAATCGAGATGAGCATAGTATTATCTATGGTACAAACAAATCCTGAGCAATAATAAATTCAAGTACCTCTCCTTGAGTTCCCATCCTCTTAACGCTCCAACCTTGCTAAGAGCTACCTTCCAGTTCTGAATAGTCTCATCAGTGTACCGCCACTTATTTATGTGTAAATTAATGGCCTCACCGTAACTTCCAGTTTGGTAACGAACTTCAGATGGTGCTACGTTGTAGAAAATTGGCATAATCTTTTGTCCCCAGTTTTCCTTCCACCCCACCATCTGGACCAACTCCATGAGGCACCATGGACTGGCAGCATATCCTTTAGATAAGATAGGAATCAAGATTTCCGATTGCTTAATTGCTTGGACAAGCTCCGGGCCAATCTCTTCCCCAGTGGGAAGCTCTTCATTATCTCTATATACTAGTATTCTGGCACGAATGGGGCAGTTGTAAAGGTAATCAGCAATGTCAAGCCGAGTGTCCGGTCCTCTGAAACTCAAGAATACTTCATAACCAAATTCCATTGGCTTCTTCATTTCCTGAATTCTCAGAGGACTTGCAATCACCTTATATCCCACTTGAAAAACGTTTACCATGAAAGTGGAGTGATGATTACCACAATTTCTCTTAGAAACTCTTCCATTTTAAGTATTTCTAGGAAGAAACCAAGATGACAAATGCACGAGCTCTTTCGCGCTTTGCACTAGACACCAAAATATGTCCAAATATTTTATTAATATTTTATTAATAACAACTAGACACCAAAATATGTCTAAAATATGTCCAAATATTTTATTAATAACAACGCAATGTGCGCGTGGTCCCACGCGCCTTCTTCTTTGCGCCATTTCCTTCCCAATTCCCCCTCGAATTCCTCCATTTTTGTCATTTTCTCCATGAAAACGTTCCATCATTTGGATTTTCTTTAACAAAACCATCCAAAAACATTTCAACAATAACAAACAGTACGAATTGGATCGTTCAATGAATCATCATACATAAATCATAATATTTCTATAAACGGAAAAATCATGAGATCATAAACCTTGCTTTGGTACCAATTGTTAGATGATACATATAATTCTTTGATGTGGAAATTCAAAAGAAAACAACGTCTTTTTTTTTTTTGGTGACCTAGGAACCACTGTACAACTAGCAGCCAGTAGCGTAAACTCGGGGTGGACTGAGCCACCACTACGACCCAGCCACAGGTGAGTCACGCGAATGTGATGCCTCTAAGATTCGAACCCCTCCCCTTCGTGAGGGGGAGAGAGCCCGAAGCCAGCTGCACCACCGTGAGCGGTGGTGAAAACAGTGATCTTTTTTTCTTCTTTTTTTGGTGACCCGGGAACTACCGTACAATTGGCAGCCGGCAGCGAAAACAATGATATTTGATCTTCATGATTTTCACAAATAGATGAAGACATACCTTTATCCATAGCATTACCATTGATGATAATCATTGTGGAAAACCGAAGAACTCGAACCAAATGAAGAAATCCGATTTCTCTCCCTTAACCCACTATTCTATAATGCATTCTATCGATGGAGGAGAGAATACCGAGTTCTTTTCAGTTATTGTTGTTCGTCTAGGTGGAGAGAGGACCGGACTCTATTTATACGTTCTATCAATAGATGCCTACCATCAAAGCGCCTTTTAACTTCCATAAAAGTCGCACCTCTTCGGAAAAGCAATAACTTCCCTTAAAGATTATACCATTTCATTTTATTAGAGTTGCAACTTCTCATAACCAATATTTATTTTTTATAGCATTTCAATTATTATTAAACCATATAACAAATCATATCATGTGGGCCACAATAATTCTTACATCCGACAATCGTAGGTTCATTGGTGTTAGCGCCCACCATTCTCATTATTTCACTCACATGATCGTCCATATCAACCAAGCAATCAGATACTTCTGAGTAGGCCTTTTTCAACGCAATCAAAACCTTGTTGACAACTTCTTTTGTAAACTTGCATTTACCTCTGATATCATTGAAAGAAAAAGAACCTAGATGTTAGATTGAGTTGCCAAAAAAAAAAAAAATCATGTCTGCAGCAAAGCAGATAAAACACCATGACGAGGAATAAGACCTGTTCAGATTGCTTTGGAAATTCCATCCCTTTAATGCTCCAACCTCATAGAGAGCAGCTTTCCAACCATGGAGGGTCTTTTCATCAAACCGCTTCTTCTTCGCGTGCGAAGCAAAGGCTTCCTTGTAATCCCCCAGTTTGGTATCGAACCTCAGATGGCCTGACATTGAAGAAAATGGGCATGATCTTCTGCCCCGTAGCTCTCTTGCACTCCACCATCTGTACCAACTCCATAAGACACCACTTACTATCAGCATAACCTTTAGAGAAGATGGGCATCGAGATTGTCGACTGCTTAATCGCTTGGAGAAGCTTCAGGCTGATTTCTTCCCCGGTACGAAGTTCCTCATCATCTCTGTATGCTCGAATTCCAGCATCAATGAAACCGGTATACAGGATATCAGCAATGTCCGAGTGTGTATCTGGTCCTCTAAAGCTTAAGAACACTTCGTAACATGTCGATATGACTTCACAGCTTCCTGCGTTTGAGATGATATATCAGTACGCAAGCAGCAGCAGAAGCGCTGTCTGTTTTCACCTCTTCACTGGATTGCAAAAGACGGGAACAATGGAAGCCACTGCCGACCTTGGTACACCCTCTAAAGTATGAAAACAATGCTGTGATGACTTCTGTTCAGGTCAATGACTTCAGTCACTCGTTTAGCGTATAACATTCGAATCTAATCTAAATTATATTATCTTAGAAAACTATGAAAGGAAGCTTCCGCTTCACTTCATTGGATATACACACGGTTTTTCTTTTTCTTTTGACCAAATGAGTAGACAAAATGCGGCCTTTGCTATGCAGCCGTGAAGGAGGGGCAACACGGAACACGTCAACAAAATAGACAGTTTTTTGTTAAATTATGTGTTGAATTTGAGCCGTGTATGAGATCCACCGAATTGGATGAGGCCTAAAAGAAAAGTCTGGGCTGGACATTGATTCTTATATCAATCGGTGTGCCCTTGTTTTCCATAAATTTGGATTTTATAGATATATCCAATCCTAACCAACGGAAGATTTATGATTGCCCACAAAAGCGCTTGCCTTTTGGCTCTTACAGTGGACGGCTCTTCTTTGCCCTGTGATTGGCCGATCAACAAAGAAGTTTATCCTTTGACTTCTTGAAGCAGCATAAAAGAACCAAAACCAAAAAAAAAAAAAAAAAGCATTCGTGGGTTTTTCCCTCGGAGAAAACAGCCTCCGCACGGAGAAGAAAGAAGGAACGTAAAGGATGCTGTTGGTTCAGCCGTACCTAAAGCTTTTGCTTGGGTCGAGACATTTGTGCCGTGAGTTTTAAATTCAGTCGAATTATTTACTTATAAATACTATGCGTTTTGAGTTAATCTAAAGATGACAAATACTTGAGCATATAATCAATTGTAACTCTGATTTTCTGATTATTATAGATTATTTGATACTGTCTCTTCCATAAAATAGATACCAATACTTGAACTAAACCATGTAAGTCTCCTATGTCCTTTCTTATTTCTCGTTTATTTCTTTAATGATTTCATATTGATTAAATTACAAGATATATTAGCGCCTCCACATTAATATTATGACACTTTTACAACATCGCTAATGATCAAGCAACAATTTTTACTTAGATGGTTGATTGTTCTCCATGCACAAAATCTACTTGTCCCTTATATGTTGATGAGCTCGTTAAAACTCTGAAAATTACTCATCACTGAGAGGGGTTGCTCAGTACAAACGTTGATATATTATATTAATGTTCTTATACTAATAGACGGGGCTTGAAAAAGGGTTCCAAAATCAAGCCCGGCCCAAAGATTTTAAGCAACAGAGTCTGAGCCACGAAGACGCAACATAAATTGGACCGGCCAGAAGTAATTCGGTGCGGACCGGGTTGATTTTGTACCGGGTCGCTTTTCAACTTTAACGACTAGTTCCAAACAGTATTCGGGTCTCAGCACAACCACATCACTCCTCAACTTCAAGCTCAATCTTTCAACATCTCAAAATTGTTCATGACCAAACATGTTGGCCTCTTGAAGCTTGACAGGTCTGGTAGCTTTTCCGAGCCAACTGATGTGATGCATCTCCAATTGTTCAACTCTGCCTGCGATCTCAACCAATTTAGGACAACTCCATCGGAGAAGTTCCGAAACTTCTCCAGTGATGGCCACCCTGCAAGCATTAACAATATTCTGTGATCTCTCCCATCAAAATTTCTTAGTGTTCTTTTCGATTCAAGAGTTACTATCAGCTCAATTCAATAGAGATTACCCTAGTATTTAAAGTATTGAGGGCCATGTTGCTGTCATATCGAAAAGTACTAAATCATAGTGAAGTTTTTTTTTTTTTGCAATCAATTGAAATTAGGGTGTGCAAAAGAATCGGGAATAACATGGACTGTCTAGAATCAACAATTTCCATGGGAATCGGTTCGGTTCTTGATTCCCAAGGTGGAACTGCCCATCTGCCTATCTAGATGAGACCGGTACATATTTTAATGATAATTAGAGAATAACTTGTGCATTACAAACAACCAAGATCAATTTAGCATGAGATTGGTGTTAAATCTGAATATGTTAATGCTTTTTTTCATCTTTTAACCTATTCAATAAAATATTTTTGAGAAGTGATATGTTTGAATAGAAATAGCATGTTTACTGTTAAGATCAAATCAGCTTCATGTGAGTTTATTTAATTGATTTCACAAATTCTAGAATGATTTTCGTATGCATCTGATTTCAAGTTCAATTGAACATTTCAAAAATTCAAAAGGGTTTTGGAGATCGTGGTTTTGTTGGGAACATTTAAATTGGTTCTATGGATTCATCCAAGTGGATCTATGAAACTAACTGTTGACTTCTGATTTTAATTTTTTGGAACCATTCCTTAATGGGTAGTTCTCGGTTCTAGGGAGGGGACCACCTACTTGACCCATGCTCACACCTAATTGAGACAAACTAAATATAAGGCAAAGAAAAAATGGCCAGTGGAAAGTTTAGTTATCGAATTTTCTGTCAACTTTATCCTCCAAAGTTTGTGTCCTTTGGATTCTCTAGTTTCTTACTACATTTGGGAAATTTGGGACCAATTTTTATTCTTTCACTCTCTCACGACCGCTATAGGAAAGAATATGAACTGCACAAGGGGAAGAATTCTCGAGGTGATGCTCGGACGACAGGATCCACAGCAGAAGCAAAATGAAAAGCCCTCCTATGTTGGAAGCTTAGCTTGGATACAATAGCAACACAATTGAGAGAAGAAATGTTTGTACCATGTCTGCTGATTATTACTTAAGGAGCTTGCAATATATAGAGTTTTGTTGCAATTAAGTCAGATTGCAACCGATTACACGAAATTCTAACTACTAGAATCGTGCAATATGCGGCCATATATTCTCTTTGTAGAAGAACATAAATAATACAGCATATAAGAGAGAAGAAGAACACTAACAGAAATTTTTACGTGGAAACTCCCAAATGGGAAAAATCACGGGATGCTGATGCAAGAATTGCTCCACTATAACCAAAAGACTATAATTAACACTCTATGGTGCTTCTCTCACAATAAATTCTCAAAACCATCATAAAACACATCTTCTCTTGATGAGTTCTCAAGAACTCTTGTTTTTACCCACATAATTGAATACTCTTGTGACCTTTTTGGGGTATTTCTCTAGTGCATAAAATAAACCTCTACTCAAGCTCTCTATTTAGTGGTAGACCTCCACCCAAATTAAGAATCCTCCCAAATTGATTTGATAATTACCTCCCAAGTAGAAATCTCTCTTATTGATTGGAATTCCTCTTAATGGGCAATCACCAGAATTGATTTATCCTAATATCCTTTCTAAAGAAGACTCTTCTTATTTAGACTTCTTCCTCTTTAGCGTCCTACCATAATAGGAATTATTCTTGTTAGGTGTTCTTGATAAATAATCATCAAGATATTTCAAATCAATTCCTGAACATGTTGGGCTACTCCCAACAAATTTTGAGTTTCTGGCCAACCACAAAAATCAGGTATGCAACCAACGTTTACGTTCTACCATTAATCAAACTCAGAAATCCAAGAGAGTAAAAGTTTTCTAAGAAAAGGAAAATACTCATACAAGTTGGATTCCGCAAGATCAGACTGCAGCTCTTCCTTCAAGTCCTCCACTGATCAGCAGAACTCGAGAATCTTCAACCTTCTCACGCTTGTGTATATAAAAAGATTTTAGCTTCTTCAAGCTTGATGGATCCAGTAACTTTTCCTAAGATTTAAAAGGAATCCATCCAAAGTTGCCTCCAACATTTTTAATCTGCCTTGGATCACGACCACCTCAGGGCTCACCAGCAGATAAAATTTCTGGAGCTTCCTCAAGTTGGTCAGGTTAGGCAACTCGTCCAAAGATGGAAGCTTTAAGGCACTTAGGTTCTCCAAAGCTTGGAGGCCTCTGAACTCTCACTTCAGGGCAATGAGCAACTTACTGAATCTCACAGCACTTTCAAATTTGAA
Organism: Eucalyptus lansdowneana; assembly: GCA_017140395.1. Lineage (NCBI taxonomy): Eukaryota > Viridiplantae > Streptophyta > Magnoliopsida > Myrtales > Myrtaceae > Eucalyptus > Eucalyptus lansdowneana. The sequence goes on from CM029490.1 coordinate 79,539,537, forward strand.
AGGTTTATTGACATTTTTATTTCCTAGCATGATTCAATATTTAAGTACAACATATTTTTGTGAAAGGGAAAGCTGAAGAGGAAAAATAAGGATTATGCAAGGATTCCAGCTTTCTTGGAGGACTTGGAGCTTCAAAGAATTTAGAAGCTCATCAAATGAATGAATTTTACATACAAATATTGAATTTAATTTAACATCAAATGAATCAAAACCTCATACAGAAGATCCAAAACCTTAAAAAGATATATAGAGGCACTAATCTAAATATCCCTAAACTCTGAACACGACCAATATGCATAATATTTTAGAGAGAGTGGGTCTAAGGTCACGTATATGAAAGCTCCACGTCCAAAATAGGAGGCCTACTCACACTCAACCCGAGAACGCAACAGTATAGTAACAATTAGCAAATAAGGTCATGTATCACTGTCAATAGGAAAACCAATATTCACCTAAGATACGGTAATCTGTGCATTATATAAAAATGACTATAATTCTCTGTGCAATGAATAAAATAGATGCAATGTATGACATTCGTTTTAACAGTCAAATGCACACAATTGACCATACCAAATCTCATGATGCCTAGATATCAGTAGCTCATCAAACTTGGACCTCAAGCTCATAATATCACAAATAGACTATTCAAGTCACATCAGGTTACACAAGTCATATAATTTAATGTATAAATCATTGTAATTTGTCTTCTCAATCCTATAAAGAACAGTAGAACATCTCTTTTCCCAGATACTTATATACGTACTCAGAAACATTAATTACAATGTCGGTACATTGCTAACAACACTAGTAGAATCTCAATGGAGTTGGTAATTTACCTAAAATGGGGAACAAGCACACTTGGAGAGCGCAGAACAGTGGAGAGTTGTATGCTGCATACGAAAGTAGCATTATTAATTTATTTACGACACTGGTAAAATTTCAAATGAGTTGATAACATAGTACCTCATTGAAAAATTAGTAAATTTCTGATAGTGCTAGTAACCACTTACGACACCAGAAAAATTTCCAGAAGAGTCAGTAATTTACCAATTTAGTGAGAAATTGCTAAATCTCAGCTTAATTTCGGTAATCTACTACCTGTTTACCTAACGAGCAAGTAACTAGTCATTTTCTTTTACCTAGCAATTCCAATTTTGCTGGTAATCCCACCCAAAAATTTCAAACGATGAAACTAGAAACACATTCATGAATCAACTCAGAAAACACTGCAGAAATCAGTTTTGAGTTGTCAAAGCTAAAGAACGTTTGTGACCATTGTAGATGATCGTTACCTAGGGTGCGTTTTGTCTATGCTAGACACAATGCTTTGCCCCTACTTCATTTCTTCAATATGGAAATTTTAATGGGAAATCAATGACAATTCTGTGAATATGGTTGTTGATGTCTGATCGAATCCACGACACTGAATGCAACACATTCTCAGTTTAATGTCTCAAGAACATTAATCTCTACGAATGAATTCTGCAGCAAGGCATCTTGAATCCTCGATGAATTTCTTCCATGATGAGATTAATCACTAAGTACACCTGCTAAAATTTTAGAATTTAGTAGGACCCCATCAGACCCAAAAAAAGAAGAAAGAAATTGCAGAACCAATCTAAGCTTAGAAGAAGAATCGAGTCCCAGTCGACCATATTGCATGAGATAAATGAAAACAGCTAATCCCCCACAAGCTGATTATGGTTTGGACTAGTTACTAAAGAGCGAAACTCGATCCCCTAATTGGTGCAGAATCGAACTGAAGCATACGAGTGAGTAGCAATGTGTGTCAAGAGCATGTGGATTGGTCAGGCTAAAGCTATTAAAGATTAAATGCAGATGGAAGGAATCAATTGAGTCAGCTCAAGAGAGACTTCATCGAAAGGCTGTTTTCGTTGCGTATGAATGACAAGTCATGACCGAAATAATCTAAAACAACTCAATCCGTTCCAAATCTTTTCCTTAATCCATCACTAATTGCATCGAGACACGCAAGCAGGCCCAATCCATGCAAAACAGAAACAATGTAGAGAGAAATTCACCAGAAAAGGAACGGAGACGATGAAGAATATCAAATCAGACAGCCGCCGAGCCCGAATGAAAATGCAGACAACCAAATGAAGATGCAGAGAAGGGAGGAACCCTTCTCGGCCTGAGTCAGCCGCAACCGAAATGAAAAAGGCGAGAATTTTAACACAATCCATGAAACCCACCGCGGAACGGATGGATGCGGCAGGAGGACGGGGTCGCTGTCCCGGAGGGAGATCTCCGCCCGATGGAGAGTCGCGTCTCGTGCTTCCGCTCGGGGTCGCCATCGCGTTCATCGACGGCCGGAGTCCGTTGGTGGTGGTTCTGGGCGAGCTTTTCCGCTCGGGGCTCCGCTGATGGAGGGAGGAAGGACAAGGAAGGCGAAGGAAGGAGAGTAAGAAAACGGAGAGAGCAACGGGAGCATAAAGAAAGAGAGAAGAAAGAGAGGCAAAAAAAAGAAAAAAGTTGGAATTTCAGAGGAGCGGATCTCACCTGAGCAAGTGGCATCGAGAATATCCTACTCAGAGTCGGATTTTTCCAAATTGTCTCACTTTTTTCAAATCCATGTGCTCATCGGATTCCAGAATCTCCTCGAACTTCTTGCATTTTTCTATATATAAACGCTTTAGTTTCTTGAAGCTTTGAAGGATCGGATAACTTTCGTAGAGACTCACAGCAAAAGATATCAAGCTCCTCCAATGATTCTGTCCTTCCTCAAATCTCATTTAGATCAGGACAATGCCCTCGAGTAAGTTGCTTGAGCTCCTTGGAGTTGGTCAAGTCAGGTGACTTCTCTAGCCACGGAAGACCCATCAAAGATAACATCCTCAAGTTCTCCAAAACTTCTAAGCCTTGAATCTCTTTCAGATTCAGACAATCTTTCATAATCAAATATCGTATATTCTTGAAGTCTAATGAATTACATAACTTTCGCAGAGATTCACAACAATTGATACAAAGCTCCTCAATGATTCTATCCTACCTCGAATCTCATTTAGACCAGGACAATGCCCTAGAGTAAGTTGCTTGAGCTCCTTGAAGTTGGTCAAGTCAAGCAACTTCTCTAGCCACTGAAGACCCACCAAAGATAACATCCTCAAGTTCTCCAAAACTTCTAAGCCTTGAATCTCTTTTAGATTCGGACAATCTTCTATAGTCAAATATCTTACATTCTTGAAGTTTAATGGATTACATAACTTTCGTAGAGATTTGCAACAATTGATACAAAGCTCCTCCAATGATCTTAGCCTACCTCAAATCTCAACTAGATGGGGACAAAGGTTTAGAACAAGTTCCTTGCGCTCATGGGAGTTGGTCGGGTCGGATAAATTCTCTAGCAACGGAAGATCCTCTAGAGATAACTTATGCAAGTTCTTTGAATCTTTGGGGCCTTGAAGCTCTTTTAGCTTCCAATGGCATTTTACAGTGTGATATCTTGGATTCTTGAAGCTTATTGGATTAGATATCTTTTGTAGAGATCGGCAACAATGGATATGAAGCTCCTCCAATGATCTTAGCGTACCTCAAATCTTAACCAAACAAGGACAAAGGTTTAGACTAAGTTCCATGAGCTCGTTGGAGTTGGTCAAGTCGGATTAATTCTCTAGCAACCAAAGATCCTCTAGAGATAACATCAAGTTCTTCAAATTTTTCAGGCCTAGAATTCCTTTTAGCTTCCAACAGTGTTTTGCAGTGAAATATCTTATATTCTTGAAGCTTAACGGATTAGATATCTTTCGTAGAGATCGACATCAAAGGATATGAAGCTCCTCCAATGATCTTAGCATACCTCAAATCTCAACCAGATGACAACAAAGGTTTAGACTAAGTTCCTTGAGGTCGTTGGAGTTGGTCCGGTTGGATAAATTCTCTAGCAACGAAAGATCCTCTAGAGATAACTTACGCAAGTTCTTCGAATCTCCCAGGCCTTGATCCTTTTTAGCTTATGACAGTGCTTTACAATGAAATATCTTATATTCTTTGAGCTTAATAGATTAGATATCTTTCGTAGACATCGGCAACAAAGGATATGAAGCTCCTCCAATGATCTTAGCGTACCTTGAATCTCAACCAGACGACAACAAAGGTTTAGACTAAGTTCCTTGAGGTCATTGGAGTTGGTCCAATTGGATAAATTCTCTAGCAACGAAAGATTCTCTAGAGATAACTTATGCAAGTTCTTCGAATCTTCCAGGCCTTGAATCTTTTTTAGCTTCCGACAGTGTTTTACAATGAAATATCTTATATTCTTGAAGCTTAATGGATTAGATATCTTACGTAGAGATCGGCAACAAAGGATATGAAGCTCCTCCAATGATCTTGGTGTACCTCGAATCTCAATCAGACGATGACAAAGGTTTAGACTAAGTTCCTTGAGCTCGTTGGAGTTGATCAGGTTGGATAAATTCTCTAGCAATAGAAGATCCTCTAGAGATAACCTACGCAAGTTCTTCGAATCTCTAGGCCTTGAATATCTTTTAGATTCTGACAGTGTTTTACAGTGAAATATCTTAGATTCTTGACGCTTAATGAATTAGATAACCTTTGCAAAGATCCACAATGATCGATTTGAAGCTCCTCCAATGATCTTAGCGTACCTCGAATCTCAACCAGACGAGGACAAAGGTTTAGACTAAGTTCCTTGAGCTCGTTGGAGTTGGTCAGGTCGGATAAATTCTCTAGCAACGAAAGATCCTCTAGAGATAACTTACGCAAGTTCTTCGAATCTTCCAGGCCTTGAATATCTTTTAGATTCTGACAGTGTTTTATAGTGAGATATCTTAGATTCTTGAAGCTTAATGAATTAAATAACCTTTGCAGAGATCCACAATGATCAATCTGAAGCTCCTCCAATGATCTTAGCGAACCTCGAATCTCAACTAGACGAGGATGAAGCTTTAGGCCAAGTTCTTTGAGCTCCTTGGAGTTGGTCAGGTCGGGCAACTTCTCTAGCAATGGAAGATCCCCCAAATATAACTTACTCAAGTTCTCTGAATCTTCCAGGCCTTGAATCTCTTTTAGATTCGCACAGCTTTCTAAAGTGAAATATCTTATATTCTTGAAGCTTAATGGATCAGACAACTTTTCAAGTGATTTACAGCACACTAAACGAAGCTCCTCCAACGATTCTAGCGGATTTCGAACCTCAACCAATTTAGGACAAAATGATATCCAAAGTCGCCTCAACTTCTTCAAGTTGGTCAAGTTAGGCAACTTCACCAATGATGGAAGATGGCAAAGATAAAGTTGTTTCAAGTTTTTCAAACCTTCAATGCCTTGAATCTCTATCAGCTATTTACAATTACAGACTTCCAATTCTGATAACTTTCGCAGATATGAAAGATCTATTGACCTTTCCATTAAATTGCACCCATGAATACTTAAGTATGACAAATTTTGGGGAAGCCTGGGTAGGCATTCTAAACTATTTACAATGAGTTCAAGCTTCCTGAGCTTCGAAAGAGGTTAAAATCTGAAGGTAGGGTTACCAAACCATCACAACACAACAGAAAGGACTCTAGCTTTGTTAATGCCCCAATCCAGTTGAGGCTTGGAGCTCCCAGGACTGAGCTTACAGATGTTAAATCCAACTCTAAGTTTTTCAAATTTAATAGGTTTGACAGATCTGGGTACCTCATCCGTGGAGAAGTAGTAAGGCACAAATTGGTCATACTTTTAGGAAGCTTAGGTACATCAGAAATTTTTGTGTCTGGTAATATCAAGATCCTCAAAAAGGATATTCTTCCAATCTCATTTGGAATTTCACCCTGCAAATTTCTACAGCCATGAGCATAGATCTCTTCAAGTTTCTGCAGCATCCCAATGGTGCTAGGTAGCTTTTCTAAGGGGGTGTAAGACATCCTTAGTACTCTCAAATTCTTCATTTTCTCTATTGAATTGGGTAACTCTTGAATTTTTGACCAAGAAAGATCCAACTCAACAAGAGATGCAAAATTTCCAAATGGAAGATCAGTAATTTTTGAACCTTGCAACCTAAGATTAATTAGTGATGTTAAGCAACCGGAAAAATTGCACAAACTTAGTGATTGACATGCAATTGCACTAAGAGTTTCCAACTTCTTCATTCCTTTCCATTCAGGAATTCTGGTAATAGATGTCCCATCAACAAGAAGTTCTGTTAAGGCTTCCAGTTCCCCCATCTCGTCCGGCAACGACTGAAGTTTCCTACAACCTCCCAAGTTTAAAAACACTAAATGCTTTAACTTGCCAATAGACCCATCAACTTGAACTAGTTCCTCGCACCCTTGAAGAATCAGTTGCTCCAAATTTTCATGAGCAAAGAAGTCAGGAGTTTTACACAAGTTTTGGCATTTAGTCAAATCTAGTACCTTCAAATTCTTTGTCATCTGTAATGGAGAGAAGTTATTAATTCTAGACCACTCTGGGATATAGGGCAGCAAAGTCAATATAGCAAATTCATGTTAAAATAATAACATACCTTGAGGTGGTTCCATCCCTCCCAATCATCCGTAATTTCACTGGAAGATAGATCAAGAATCACCAGCTTCATAAGGGAAGATTCGGTCAATTTTAAGAAGTTAGGAAAGTGATGCCATGAGAGCCATCTCAACTTTAGAAGCATGATCGGATTCTTCTGGAACCAATTGGTCGAAGGAAAATGTTGAACTTTGTTCTCATGCAAGTCTCCACAATCCACCTGAAGAATCCTTAAATTTGATAGACTTTTGAATTCTTCCTTCTCAATGAAGTCTTGAAATTGATGATCAAACTTGAGATGTATTGCTTCAACATTTTTTGTTCCCTACCAAAGCAAAGAAAGGAAACAGAAGCTAGTAATCACATAATTGCCTATTGAAGGGATTCGAACTGAACATACTTCGAGAACGTACATTTTATTTATACTTTCGAATTGATTTATAATATGATTTACATAGGAGCCTGTCATCATGGTAAGCAAACAAGTAATGACGCGGTCCAGATAGAAGCAAATAAGCAAAGTCAAGGTGTATTACTCGTCTCTTTGAATAGGCATAATATTCCATAAACTTTACCTTTGCCGTGAGAACATCATTTGCTTGCAAATGGTCCCACACCCGACTTTGCTTCTCTGGTTTATAATTACCATTTTGACAAACAAAATCTCGCCCAAGATCTCTCAGCAGATCATGCATCCACAGTCGGTTACATGGTGTAATCTTTATTAACGACATCTGTTGGAGGAAGTCGAGATAATAGTCAGGGAAAAACCCACAGATTTCCCACATGTGCCTCACAATTCTCACATCATACCCAATGAAGAAGCAACAAACATTGAGAAATATTTCCCTCGCTTGAGGTTGTAATGCCTTGATACTTATGTTCAACTTTTCTTCAACATTGTCATGGGGAATGGTTCCCAGCTTCTCTAATGTGGTCTCCCAAAAGTTTTTGTCTTTCCCGGCTAAAAATGAACCTATGATCTCAAGAGCCAAAGGAAGATGACTACAGATTTCTACCACTTTTTCCGAGAGGGAAACGTATTTCGCTGGAGGATGATCTCTTCTAAACGTATGTTTGCTAAAGAGTTCAAGAGAAAGATCAAAATCCATTCCGGTAAGTTCATGTTTCAACTTAACATCTTTGAGAACTTCTTTATTTTTGTAGTAATAATAACCTTACTTCCTCTGCCGAACCAGCATCTATCTATCCCCACAAGAGCATCCAGCTTAGTCTTATGGTCGACATCATCAAGGAGAAGTATGACCCTTTTAGAGGATAACAACTCCTTGATCACCTTTTTCCCTTCATCTATATCACTGATGGTCACCCGTTGCTTTCCTAGGACATCAGAGATGAGCTGATTCTGCAAACTCTCAATTTTTGTATCTCCAATGTTGGATAGGGAGCAACAATGAGTGGAATTAGTGGTTTGTTCACCTATCACTTCCATGATTATGTCCCCTTGATCGTCCATTTCATCCAAGGAACTAGACAGGTTGTGACGTTTAGTGGAACTAGACAATAGTTTGTTATAGACGATTTTAGCAAGAGTTGTCTTTCCGACACCACCCATACCATGGATACCAACAATCTTTGTTTCAGTGGTCTGCTCACCTATCAATTCCATGATTATGTCCACTTGATCTTCCATTTCAACCAAGAAATCAGTTACTGCCAAGTAGTTCTTTTTCAATTTGATCAAAAGCTTCTAAACAACTTCTCTTGTGAACTCACCTAGGCCTCTGATAGTATTCAAAAAGAAACGAATTGTTAATTCGAGTTGAACATAATAATATCTAAGGTACAAGCACACTATGAACAATAATAAAATCGAGTACCTGTCCTTGAGTTCCCATCCCTTTAATGCTCCAACCTTGTTAAGTGCTGCCTTCCAATTATGAATAGTTGCATCAGCATACAACTGCTTATTTATGTGTGACTGAATGGCATCACCGTAAATTGTAGTCTGGTTACAAACCTCGGATGGTTTAACGTCAAAGAAAATTGGCATGATCTCTTGTCCCCACTTTTCCTTGCACTCCACCATTTGGACCAACTCCATGAGGCACCATTCACTCTCGGCATATCTTTTAGAAAAGATAGGAATCAAGATTTTTGAATGCTTAATTGCTTGGAGAAGCTCCGGGCCAATCTCTTTCCCAACGTAAAGCTCTTCATTATCTCTAAATGCTTGTACTCCGGCATCGATGAGGCCAGTATAAAGGATATCAGTGATGTTGCGGCGAGTATCCAATCCTCTAAAGCTCAAGAATACTTCGTAATAAGGGTCCATTGGCTTCTCCATTTCCTGGATTTTCGGAGGACTTGCAATGACTTGAAATCCCACCTGAAAAATGTTTATTATGAAAGTGGAGTGATGATTATCATGATTTCTCTCGGAAAATCTTCTGTTTGAAGTCATTCTAGAAAGAAACCTCAAGACAAATGCACGAACTCCTTCTGGAATTGCACTGGACATCAAACTCTATCCGATTATTTTATTTAAAATATAGTAGAGAAGTTGACCCATCTCAATACAAAAGAAAGAAATCTCCAAATCATTGCGAATTTATGGGTTTTAGTTCACACTTGAAATTGATTGTTAAAAGGAAAATTTCGAGAAGATAAATCACAGTCAACTTATTTTTTTCTTAAATTTTTTACTTATGAGATAAAAATTTTCTTAAACGGTAACGCTGAATGTCCTCCATACAGAAGCGCCTGCTGTGGCCTGTAGGTTGACTAATTATCTTATTACCTCATAAGAAGTTATGCTGAAACCGTACTCTATTTAGTTTTACCAAAATCGATTTGGCAAGAACATTCCACAACAGTCAATTAGCTGCTCACTTGACCTTGATGGGCGCAGGCAAAGAATCGCATTCCCCTATGACTACCTCACTAGAAAAATGAAATCAAGAAATTACGCTGCAACTAATTCAACCCCCAATATCAGACTAGTTCTGAAAAGCATAAACCAATCCCTGATTACAGCCATCTCTTAGTTTATTAACAAACAGATACATGGTTAATGGGCGAGCACTAGTTAGGCATGAGGCTATTATTCACATGTCAGACAGTATCAGCATATCAGAAAAAGAGGAGCGCATTACTTAATCACTTGTGGAGTTCAAAAAAATTCAACAGAAAAAAGAAGCATGAATGCTTTAACTATTTTTCCAGCAAAATAAGTTTGAACACCCAGGAGTGCAGCAACGAGAGCTGCATTTCACAAAAGCTGAGAGTTCCAGTTCAGCACAGAGTGCAAAATTATAGTCTCTTCAGTCTGCCTCTTCTGTTAAATACCAAGTTGAAGGTATCAATTTTCTCTCTAGGAGTGTTCTTACTGCTAATCACCAGACAAGTGTACTAGTTTGTCGTATCAAAGTCTCTTCACTGGTCGCACAAGAAAAATCCCATTAAACAGATATAATCAACCGATTCTGCTCAAACTAGTGCAGAGCACCGGCCCAGTTCCTAAAGAGCGTAAATTCAATCCCTGGTTACAGAATCAACAAACTGATGCATAGGAATGGCATAGCGTTTCAAGATCTGAGGCCTTACAGTTGCACAGATGGAAGCAGATGAGCAGGGTTTAGCATGTGACTAGAGTTAGAGCCTAAAGCTATTAGTGTTAGACGCAAATGGCAGTGATCAATCATCGAGTCAACTGAAGAAAGAACCGATGCTGATCTGAGAGTCCCTCTATTGTTTCCATCAAATTCTGCACCTAGTTGCCTTACAGAACAGATTCATTAAAGAAGGCAATAAACGAGAGGAAATTACCGGAGATGGAGGGGCTAGGATGAAGAGTCCGGATCAAACGCGCAGAAGCAGACAAAGATCCCAAGAATAAAGGCTCTTGGCTTTTGAGTTCAGCTGAAGAAAGACGGAGACTTTTATTAGACGGCGACTTCACCCTCCTTCGCCGTGCCCTTTCACGAAACTGAGTGCTCGCTACGTGCAGGGAAACTTCAAGCCGACCCTGAAAAATTGAATACGCGTCACAACTTCCAGCACTTGAGATGTTTACTCAGTAGACAAGCAGCAGCAGAATCACCAACAGCTTCTGTGATCCCGTCGTCTGTTTTCACCTATTCACTGGGTTGTACAAAAAGATGGAAACCGTGGAAGCGACGATCGATGCCAAGTGCGACGACCAACCTGGATACACCCTCTAAACCTATGAAAACATTGCTGTGAAGATTTCTGTCGGGATGGAAAACAGATGTACGTGAGATCTGCTCAGGTCAATGATTGATGTCAGTCTTTTTCTGGGTAACTTTGTATCGAACATATTCTATTGTCTTCAAAAACTTAAGAAGGAAGCTTCCTCTTCAATCGAGGTATCCACGATTTATTTTTTCTATTGGCCATATACATACGCGATTAACACGCGGCTTCTCTATGCCGACCACGAGGGAGGGGAGCCACGACGGAACATGTCAACACAATAGACAGCTTTTGCTGTGTTACTGATGATTAAGCAAAACTTCACTTGAATTGTTGACTATTCTTCATATACAAAAGCTACTTGTCCCTGATATGTTGATATGTTAATTAGATGCTATTATCCTAATAGATAGGGCTTCAAAAGGGGCTTGCTTCAACCAAAAGTCAAGCCCAGCCCGAAGATTTCAAGCAACAAATTCCGAACATCGAATCTGGGCTTAGCTCGAGACAATATGAAATGGCATGGCCAGAAGTAATACAATGTGGGCCAGTTTTCACACACCTTAATATTAGTTCATCTCACGGGCAACCTCAACGGAGCATTGTCTCATATTGGGTAGGTGCTTTACTCCTGAAGTGCTTTTAACAAGGTTTGAACCACCACTAACTCCCTTGCTAATTTCTAGTAGGCTAAGAGTAACTTTTCCATATGAAAATATATTGCTCACATGAAAATACTAGCAAGCGATAGGTATGTGTAGATAAAAATTTTTTATGAAGAATTACTATCTAGAGGAAGACTAATAGATTGAAGACTATTTATCCTTATGCAAACATAGAAAAAAAGCTTGCTACTATTGACGATGACTTATTTTCTTCTAATCACCGCTGAAAACTTACTAATAAATGTACCTAGTACATTGACACTTTTTCTAGTGATTTGATGTCTAACTGATAAAAATATATGACATCTTCAATGAAAACTTACTATCATGTGAAAAGTAACTTCTCACCAATATTTATATATTCTCTTCTCCAAAGTCCAGCATTTAAAAGTAGTTATAATATTTAGTATATTACCAATAATTAGGAAATTTTAGGTCAATTACCATACAAGAAAATAAAATAAAAACTCCCAATTTTACATTCTTGTTAATTTTATGTGAAATATAAAACATAAGAAAGAGATGCCACAATTTATTCTTTTGTGTACGGTCACCCTCTATTAGTCCGTTAGTCAGCAAGGAAAATATGGCCATTGCCTTATTGATGTGGCGACTAGTGTGACTAACTATCACCATTAAGCGTCATTAATAAGTAATTAATAGAACTAAGTGGTAAAATTTATTTCATGAATTGATAGTAAAAGAAGTTACTTTTAAAGATCGAAGAAAAAGGCAACATAGGAAAAAAGTGGGGTAGAAATTGAGGAGAAATGAAAAAAATGACCGAGCCACTCATCATGCAGTCCCAATGGGTAACGAAAGCAGATCAATGTATATTAGTTGAAGTTACTGACCAATTTCAAATAGTTTTCGGGTCTTAGCATGACCGCATCACTACTCAACCTCAAGCTTAAACTTTCAGCTTTTCAGAATTATTTATGATCAAACATGTTGGCCTCTTGAAGTTGGTAAGGTCGGGGTAGCTCCTTTGGGGCAATCAATATGGTGCATCTCCAGTTGTTCTGCTCTACCTTAAATCTCAAACAGCTAAGGACAACTCCATGGGAGAAGTTTAGGCCGCCATCTACAATGATGGCAAACCTGCAAGCATTAACATCTCACATCGAAATGGTTTAGTGGTCTTTTCGAATTTCTATCAGCTCAATTCGAAGAAGATTATGTTGGTATTTTGTCAGGTATACTATTGAGGGCATGTAGCTGCCATGTCAAAAGGTGGTAAGTGGTACACATGGTGAAGTTCTTAGGTACAATAGAGACAAACTAACTTCAAGGCCAAAAAAGAGAGCTTGTGCAAAGTTTGGTAATCGAATTTTCCGTCAATTTGGTCCTTCAAAAGTTTGTGTTCTTTGGACTCTAACTTCTTCCTATAGGTGGGAAATTCGCAATCAATCTTTGTACTCTTTCACTCTCTCTCGACCACTACATGAAAGAATATGAACCGCGAAGAGAATAGAAGACTTCATATCTGTGACATCCTAAAATCCAGGTTCTGATTTCGATCGAAATAGTTGGGCATTTCACCGACGCATTTATAGTTTATTTTCCTGAACTGATCACTTATGGGATAACTAGTCTATTAGGTGAAGCCATTAAGGAATTTTAATGCATTAGACTTGAGAATTCGACCAGAAAACAATTGCTCGATTGTGCAAATTTGCAAGAGATCATTACGACGCAATAAGATCGATTAGAAATCGGGGATAGGTTGACTCGACAAAGGTATGTGATTAAGTGTGGGTGATTCCACCTAATTTGCACAATTCTTGTCGATCGACACTAGACCGATTCTTCTGTCGTTTTGATATTCCGTGTCTGTATTTAAAATCTTGAGATTTCTACGACAACCGAGAGTTGCCAATGTGTCGAAGATATACTTTGTGGCTTGAGAATAATCAACCATAGGTCAAATGCATGAAAATTTCCTAAAAGTTACCCGGTAAATTAGGACGCACTAAATTCGCACCGAATTGAAACTAACCGTGAAATCAAACCCGAATTCAGAAATTGAGAGTTCTGTCAAGTCACAATTCATTTTAGGAATGTCGATTCATCCTCAAAAGATTTTTCTACAAACCGAGATATTTGGCGGAAAAGCAAAGTAAGGTCGTTTTTGTTCGAGATTGTCAGAGGGCCATTTTTAATCGAATCTTTGGGAAGCAAGTGGGATCATTTGATGGGGAAAAGTCATAAGAAGGTTGAGGACACATGGGTTAATTTAATTGAGCTTCAATTGGATGGAATTGATTGAGAATTGATTGAATTAAGTGTACAAAATTTCATGCCACGGCGGAGGATGGAATTAGACCCATTGAAGATTGTTGTGGGAGGTTTGAAGTTAGTGAAATGTGATGTCACCTTATGTCATGGCAGTTGGAGCCAAGTGATGAGAGCTTGACAAGTGGAGGGTGGAGATTGAATCTCAAAAAGGCACCCATCAACATCATCTTCCATCTTGGGAAGAGAGAGAAAGAGGAGAGGGAGAGCTTCAACCGGTTGTAGCAGTCCGACGCCCCCCTCCACCCGTTCGGTCGTCCGCACGTCGCCGGAGTCGCTCACCGCCGCCGTCGCCGCTCATCCACGCACGCCTCGCCCGCTTGCCTCTCTGCCACTTCTCCCTTCGCCCACATGGACGCACGCCAGCCAAAGCCCTCGTCGTTCATCCGTCGCTACCCTTGGCCGAACTGCAACCATGAGCCATCGTCTAGCTCGTCGAGAGCTCGTGCAAGCCATTGCTGTCACTTGTCGATCCTCCTCCACTATTCCTTCGCTCGAATCAGCACCGGAGCAACCCTCCTTCGGCCTCAACCAACAGCCAAGAAAATGGGTATGGAAGCTCGGTTTTGGCCCATTTTGGCCAGCTTCCCAACCTCATAAGCTAGGCCCGCTTTGGAGTGAATCGATCCCCTCGGCATCCCCGTTGATTTGAGCCGCTCAGTTCATTAATCGAGTGAGTTTAACTCACTAATCCCCACTTAGTAGGTTAATAACGTTTAAGAGGTGTTTAGATTAAACTAAGTAGGTTTAGGTGATTAGATTAATTTATTTAAATGTTAAGTGGATTAAGGGATGTGATTAGTTTAGTGGATAATTAATTAAGGCTAAGTAGATGTTTGGATTAAAGTAATCTTGTTTAATTCTTAATTAATTATTTTAAATTAAATAATTAATTCGAATTTATACTATTATTTATTATATTGTATTATTATAATATAATATTATTTTATTTAATTTTTGAAATAAATTTAATTATTTATTATTTTATGGAAATTTTGACCGGGATACCGATGATCGGAATTTTATGTTGATGATCGTGGTGAAGTATGTTTATTTAATTGAGCTCTAATTTGAGCTAAATTTAATTTATTATAATTAATTATTAATTAAAATTTGGAAATTAAGGTTGAGATGAGATGGCCGACAACCGAAATTCCGTTGATTGTCGTGGTGTAGTCCGTTTATTTATTTGAGCGTTAATTTGTACTAAATTGAATTAATTGTGAATTTAAGATTTATTCCTAAATTATCTAATTTTGGTTATTAATGGAAAAATAACCGAGCATCGGTTTACAATGCCAAAAATATGTACTAGGCTGTTAAATTTGGTGGGATATTTGTAAGTGAAATTATTATATTTTGGTTAAGGCCAACCGTGTACTCACATGACTATTTATCGAGAATGATAAAAGATGGAATTGATTGTATGAGAGAATGGTATACTATATCGGCCTACGGGCGATATGTCAGCTTTGGGTGAGCAGTATACCGATATACTATATCAGCCTACGGGCGATATGTCAGCTTTGGGTGAGCAATATACCTTATTATCAGCTTTGGGTGAGCACATATATATAGTATACTAAATTGGCCTAGGGACCCTAATCTATCAGTTTTGGGCGAGCTATGCTATCTATTTTTAGCTTTGGGTGAGCAGTTCTAGACTATGGTCAGACTTTGTAGATAATATTGAATGTACCGACCAGGAAAAGGTCATGGTGACATGTAATCGATTAAGTCGATTGATCGTTGAATTGATCTGATTAATGGAATGTGATTGATTGCTGTAGTTATCAATATTATTGATTGAACTGATGTGCAGGAAGGAATTGATGCTGAGGTAAGCCCTTTGACCTGTGTTGTGCTTAGGCAGCCCTTATGGCGTATTGGCTTCCTAATCAGGTCTTAGTGGGGTAGAACTTGCTAAGATATAGTCTCATCTCAGTTTGGGGAAAATATTTTAGGTCCCTAGATGACAATCGTGGAGGACCGGAAGTCTTGGAGTTCGGAAGATGGAGGCTAAAGAATCGGCAATTGGGTATGACTAGTGGATGTTTAAGATAGTTCCCTTTTTGTTAAGCCAATAATTTTGCAAACAACCTAAGTTTGTAATTAACCAGTTTGTCTATAAAAATTTGTCTTGGTTTGAAAAATATGATCCTACTTTTCTATCCCATTATTTGATTGTCTAGGGATTTTATTAAGCTTCCGCATGCATATATAAATGAATGGGTCAGCGACCTTCCTAGGACGTCGCAAATAAATCGACCAGATAAGGGATGGGCGCGCGCCCGAGGATCGGGGCGTGACAATATCATTGAGAGTCTGTACCTGAGAAAATGGTAGGAATAGAAGATGCACAGCAGAAGCATTATGAAAAATATTCTTCGAGCCTTACTCTTATACAATATTAGAATAATAGTAGAAGGAGCTTGCAATACTTAAAGCTTTTGAGATGTTGCCTAACTAATAAAGCTAATACGAACACTTAGAGAAGACTGAATAGGTATTTAAATATATTTTGACAAAGAACCGTGAAATAAATAAGTTATGAACAAAGTTTGAATAAGGATCAAAGTTTGTTATGCAAGTCATCAAACTTCTAAGATAACTTATAAGAGTGCAACTGACTTAAGTAAAGAGAGTCAAGAAAAGAGAAGATTGCATATGAAATTTATAGTAGATCATCCTAGATTAAGCTTATATCAACTCTCACATGCTAACAACCTACTGGCTGGATTTCATTATAGGATCAACAAGAGATTACAACTATAAGTGTAAACACTCAATATTAGATCATACTATCTCACTAAAACATTCTTTTTGTGTTTTCTCTCTCTTGATCATAATTTGTAAAGCTCACAGAAAAAGATGAGTAATCGAGAACAGTTTCAGACTTTGGAATTTCATATTCACGTCCCATCTTCTTGACTAATTAACCTCCTTAAATTCTCCTCCATGCTGCACTAGCTGTTAGCCAATCATAAAAATATTTTCTTCCAATGTACCCGTTGGACAGAATAATTTAAGGAGATCTTATAGCCACTAAAGACATGGATGGAATTTCCACTTGATTCTAGTCGTCCATACAAATAGAGTCTTGGTTTTCATAAGTGACACTTCCTCATTTGGAACTTATCTTCAAGATTGATTTCATCAATTTGTGATTGATCCAATCAATATATTTATATATAGAAAATGAAATCCCTTACTAGATAACTAGACGTTGTTGATTAGATTCTAAAATAGTCTCATTCTGGATCTGTGTCATAACCTTGATAAGTTTGATTCCAAACTTTTCTTCATTATGGTCTCGACACATTCTAAATTCATTAGAGTGAAATGTGTTTTTGGGATAGAATAGACTTTGACAAAAATTCTCAATAGTAGCTTAGAAACATACTTATACCAATCATGTTCTAACCTAAGCATTAGAACTAGAAAATTTTGTCAACTTCAAAATCTGGTAAAAGTTTTTTCAACACCAACCACTAAAATTAGGCACAACCATCGCTTACATTCTTCAATCCACCATACTTAAAAGTCCAAGAGAGAAAAAAAAATATCCTAAAAAACTACTCCGACGAGTTGGATTCCACGAGATTAGATTGCGTCTCTGCCTTCAAAGTACCCTACTGATCATCAGAACCCAAAGAATCTTCTAGCTTCTCACACTTATGCATAAGCAAAGATTTCAGCTTCTTGTGGCTTGATGGATCGGGTAACTTTCTAAAAGATTTACAGGAATCGATCCAAACTGTCTCCAACGATTCTAGCCTTCCTTTGATCTCGACTGCTTTAGGACAACATTGCAGATAAAGTTTTTAGAGCTTCTCTAAGTTGGTCAGGTCAGGCAACTTGTCCAAAGATGGAACTCCTTCAAGCTTTAATGCTCTTAGGTTCTCCAAGCCCTGTAGGCCTCTGAACTCTCACTATAGGGCAATGAGCAACTTCCAAATCTAACAGTGCTTTCAAATTTGAAAGGTCTATTGATGTTTCCTGCATGATTATATATTTAAGTATGCCGGATTTGGGGGGAGGTGAAGTAGGCATCGCATCTTCTTGCGGTGGACCAGTTCAAGTTCCTTGAGCTGTTAAAGAACAATGATGTTTGAAGATGAGGAGGTTGAAATAATGACATTGTTGACACCTAAATTTTGGTGACCCGTTTATTCATTTATCGTATTAAAAAATTGGGGATTAATTTTAACCCCTAAAAAAAATTAGTTAATTAATTAATTACATAGCATATAGATTTAGGTGCATTTGCATTTTTTTTGCATTTATTGGACCGGTGGCGGATGGGTTTGATTAGTGGTTCTGAGCTTTAAATTGACGGGTCGGACTAAGCCCACGAAGCGAGCAAATTGGCCCAAGCTTTTTTTTTTTTTTTTTTTTTTTTAAAGTCTCATGAAAAATAGGAATTTGAAATTTTTCCAGGAGATGATGAATTTTTTGAATAGGACAGATGTGAAAAGTAAATATTGCGTTTTGCAAAAGAATCTTTTTTTTTTTTTTGCTGGAGTAACCACTTTGGCCAACAGCCGCCACGTAAACCCCTAGGTGTCGCTAGTGGGGAAACCACCACCCCGACGCCACGCTTAAGTCACCACATAGCGCTTCAGCCTCCCTGCTTCGCAGGGCTTCGAACCTTGGCCTCCTCGGTGGAGGACAAATGATCTACCATCCACGCTACAACGGCCGGTGGTTGAAAAAGAATCTTTGTAGATATGAATTTGGAAAAAATTAAAACCCTAATCCTCACCCTATAAATAAGTTATTTGCGTAGGGTTTCGGGAGGCCACACATTGAATATATAGCCACAATATAGAAAACATACGTGAAAGAGAGGGAGCTGAAGGAGTCATGGTCGAGACCCCTTTCACGGCCGTGACTTTGTTGAGTTCGTGGCTGCCCCTCAATGCTAACCCTGCTGCTGATTGTCCACTGCAGTGACACATCAATCTTCGACGACCTCCGTAGCCTCCAAGCAAGACCCCTTAGCAATTCCAATGATCTTCAGTCCAGTGGTCATCCAATGACGCTAGCGAGTCCAGTCCAGTGAGGAGCACTGCGTCCCTACCCGCCTTGTGTTCCAGTTCGTGTTCGCAAAACCCAATTCAAGGTCAACAAAGGACTTTGTCCTCATTCTGATAAGGTGAGGACGTGAGCAGAAGGGAGAGAAAAAAAAAAAAAAAAAGACGAAAGGGAGGATTTTCCTTCTCAGGGGAATTCACAATTCACGATCGAGAAGCCCAACACATTCGAGAGTCATGATTCATGAAGTCTTCATGAGCACCTCCGTGAAGATCCACGTTCATGGACACCTCATCCGCATGTCCTGCAAATAAAAAGAAAAGGCTTTGAGGTCAACATATAAAGGAGAGCTTGGCTGGTGAAGTCAGAATTTTAAGGATCCACTTACTCAACGCATAAATATAGAGAAAGGAGGAGACTTTCAGGCGGTGGTCCTTGCCTTGTGGGGTTTAAGCCGAAAGAGACAAAAGAAAGTGTTGCTACTTTGCGGTTCTCTGGTCCAACTCAACGGTGCAGCCATCGCCATGCCAATCTCGGTGACTTGCGACATTCCTGACATTCCAAGAGCACCCTCGAAGCTTTCCGTAGGTCTGGTTCATGAGTGATCGTCTTGTGCTGGCCTCCTTGCAACTTGGGAGGATTTCTACTTTATTTTGCAGGTTATCTAAAGCTCACGCTGGTTGCTATCGTGAGCACCATCGAGCGCCTCAAGCAACACATTCAAGTCACCGTTCAGCTGCGAGTTCCGATGTGGTCTCGCTGCCCGTCCGGGAGCCATCGCAGCTCGCTACCATGAACCATCGCTTATCGCTTGTCGTTCGCTGTCGTGTTACCCTCGTTGTGATCCCGATCTAATTGTGTTTGGTTCAAATTTGGGAAGAATATCCTCGATTAGGTAAGATGCACATCTCTAGCATATTTGCATATTTTATTGCCTAAGATATGTCTATTTATATCTAGTTTCATATCCGTGAGTGATAGACATAACTTTCAATTAGGATTTATTCCTAATTGGCAACCGCACTATGATTTTCTATTCCATCTATAAGGCTTTAAATGAAATAATTAATCAAGCGGGAATAAAATTGATATTTTGATCTTTAAGGCTTAAGATCAATTTATCGATTTTATTAGCGAGATATTATCCTTTGATCTGAATGATATATGATATCTTTAGTGATTTTGAATGGTCTGTCTTGTCTTGATTGCTTTATCTTGAAATATGTTTGGAATATTGCATGATTTAGGATTATTTGCATGTTTAGATTAAGCATTTTGTTTATCATGAATTTTCGAAATAAAAAATGAATCTAGGATAATAGATTTTTGTTTCATTAGCTTAAATTGCATGTTCAATTATTTGACATTTTAAATTAATTAAAAAAAATAAAAACAAAAATCATCATGCATATTTCATGTAGAATTAGGGCATCATTTGCACGTCATTGCACATTAGAATAAAATTGTATATTTCATTTTAAGTTTAGATTGATTTATATAGACTGCACCTTAGGTTAAAGATTGCTAAGTTAAGATAATATCTTGGTTTAAATTAGGGTTTAGTCGACCTAGTCTTTAATATAAATTGGATAGAATCTTAATCTAGCTAGATAATTTTCACATTTTCTAATTTCGAATTTTATAAAAAAATACAAAAATGTCTTAGGATAAATTAATTTCAATCTCTAGGATAGGTTGAATGCTTTTTAAGAAAATAGAAAATGTCATGTGCATGTCATATAAAATTAGGTTCATGAAATGCATGTTACTTAGTGATTGTGGTTAGATCCATTTAGCTATAAATTGCATGTCATTAGGTTAAATTGCATTGCATTGTATGACTCTCATTAATTAAGTGAAAAAGAAAAAAAGAAATTATGTGTTAATTAGAAATCATATCTAGAACTGTTGATGTGAATTCTGATCTAACAATGCAGATGCTTTCATTGCTATGAGGTAAGTCCTGCAATTTATTTATTGCTTTACTTATGTATTAAATTGGTGGTTTGCGCATTCACATGATCGCCTCATATGTTAGGAAAATAGCTTAGAATTAATTTAAGCTGCTTGCCAAACATTTTTCAAAATAAAAGAGAAAGGTACCGAAAAGACGTTAGAGTAATCTAGCATAATCAAGTCTCGAACTCATAAACCTCTGGTTCGCAGGAGTAAAGTAAATCTCCCGTTACTTTACTTGAGTTTCTAATCAACCCACCAAAAAGATTAGTGGCAACTCTAATTGAAAATCAATTGTATATTAAGAACTTGAATCTAAGTCGCAAATTAATATGGGCTTGGGAGAGCCCGAGTTAAGTCTAGGCTTAATAATACATTAGTCAAACCCTAGGTGGTTCACACCCCGAAAAATTGATTGCAACAGACATTCCTACTGCAAGGACTCTAGCCTGAATATATTCTGATCCACCAAGCACTTGGAGCTTCATTAAATTCAAAAGCATCCTCAAAATTGTCAAAACCTTGATTTTCCATACAATCTATCGACTGGATTAGTAAGTAATTTAACATCGAATGACATACATTCTTTTGTTGCTTTACATAATCAAAACCTTGTACAAAAGATCCACCTATGTAGAAACACTAATCTAAATGTCCCTAAACTCCAAAACCAACTAATATGGACAATATTTTGGAGGGGTGAGTATGAAAGTTCTAGGTCCACCTACTCACTAGTCGATCCAAGAACACAGCAGCATTGTAACAATTATTGTCAATTGGAAAACCAATACTCACTTAAGATATGCAATTCATTCATTATATACAAATGACTATAATTATTTGTGCAATGAATAAAATAGATGCACTCCAATGCACACAATTCAAGTACTAATCTCATGTGCGCTATACCCATTGCTCATCCATATACAGGAGGGAGTATTTATTCCATACTTGTCACTGATCATAACTTATCTTGACTAATGAGACATCATGATTACCAACTCATCAAATAAAGTCATATAAACACTTTTGCCATGCTTTAGCCCATTCATCACGGGTGTCCTCCAATGATGATAAATATACCACTCTACAGCCACATGACAATGGCTATCCCAGACTCATTCTCATCAACATTCATACCCATTCTATTTTCTTTCTCAATCTTGAACCTCAAGTTCATAATATAACATTTGGGCTATTAAACTTGCATTATGTTACACAAGCAACCATTTCGTGTATGAATCGTTGGACTTATTGTCCTTTCAACCATATAAAGGCCCATCTTAAACGGTAGAATATTCATTTTTTCCAAAGTCTTATAAACGTACCTAGGAAAATTAATTTTAGTGTTGGTATATTACTAATAACACTTGTAGAATTTCCATGGAGTTGGTAATTTACTTAATTATTAGAATATTGATAAATTCCTAATAGTCTTGTTCATTCACTTACAACAATGGTAAAATTTCAAAGGAGTTGATAATTTGCTACTTCCTTATTTTGATAAATGTTTGATAGTGTTAGTAATTAGTGTAATATGAAGGTAGAATACAATAAGATTTGTTAGTTTACCGATTTAGTGGGAAATTGATAAATTTATGATAATATTGATAATTTACTATTGATTCACCTAACAAGCGGGTAACCAGTCATTTTTTTTTTTTTTTTTACCAGGAAAATTGGAATTCTACTATCATGGAAAATTTTCAATTTTCCAACCCCATGGCATTGTAGAATTTTGCCTTGAAGTTTCATACGTCTCTACTTCTGCAACAAGAACTTAAATCCCAGTTGATAATTTCAAATTTTGAAACTTGAAACACAGTAAGTAATCATTTAGAAGCCCCTGTAGAAGTCTATTTTAAGTTATCAAAACTAAAGGACCTTTGTGACCATTGCACATGATCATTATCTAGGGAGGGTTATGTTCATGCTAGACAAGATGTTTTGCCCCTACTCTTTTTTTGCCCCTACTCTTTCATTTCTTCAATGTGGAAATTTTCATGGGAAATCTGCAATGGTTTTATGAATATGGTTGCTGATGTCTAATTGAATTCACAATGCTGAATGCAACTCATTGAACATTAATATCTGCAAATGACTTCTGGAGCAAGTCATCCTTGAATCCTCGACGAGTTTCTCCCATGACGAGATTAATTACGAGATTAATTACTAATTGTACCCACTAAAAATTTTAGAAGTAGGACCACAACAGACCAAAAAAAGAATAAAAAAGTTGCAAAACCAATCTATTATGGTAAGGTTTCGTGCTTTCCTGGACAATATTTTGGTTTTAGCTTGACCTTAATAAGCTCAGAAGAAGAGTGGAGTCCCAGTCAACTATATATTGCATAAGATGAATGAAACTGACGCACAGGAGTTGCAATGTGGTTCGATAGAATGTGGCTCATGGTTGAAAAGTTAGGAGAAAAAATTCCGGCGATCTGCTCCCTTCTCCGGCGATGCTCTTCTCCTCCGACTCTCCCTGAGGATGGCCTGAGTTGCCGCCTCAGCCTCCTCCTCCGCCTCAACATCACTGCTCCCTTTCCCGCTTCTGCTTCCATAGCTGGAGATTTTTCAGATCTGAAATGCAAGCGACGCTGGCATCACTCCCGTAGCTTGAGCAATACCCAGATCTGCAAGGCAACCAGCTCTGGAGCCTCGCCCTTAGCCCGAATCGCCCTGCCGCCGCCGCCTCTTTCTCCTCCAGCCATCCCTGCCTCCACCCTCCTTCTCCAACCCTTAGCCCGAGCCGATCTTTATCCAGTTGCAGACTACGATCCTCCACCTCCCGAGACCTCCGTCACCACCGTAGCCACTCCCCATTTTCTTCCCAAAACCAGAACCTGAACCGATTCCAGGAGTTCTTTTTGGGCTACACAAAGTGTGCACAGCAAGTGTTCGACCAAATTCCTGTGAGGAGGGAATCTAGGAGCTCGCCTGCTCTTCACCCAGTCAGCCTTCCGCCTTCTTGCCAGCTTGATTCTAAGGCGCATTCGGCTGCTGCCCAACTCCTTTCAGCCGGTTGATGGTTGAAGTTGAGGTCTCTAGTCGGGGTATCGAATTTCATGGTCCAGGTTCTTAAGCATATCGACCCAACCACTTTTGCCCATAGGCTACGACTTATTTCGACAATGATGGTAAGTACGCCGTGTAGGAGAGGCAGTAGCTGGAAAGCCACTCCTTCGGTCACCCCAGATCTTGACGCTATTTCTGCAGAAATAAAGAACAGCCTCTTCTGTTCAAAGACGGAGGAACCCAAGCTAGGAGCTCAGAATGACAAAGATACAAGCCTCCCAGGTACTACTTTTGTCGTTCTCCCTAGTTGCGATGGTGATACCTTGGCTGGGGAGAATTATTCTACCGGTAAACGTATATGTGATAAAAAATTTCTTGAAAGGTGAGGTTGAAAGTCCTCTGCACATAAGCGCCTACTGTTGCTTGTAGGTTAACTAATTATGTTATTATCTGATAAGAAATTATGAGGAAACCTTCTCTTTAATTTCACCAAAATAGATTTGACAGACATTCCACAACACTCAATTAGTTGCTGCCTTGACTGATGCAGACGAGGAATCGCACTCCCCTATCACGATCTCATTAGAAAAGTGAAATATCAAGAAATTACACTGAAGCTAGTTCAACCCTCACCTTTAGACTGGTTTCTAAAGAGCATAAACCGATCTCTAATCACAGTCATCTCTTAGGTCATTAACAAAAAGATGCAGGGTGAACAGGCGAGCATTAGTTAGGCTTGAAGTACCGGCATATCAGAAAAAGAGGAGTGAACTACTAATTAATTACAGAATCGATAAAATTTCAACAGAAGAAAGAGGCAATAAATGCTATAACTGTTTTTCCAGGGGGGAAAAAAAAGTTACACAGGAGGGTAAGGATGAAAGCTGCTTTTCAAGGAAGCTGAGAGTTCTGGTTCCCCACAGGGTGCAATATTATAGTCTATTCAGTCTGTCTCTACTGTTAGGTACAGAGTTGAGGGTATCAATCAAGTAGTGGTACTTCTATTTACCAGACAATAATGTACTATTATGTAGTATTGAAGTCTGTTCAGGACACCAATATCTCTGTTTGCATATGAAAAATCCCATTAAACAAAATGAAATCAACTGATACCACTCAAACTAATTCAGCTTTAGCACCAGCCCAGTTCCTAAAGTGCATAAATTCAATCCCTACTTGTAGAAATCTGAGTTTTATTGAGAAGTTGGTGCATAGATGTGGCATTGTGTTTCCAGATCTAAGGCCCAACTGTAGCATAGATGGAAGCAGATGAGCAGGGTTTAGCATGTGACTAGAATTAGGCAAAAGCTATTAGTGTTAGATGCAAATGACAGGGATCAATCATCAAGTCAACTATTTAAAGAACTGATACTGATTTGAGAGTCGCTCTATTGTTTCCATCACATTATATACCTAGTTGCATTGCAGAACAGACCCAACTCATGAAAATGGCAGTTGATGAGAGGAATTACTGGAGGTGGATGGGGTGGAGGTGAAGTGTCTGAATCAAAAGCTGAGAAGCCGATAAAGATCTTGGCTCTGAGTTCAGCTGAAGAAAGACTCTTTATTAGACAGTCCACTCACCCTTGTGTCTTGCTGATGCAGGAAGGTGAGGACTTATTAGTTGCAAGTACACTGAAAGCCGACGACCATTGATGACCCAAGGCGCCAAAACAAGGAAGTTGGGATGTAAAGTAACCCTCCTGCACAGAATAGTTGCCTGAGTTATGACCTTGCTAGACAAACATTTGAAGGTTGAGGGCCCTGAAGTGTGTGAATTTGCTTAATACAGTTAACCATGGATGGTTCGAACAGTACTTCCAAGCCATACTGGTGTGTTTGATTAGCACTTAGCAGGTGAGGCGGTCGTCCACCCTCTTATCTAGTTGGACCATTTGGGGTAAAATGAATTGTCCATATTACTGTTAGAAGGAATCCTCAAATATTTTTCTTTTGAACAAGGAAAATTTAATTATCGTATTATTTAATTTTTAATGGTCCAACCATTGGAAATTACAATTGGTTATAAATATTATGGTATTATAAGTAAACAACATATAATCAACTTATATTTATAAATTAGCTGTGAATATCGATAAATAAATAATAGATTGATACCAAAAATAAAATAAAGCAATAGATTGATCTATTGATGCTATTAATCAATAAAAATTTATGCCATTACAATTTTCTTATTTTTGAAACAATGACTGATAAATTAATTTAGGTTTCTAGTAACACAATATTGTACTCTATATATATATAATTTAAGGTAATTGCAATCATATCATAAAATCTACTTTGAAATCATATTGTTCAAGATAAATTACTGATAGTGTTGGTAATTTACTTATAAAACAGTAAAATTTCTTTGGAATTTTGGTACATTCCCGATGGTGTTAGTAATTTATTATGGCACCAGTAAAATATCAGAAGAGTATGTAATTTACTAATTTGGTGAAAAATTTGTAGGTATTTAACAATATTGGTAATTTACGACCGGTGTACCTAACAAGCAAGTAACTTGGTCATTTCTTTTTACCACCACAAAAAATTTTCAGTTTTCCAAATTTTGCCAAATTTTCATTTGTCTCTACTTCTGTGACCAGAACTTAAAATCCCATCTGAAATGTTCAAACAGTGAAACTTGAAACGTAGTCATAATTTCACTGCGAGGTGCATGTAGAGATCTGTATTGAGTTTCGACCATTGCACATGATCATTACCTAGGGTGTTTTATGTTTATGCTAGACACAATGTTTTGCCCCTACTTCATTTGCTCAATGTGGAAATTTTATGGGAAATCAACAACAATTCTGCGAACATGGTTGCTGATGTCTAATTAAATTCTTGACACTGAATAGGAAGACATTCTGAGGGTGCTGTCTCAAGAACATCAATCTCTGCGAATGAACTCTGGAGCAAATCATCTTCAATCCTTGATCAATTTCACAGAAATTTCCACGACAAGATTACATTCTCAGAGCATGTGACTTGGTTAGGCTAAGCTATTAAAATTAGATGCAGATGGAAGAAATCAATTGAGTCAGCTCACGAGAGTGTTCACTGAAAAGCTATTTTCAGTGCATATATAAATGATAAGTTATGACTGGAACAAAAACTCAGTTCATTCCAAATCTTTTCCTAATGTATCACTAGTTGCATCGCAATTCGCAAAAAGACCCAATTCATGCAAAATAGAAACAACGTAGAGACAATTAGCAGACAAAGAATGGGAGACGATGAAGAATCAAATTAGACAGCCACCGAATTTGAATGAAAATGCAGAAAACAAAATAAAGATGCAGAGAAGGGAGAAACGCTTCTTGGCTTGAGTCAACTGCAACTAAAATGAAAAAAGCAAGACGTTTTAGACAATCTATGAAAAACCTCGTGGAACAGACGGATGTGCAAGAAGACGGGGTTGCCAGTCCTGGAGGGAGATCTCCACCAGGTGGAGCCGCATCTCGTGGTTCCACTCGGGGTCGCCATGGCATTCCTTGACGGTCGGAGTCTGTTGCTGCTGGTTTTGGGTGAGCTTTTTGCTCAGCTCGTCGCTGATGAGGGAGGAAGAAGAAAAGAAAGTGAGAGACAAGAGACAGCAAATGGAGAAGGAGAGAAGAAAGTCGAAATTTCTGAAGGATGGGTCCCACCTGTACCGATGGCAATTAAATGAAGGACTCAAGGATAGGGCCTTGCCAGTTTTTTATTGGCATTGTCACTTTTTTCAAATCTCTGTACTCAACGGATTCCAGAGCCTCCTCGAACTTCTCACATTCATTTATTGCCACACGCTTTAGATTCTTGAAGCTTGAGGGATCAGATAACTTTTGTAGGATTTGCAGTCATCAATACGAAGCCACGCCACTGATTCTAGCCTACCTCGAATCTCAACCAGACGAGGACAACACTCTAGGCTTAGTCCTAGGAGCTTCTTCAAATTGGTCAGGTTAGGCAACTTCTCTAGCAATGGAAGATCCTTAAGACATAAATAAACCAGGTTCTTTGAATCTTCCAGGCCTGGTATCTCTTTTAGCTTCTGACTGTGACTTATACAAACTTCTGTATCTACGCCTAATCGATAAGGCAACTTTTGAGTGATTCACAGAACCTTATACAAAGTATGTCTAATGATTCTAGCTGACCTCGAACCTCAACCAATTTAGGACAATATAATATGCAAAGTGTCCAAAGCTTCGTCAAGTTGGTTAGGTCATGCAACTTCACCAATGATGGAAGATCTTTCAAGATGAAGCTCTTTCAAGTTTTTCAAACGTTCAAGGCCTTGAATCTCTATTAGCTGTTTGCAACAATAGATTTCCAATTTTGATAACTTCTCCAAATATGAAAGATCTATCAACTTTCCCATTGAACTGTGCCCATTAATCGAGATGGATGACAAATTCTTGGGAAGCCTAGGTAGGATGTTCTAGGTTATCTATGTTGAGGATAAGCTTCTTGAGTTTAGAAAGGAGATTAAAATCTGAAGGCAGGGTGGCAATCCTACAACACAACGACAAGGACTCTAGCTTTCTTAACCTTGAGATCCACTCGAGGCTTGGATCTAGATGGGGAGGGGCTTCATACCATGAACCCAAACTCAAATCTCTCAAATTGAATAGGTTCGAGAGATCTAGAAATCTCGTCACTAACACTATTTTAATGGATAGATTGGTCAAACTTTCAGGAAGCTTTGGTACTATGGAAATTCTCATGCCCCTTAATATCAAGATCCTCAGAAATGATAGTCTTCGAATTTCAATTGGAATTTCCCCCTCGAAACCTTCATGGTTGTCAACATATATCTCTTCAAGCTTCTCCAACTTTCCAAGGGCGCTAGGTAGCTTTCTTATGTAGGTGCAAGACACCCTTAATACTCTCAAATTCTTCATTTTCCCTATTGAATTGGGTAATTCTTGAATTCTCGAGTTAGAAATATTCAACTCAACAAGAGATCCAAAATTTTTGAATGGAAGTTTAGTAATATGTGTATATTCCAACCTAAGATTCGATAGTGATGTTGAGCAACCCGCTAAATTGCATATACGTAGTGATATACACATCGGGAGAGCAAGTAAGAGTTTCCAATTTCTTCATTCCTTTCCACGCAACTTCAAAGTCTCACTCTGGGAATCTTGGTAATAGATGTCGAATCAACAATAAGTTCTAGGATTTTAAGGCTTCCAATTCCTCCATCTCATCCGGCAATGTCCAAAGGTTCCTACACCCTTTCAAGTTTAAAACCTTTAAACGCTTTAACTTACCAATAGACTTATCAACTTGAACCAGTTCCTTGCACCCTTGAAGAATCAATTGTCTAAATTTTCATGAGCAGAAAAGTTGAGAGTTTTGCGCAAGTTTTTGCATTCAGTCAAATTTAGAACCTTCAAATTCTTTGCCCTTTGTAATGAAGAGAAAATGTTAATTCCGATTCATTGGGAGATACAAAAGAGCAAAGTCAATATAGCAAAATTCATGTTGAAGTAGTACGATACCTTGATGTGGTTCCATCCCTCCCAATCATCTATAATTCCACTCAATGATAGATCAAGAATCACTAATTTCAAAAGGGAAAATGCAGTCAATTGGAAAAAGAAGGGAAACTTATGCCATGAGAGAAATCTCAACTCCAAAAGAATGAGCAGATTCCTCTGGAACTGGCTGGTTGAAGGAAAATGCTTAACGAAGTTATGCCATGAGAGCCAGCTAGAATTCTGAAGGATGGATAGATTCCTTGGGGACCAATTGGTTGAAGAAAAATGTTGAATGTTGTTCATATGTAAGTCTACACAGTCCACTTGAAGAAACCTTAATTTTGATAGACTTGCCAATTCTTCCTTCCTAAAAAAGTGTTGAGATTGAGGATCAAACTTGAGACATATTGCTTTAACGTTTTATGTTCCCTATCAAGCAAAAACGGGAATAATTACCTATTGAAGGCATTCGAGTTGAACATACTTGAGGAATGCACATCCTATTAGTACTTTGAAATTGATTTTTACAATATAATTGACAGATGGGCATGTCGTGGTATAGCACACAAGTAACGACTTGGTTCAGAAAGAAGCAAATTAGCAAAGTCAACATGTATAACTTCTCATTAAATAGGAATGACATTCACTTTACCTTCTTTCCTATGAGATCGATCGATTCTTCATGATCCCACACTCGACTTTGCTTCTCATGTTCGAGACTACCATTTTGACACATGATATCTCGCCCAAGGTCTCTTAGCTGATCATGCACCCACAATCGGTTACCTTTTGTAATCTTTATTAATGACATTTGTTTGAGCACTTCAAGGGAAGGTTCAGGGAAAAAATTATAGCTGTCCCACATGTGAATCACAATTCTCACATCAAACCCAACAAAGAAGCAACAAATATCGAGAAATATTTCCTTCTCTTGATAATCTAATGCCTCAAAACTGATATTCAACTTACTTTTAACCTCTTTGTTGGGAATAGCTTTCAACTTCTTTAATGTGGTCTCCCAAATTCTTTTGTCTTTTCCATTTAAAAAGGAACCTATAACCTCAAGAGCCAAAGGAAGACCACCGCAAATTTTTACCACCTTTCTCGAGAGGGGGGTGTCTTCTATTGAAGGACGATCTCTTCCAAAGGCATGTCTGCTAAACAATTGCAGAGAATGACTAAAATCCATTTCAATAAGTTCATGCTGAAAATCAACATCTTTGAGAAGTTCCTTGTTTCTTGTGGTAATAATAACCTTACTTCCTCTGCCAAACCATGGTTCATCCACCCCTACAAGAGCATCCAGCTGAATCTTTTGGTCGACATCATCAAGTACAAGCATGACCTTTTTAGAGGATAACCTCTTCTTGATCTCAGTTATCCCTTCTACGTAATTATGGATTGGAAAACATTTCCCTTTTTGGACATCAGAGATGAGCTTCTTTTGCAAACTCACAATCTTTGTATCTTGAATATTAGACAGAAAGCAACAGTAAGAAGAATCAACCGACAATTTATTATAGATGATTTTGGCAAGAGTTGTCTTTCCAACACCACCCATACCATAAATACCAACAATCTTTGTTTAGTGATCTGTCCACCTATCACTTCCATGATTTTGTCCACTTGATCATCCATTTCAACCAAGCAATTAGATATTGCCAAGTAGTTCCCTTTCAACTCGATCAAAACCTTCTAGACAACTTCTTCTATGAACTCACCTTTGCCTCTGATAGTATTTAAGGCAAAAGAACAAAATTGTCAAATCAAGATGAACAGAATAATATGTAAGGTATAAATGAATTATGCACAATAATTAATTCAAATACCTCTCCTTGAGTTCCCATCCCTTTAACGCTCCAACCTTGGTAAGAGTTGCCTTCCAATTTTGAAGAGTCTCATCAGTGTACCGCCCCTTGTTTATGTGTGAGTTAATGGCCTCACCGTATCTTGCAGTTTGGTAACGAACCTCGGATGGTGCTACATCATAGAAAATTGGCATAATCTTTTGTCCCCAATTTTCCATGCAATCCACCATTTGTACCAACTCCATGAGGCACCATGAACTAGCCGCATATTCTTTAGATAATATAGGAATCGAGATTTTTGACCGCTTAATCGCTTGGACAAGCTCCGGGCCAATCTTTTCCCCAACGGGAAGCTCTTCATTATCTCTATATGCTTGTATTCCGGCTTGCATGAGGCAGATGTAAAGGTAATCGGCGATGTCCTGGCAAGTATCCGGTCCTCTAAAGCTTAAGAATACTTCATAATAACAATCCATTGGCTTCTCTATTTTCTAAACTGTTAGAAGACTTGCAACGACCCGATATCCCACCTGAAAAACGTTTACTATGAAAGTAGAATGATAATTATCATGATTTCTCTAAGAAACTCTTCTGTTTTACTTCATTTTACAAGGAAACCACAATGATGCATTAGACACCAAAATATGTCCAATTATTTTATTAACAATATAGTAGAGAAGTGGACCCATCTCAATTCTAAAGGAAGAAAGTTCCAAATTATTATGGAATTATGGGTTTTAATTCACACTAAAAATTAATTGGGAAAAAAAAGACTATTTCACGAGGATAAATCATTGTCAACCTATTTTTTTTCTTAAACACTATCGCAACCTACCCTTTCCATCTAGAGGGGAAAAGACAATAAGTTTAGGAACTTGCCTAAATGATGGGGCCTACGACTCTCGATTAGGCGTGGGCTTTCCCAAGCTCATATCTCTCGCAAAGTTAGCATAATCGATGTTAAATGAAATTGACGCAATGAGAATTTCCAATGAGAAATCAACACTAACCTATTGGAGTCACCTAAAAATTGAGGCATTGGAAATTTCAAGTTACACAATTGAAGAATTAGGATCAAAGACTTGATTACACTAATTACCAAAAAATTTAGGTCCCTAACCTTGTTCAAACACTAACTAAAAATGTTCAAGTAGTAACTATTCCCAACTAGGCTAAAACAATGGTCAACATGAAAATGTGCAATCAAATTACATAATTGAAATTGAAATACACAAAGTAATAACCTAACATTCATTTCTAAGAAAACACAATATCTTAACAAAAATCTTAAGGGCTCATTCAATTTTGAGCAAATTAAATTTTTTATCAAATATTCTCACACATTTTGAAAGAAAATTACTCAAAAATCTAATTTCTGAGTTTTTTTCTGATTTTAGAAAAAATAATTTTTGTTAGAATTTTTTAAAAAATTGTTTTCAAGATTTTTAAAATGTTAACTTTTTAATTTTTAGAATATTATTTTTCAAAAAAATATTTTTAAATTTTTAAAAATATATATTTTTATATTTTAAAAGAAATAATTTTTAAACTAAAAAAGGAGGGGTCCCCGGTCGCCAACCCCCAGCCAGACTGGGCCTCATGCGCAGGCCCAGTCAGGTCCCCAAAATCTAGCCCATCCCATAAAGAAATAAAAAGGGCCCGGCCCAAGAAAGTAAAATAAGCCCATTATGCCTAATTCAACACTAACTCGGCGCGGTCCCTAAAGCCCTAAAAACCAAAACCCAGGAGTGGAATTAGACCGGCCCAGCCGCCAAGGGACCAAAGGCATCCGGCCGGGCTCCTTTTGCCCGACCCGCACGGTTCCCCGACCGTGACGGACCCGAGTCTTCAATTGGCCGGGAACGAGCGGCGCGGGGTAGTCTTTGGCGAAGCCAACTCCCGGCCCCGCTATGAACGCCGCCCCGCCACGTTACCTGCCACGGCACGAGCGAAGGAAAAATGGAACGACAGCCAGCGTTCCAGGGCAAACCAAAATCAGAGAAAGAGTTCGCGGATCTAACCGAGGCATTTTCACAAACAGGTGACGTGCGTTACGGAGTCGCAAGGTTGCCGGCTCAACCGCGAGCCCAACCAAGGCCAAGACTCTTGTCAAGCAACCAACAAAACAGGCAGAGGCCACACGGCCGACCGGCGGGGCCGGAGTTCGCGAGAGCCGGGCCCGGAGTGTCCGAAACAGAGTAAAGCAAGACACGCCGACGGGAACAAAAACAAGGGTGCCGGTCAGTGGTAATCCCTACCCGGCTCGGCGGCGGCGAAGGGGGCCGAACTCGATAGATCGGACTACGCCCGGTCGCCTCGCGCGCCTCCAAGCCGGAATCCTCAGGAAATCGACCCCCAAGTCAAAAAAACGAGAAGAAACAAACTGAGCCGAGACCTGCCGTGGCTTTGGCGCGGGGAAAGGGGGCACGGCGGCGGTTCGACGGCGGCGATTCAGGCACGGTGGCCGGCGGTCTCTCTCTCTCACTCACGACTCTCTCTCTGGGACCTCCTCTCCACCCAATTTGTCTCTTCTCCCCCGCAACTCTTAACTCTCACTCTCTTTTAAAAGCCAGCAGCAGGCGCGCATGGCTTCTGCCACCGCCAGCCTGCCGCGGCCGGCCTGATCCCTCTGCCCTCTGTTGTACGTTGTGTCCCTGTCTCTGTTGTAGAGACCGTCCCTGCTTCAGGCAGCGCAAGGGAAGAGAGGCGGAGAGATAGAGTGAGGACCGGGCTGGAGAAAAGAAAAGGAAAGAAAGAGGCCGGGCTGTGGGGAAAAGAAAAGAAACGGTAGAGGCCGGGTCGGCCCGGCCCCGCAAATTTTTTTAAATAAAACTTTATTTTCATTTTATTTTTTTGTTTTTCCTCTTTTTTGTTCTTGTTTTAATGATTTAATAAATTCTATTGCTTTTTTATGAAAATGCTCTTAACACCTATATCCTATGCAATTTAATGAGAATTATTTTTGTTTAAGGGTTAAAATTAATCCCTAATTTTCTATACAACTAAATCCTAAATGAATAGACAAAGTTTAGATGTCAACAAACTATTTATTTATGTGATAAAATTTCCCTTGAAAGGTAATGTTGAACATCCTCTGCACATAACGGCTTATTGTTGCTTGTGGGGTGACTGATTGTTATTAAACCTTTCTAATCTAGTTTTACCAAAATAGATTTGACAAACAACACTCAGTTGCTTCCCTCGACCTTAACAGATGCCCACGAAGAGTCGCACTCCCCAATGACAATCTCATTAGAAAAATGAAATCAAGAAATTACACTGAAGCTAATTCAACCCTCACCATTGGACTAGTCTCTTAAGAGCATAAACCGATCCCTACTTACGGCCATCTCTTAGGTTATCAACAAACAGATTAAGGGTCAATGGGCGAGCGTTAGTATGGTTTGAAGTTATTATTCACATCTGCCAGAAAGTACCAGCTTATCAGAAAAGTGGATTTAATTACTAATCAATTACAGAGAATAAGATTTCAACAGAAAATAGAAGCATGAATGCTCTATAAGCGTTTTTCCAAAAAATAAGTCGGAACACACCGGAGCGTAGGGATGAGAGCTGCATTTTACAAAGGCAGAGAGTTCCGGTTTACCAGAGTGCAACATTATAGTCTATTCAATCCATATCTACGGTCAAATACAGAGTTGAGGGTATCAAATTTCTGCCTAGGAGTGTTCTTACTGATAATCCCCGACCAAAAATAAAAATCATCAGATCCGCTCAAACTGTCTCTACTGTTAATTACAAAGTTGAGGGTATCAATCTGTCTCTACTGTTAAATACGGATTTGTAGTGTCAAAGTCTCTTAAAGATACTACTGTCTCTGTTCGCACAAGAAAAATCCCATCAAACAAAAGAAATCAACAGATACACTTAAACTAATTTAGCTTTT
Organism: Eucalyptus lansdowneana; assembly: GCA_017140395.1. Classification (NCBI taxonomy): domain Eukaryota; kingdom Viridiplantae; phylum Streptophyta; class Magnoliopsida; order Myrtales; family Myrtaceae; genus Eucalyptus; species Eucalyptus lansdowneana. Next base: position 79,574,359 of record CM029490.1, read on the forward strand.
AACGTCAACCCAGTTCTTAAAGAGCGTAAATTCAATTCCTAATTACAGAAATCTCTGAGACATCAAAAAGCTAATGCATAGGAGTGGCGTTGAGTTCCAAGATCTGAGGCCTGACTGTTGCATAGATGGAAGCATGATCAGCGTCAAGAATGCGACTAGAGTTAGGCTAAAGCTATTAGTGTTAGACGCAACTGGCGGTGATCAATCATCGAGTCAACTGAGAAAAGAATTGATACTGATCTAAGAGTCCCTCCATTGTTTCCATCAACTTCCGCACCTAGTTGCATTACAGAACAGACCCTATTCTATAAAGAAGGCAATAAACGAGAGGAAATTACCGTTGATGGAAGGGGGTGAAGATGAAGAGTCCGTATCAAATGCTGAGAAGCAGATGAAGATCCCAAGAATAAACGCTCTTGGCTTTTGAATTCAGCTGATGAAGGACACGACTTATATTAGACGGTGAATTCACCCTCCTTCGCCGTGCCCTTCCAGGAAAGTGAGGGCTTACTAGTTGCAGGGCAACTTCATTTGAGATAATCGAGTTGAGTTACTGGAAATTTCTCGAAGTCCGAAGATTTTTCTGGCACTAAAGGCGAGAGTAAAGTAGGATTTTCATTGCATGTTATTAGTTTAGAAATCATACCGTTTATATTAATTGATATTCTTTTAATGACGATGAAGGTGAAGCCCAAACACATTCAAATTTTACATATATAAACCAAAAAAAAAAATGTAGAATTCATATATTTTAAGTATATCAAAGTTATACACAATGAGTTCATAAAAAAATAGAAAAAATAACACCATAAATGTCATAACTTTCGTACAACACTTACTTAAGTGCTATAACTTTTTTGGGATTGATTAAGCAATATAATTTTCGTTTGACGTTTACTTAAATACCATAATCTTTTATTTTTTGATCACTTGTGTCATAACTTGTTAAAATTGTTCACCCAAGAATGAATGTTCCCGCGAGGACCGTGGGTCCATCGCTATCTTTTTTAGTTCTCCACTGTTTGACGCTTCCTCTTTTCTCCAAATTTTTACTTTTTTTTTTTTTTAATTTTTTTTCAAAATTTGCTGACACGGCAGCTATATCAATGCCTCCATTTTCAAGGAAAAAAAAATCATGTTCGTTTTTTCTATTAACTAAATTGGATGGAGTTAATAGCGGAACTTAATCATACCAATTTAATGAGTTTTAAAATTTGATTACATCTTTTGAAAGTTTTAAAATTTGAAGGCACTTTTGCAGTATATTTCAAGATTTATGGAGTATTTATCCCCTCTTATGGGATAATAGCAACAAATGATTCTTAAATTTTGGCTCAATATGTAATGTTATCCTTAAATTTTTAATTTGTTCAATGTGATAACTAAAATATTGATAGATGTTCAATGTAGTCTTTAGATTAAATTCATATTTCCATATAGTTTAATAACTAGATTGGATATCTTCATGGATTACATCATATAAATTAAAATTTTAAAAATGACATAACATATTTTGTCTAGAGTTCAATGATCACATTAAACAAATTCCAAATTCAAAGACAATGTTAGATATTGGACAAAATATAGAGATCATTTATGTCTTTTTTTTTTTCATTTTTTAAATCTAAAACTCTAGAAACTTGAGGATAGACAAATAAATTCACATATAATTTTTTGATAATTTTCTGAAATTTGAACAATAATTAAAATTTTAACAAAATGGTGAAAGAACTACTATTAACTTCTTTAAGTCCAAGCAAAGAGGCACTAAATCAATTGATTTTCACCATTTCTTTACGATGTCACTTTGCGGGGCACCATTTTCGTGGGAGAGACGACTGGTGCATTGACGCTCAGGAAAGTGAGGACTTGCTAGTTGCGGGGAAACTTCAAGCCGACCGAAAAAAGTGAATATGCGTTTTGCTTTTGACTTTTGGGGTAATTGAGTTGAGTTTCTGGGAAATTTCTCCAAGTCCAAAGATTCTTTGGCACGAAAGGCGGGAGTACAAGAGATTTTCATGCGTGTTATTAGATTAGAAATCATTCAATTTATGCTAATTGATATTCTTTTAATGATGATAAAACCATTCTTTTGTAGGTGAAACCCATGCCCCCTCAAATTTTACAAATACTTAACCGAGAAATGTAGAATTCATATATTTTAATTAATTGCAGATGAATTATGTTAGAATTATACATATTGAGTTTGTAAGACAAAAATAATTAGGAAAAATAATACCACAGATGGCATAACTTCTATACAACACTCAAGTTCTATAACTTTTTTGGATTACTTGAGTGACATAACCTTCGTTTAGCATTTACTCAAATGCCTTAACTTTTTTTTTTCGATCACTTGTGCCATAATTTTTAAAAATCATTCACCCAAGTGTTGAAAATTCGACATGGTGTAATATTTGTGATGAACTTTTTTAAAAGTCAAAGCACTTAAGTAGAGTTATGATATTTACGTAAACATTTTTTTAAAAAAGTTACAAGCACTTAAATAATCGAAAAAAATTAGTTATAGCAATCAAGTAAATATCGTACAAAAGTTGTGACACATGTTATATTTTATTTGTCAAAAGTTGTACTTAGCCAGAAAGGAGTAAAACTCCAAAAATATTTCAATACTAGTGATAGCTTACCAATTATAGATGGTTCGAATAGAACTTCCAAGACTGGGGACATCAATATGTGCAATTACAAGAAAATATTGGCTGCAATTCAGATTTCACTGTGTCATAATCCGAGTCTACACACCAGGCGACATGTGTTGCCCGAGCCCCACCACATCAAATTCTGCATCTAGTTGCATTACGGAACAGACCCAATTTATCAAAAAGAAGGCAATAAACGAGAGGAAATTACTGGAGATGGAGGGACTGAAGATGAACAATCCGGATCAAATGCTGAGAAGCAGACAAAGATCCCAAGAGTAATCGTTCTTGGCTTTCGAGATCAGCGGAAGAGAAGACTTCTATCAGACGGTGAATTCACCCTCCCTCGCCGTGCCCTTCCAGGAAAGCGAGGGTTTGCTCGTTGCAGGGAAACTTCCCGCCGACCGAAAAAAAGTGAATACGCGTTGCTTTTTCGATTTTCACTTTTGAGGTAATCGAAGTCCAAAATTCTTTGGCACGAAAGGCGAGAGTACAACTGCAAGACATTTTCATTGCATGTTATTAGTTTAGAAATTCTTTTAATGACGATGAAGGTGAAACCCAGGCCCATTCAAATTTTACATATATTAAACCTAAAAATGTAAAATTTATATATTTTAAGTATGTTAGAGTTATACACAATCAGTTAGTAAAACCAAAAAAGTTAGGAAAAATAACACCACAAATACCATAACCTCCATACAACACTCATTTAAGTATGATAATTTTTTTGGATCATTTGAATGATGTAACTTCTGTTCAATGCTTATTTAAATATCATCATCTTTTTTTCTTTTTTCTTTTTCCGATCACTTGTACCATAACTTCTTAAAATTGTTCATAGAATTCGACATGATATAACATTTGTAATGAGCATTTTTAAAAATCATAACACTGAAGTAAAGTTATGACACTTAGGTGAATATTTTTTTAAAATTTATGGCACTTAAATAATCGGAAAAAAAATAGTTATGATAATAAAGTAAATGTTGTACAGAAGTTAAAATATCCGTGGCTTTTTATTTGTCAAAAGTTGCATTCAGCCATAAAGGCGTAAAGCTCCAAAAATATTTGCAATACTAGTGAAAGCTTACCAACTATAGATGGTTCAAACTGAACTTCCAAGACTAGGGACATCAACATATGCAACCATAGTAGTGTGTCTGGTTATCATTTAGCAGGTTGAGTAGCCACCCAACCTTAGACAAGGCATCCAAAACTTACTTTTTTACCAAGGAAATTTTTAAGAGAAACTTAATTATCATGTAGTCCAAAAATTGGAAATTACAAAGTTGTAAGTCAATCATTAACTACAATATATAAGTCAACTTAACTTATATTTATAGATTATTTATGATTAAAAATAAAATTAATAATATGTTTATATGCATCATTGTTGATTAATCAATGAAAGAATTATTCCATTGTTTTTCAACAATGATTGGTAAATTAATTCAAATTTCTATCATGATATTGTACTATGGATATTTAAATATAAAGGAAATACAATCATACTATAAAATCCATATTAAATATTTTTATTTTTATTGCATTTTATTCTGAAATTGGTTTTTATAAAAATTGATGTGGCTTTTTTTATTAAGAGAGGCGCCGATGTGGTTGCTAATGCCAAATGTTCTATTTTATAATTAAAATATAAAACATTGTTATGAATATTTTAGAGAAATAAAGATCTAAAAAAATGATAGAAAAATCAAACAAAAATTCATTCGGAGAGCTGCATTCGTCTCCATCAACTACCTTTGAACATCATTCATTTAAAAAGAAAAAAAAAAAAAGAAGAAGAAGCTCCGAACAGTGTTCTGGAGAGTGGAGATTGCATTTGTTTTTGCACGAATTCATCCTACCATAATCAAAATTCTTCACATGAATACGCGCCTCTCCAAGTCTCGAAGCTTCTTTGCGTCCACTACCTCGCGGTCAAGCAATGCCACCTTTTCAGGTAAACTTTGCAAATCTGAGTAAGATCACAGGCCACCACTGTCGAACGGGCAAGGGCAGCTAGTGGCAAAGACGCAGCCAGCCTCACCGGCAAGTGGCGAGGGGCTGCCACCTCGCCTGGTACAGTCGTTGCACACATGCGCGCACATTCAGGGTGCGTTTGGATGGGCATTTAGAAAGCCCTTTCAAGCCCCAAAGCCCTTTCAACCCACATTGAGGTGTTTGGCAACCATCTTCAAGGGGCTTTCAAGTGAAAGTCGACCCTTGGGAATGTTGAAAGCTCAAGGCTAGTCTCCACCAGCCTTGAGCTTTCAGCATTTTCGGAATGCTGAAGGCCTCATTTAATGAAAATGGTAAGTTGCCTATTTTGTCCTCAAAACTTTATTGAAAAACCACTTTTGCCCATTTTAAAAACCAAGAAAACCCTAGATCTCGTTTCTCTTCCCACCCTTCCATCACTCTCTCCCTCGACCGCTTCTACACTCTTCGCTTGGTGGGACTCCCTCACCTGCTGCCACCGCCGCTCCACTCGATTCTCGCCGCATTGCTCAAGGCCTTCGCCGCCTCTCCCTCTTGAAGGTATGGTCGTTGTCGTCATCGATATCATCGACTACTTGGTCTACACGCGAAGTCGGATGCAATTGTTTGAGCTTGCGGACGTCATTCTATGAAATGGCGCCCTGAATGTGCCGCACCGTGCCTTGTTGTGCGGGATTAGGTCTTCATGTGCCATTTTGAGTCCACTCGTTGCGGGAGCGCTTGCGTCCTTGATGTTGTTTTCTTTTGTATTTGAGGGAAATGGTGGTGGTGGGTAGTGTTTCATTTTTGCTTTGTGGGTGGCTGAATGCTTCCGGTTCGTTTGCCATTTTTTGCCATGGGGGTGCTTTCGAGATGATGCTGCTGCTCCAAGAAACAGTGGGGGAACTCTAGGTGCTGATGTGACTTATCTTAGTTAAAGTGGGATGGGTTCTGTTTTAGCTGAGAATTAAAGGAAAGGGGAAGAGACGGATATTCCTGGTTCTTCATTCCCTTCTGGCTTCTGGTTGTGTCGATATGGTTTTGCTGGATGGAGAGGATGAAGAGAGTAACTGGAAAACGGTGAAGAGGTTGTGGATCATTCACCGTAATTGTAAAAGTCCTTTTCTTTCATTTAAGTTAGCCTCTGGATGTTCTTTGTCATTTATTATGGTCATCCTACAAAGGAGGTAGGATTACAGCATAATCCTACTCTTAATAATGGACAATGTTGGGTCAAGTCAAGCACATAGGCTGTTTTGTAGAATTGTGCTAGGAAAGGTTACCTTTTGTTGCTATAGCTGTTAAAATTTTACTTGTATTTGGATAAGTTGCCTTCATGTCTTGGATGCTTAAAGTCATTATTTTGACCCATGTAGAAGGAAATATTGTAAATGTGCTCACTCTTCATTACACCATCGTTATCTAATTTCTCCTCTTCTACTACTTTTCTACAACTCTTTAGCTATAGAGTTTGAGGATTTCTGAAATGCCTTAGCAACTTAAGTATCTTGTCATCAAGTACTTATATCACGTGCAATTCTTTAGCTTAGAGTTTGGGCCCTTAGGATTTACTTGTGAATATTCGAGGTTAGAATGAAACACTCTTCTGGTCCTTTTCTGGAGTGCATTATTTTAAAAGTTAGATGCCCACTATTTATTCTCAATTTTTTGCTAGAGTTTAATTATATTTCAAGCCACCATTGCTTATCTTTTGGATTCAAAAGAGAACAGTTCGGTGAGCAATATACAATACAAAAGAAAGCCTAGTAACAGCACAATGCAAAGCCAACATGAACAACTGATGTGTGTTTGTACCAGGAAAGGAATCCCAATGAGGCAAAATGCTTTAATTATGTCTTCCTTTAGCTGTAATCAGCTTGCTATTTTTCACTTAATATCTCTAGAAAAGAGACAGCATATTTTGTGCACTAGTGTGTTTCCAATTGCCACAGAGTTTTATTAAGCAAAAGCAAACTCTCATGATGATTCCAGCAATTGCTTAAAACGTGACCATAAATGTTGTATCGCTATACGAACTATTCTTCACATCTTGCAACAAGAAGCGTATTATCGATGGACTGCTACTTGCATTTTACATCACTTATCTGAACCTAATGCTTGATCTTTCACCGTAGATACTTGAGATAAGCTCATCCAAGGGTTTTGAATAGCAATCTCTTCTTCTAGAGACAAAAAGGTTAGTCCCAATACGATCTTTTTTCTTCTGGGGTTTCTACATATCCAGCAGAAACCCTTGCTTTGCCTTGTTTTGATTTGATACTTTTCTTGGTCTTCTCTGCTTTTGATTTGAGTTTTGTTTGGTTTGTTGTCCGTGAACTTTTACTTGCTCTGTTGGTTGATGAGAAAGCGAAGAAGCAAATGCTAGTAGAAGAGCCAATTGCTAGTTGGGGGTTTGTGATCCACGCTAGGAAGCTAGAGTAATGAGTGAAAGACAATGCTCTTAGATCAGTCCAATTTGGCTGGTTTTGTTGATCTTTTTGACGAAACCTTGTGACTTCGGAGTAATGTGTGATCTGTTGTAGTTCAAAAGTGGCATCAGTGAATGATGTTTAGCTATTTTCAAATGCTCTTGTTCATGAAGTCTGTTTTTTTTTTTTTTTTAATGTCTGCACAACTTGTCAATTAAACATTTGCATTTTTTAATGTTGCATTGATTAGTAGATGGCAAGTTCATCAAAAGAAAAGACATTTTGGAGCCCTAAAGATGTTGAAACCTTTTGTAAGTTGTGCGTTGAACACATTGACAATGGAAATCATCTTGCAAACAACAAAATTGATGGATGAACAGTTATAATTAAGAAGTTTGAGGACTTAAGGGCAAAAAGTATGATAAAGGTCAAATAAAGAGTAAGTGGGATAATCTTAAAGAAGATTAGAAAAGATGAAGGACATTGATCCTAAAGGAAACTGGATTAGGATGTGATTCAAAAAAGAATACCATTAATACAAGTGATGAATGGTGAGAGAGGAAAATTCAGGTTTTTTCCCTTCTTTTATTAATTTTTTTTAAGGTCATCTTTTTTCTATAAAACTCACGAAAATGTTTATTACAACAGGAAAATCCTAAGGTTAGACCTTTTAGAATGAAAGGCATACATCCGGATCTTCAAGTTTTATTGGATAGAATGTTTGGAGATACTGTTGCCACTGGAAGCATCACATGGAATCCTGCACAAGGCTTATGTATTGATGAGGATGTTGTGGCCACACAATTTGACATCGGTGGTTCAACAGGATTTACTGATGATAATATAGAGGATGATATGGGTGGAAAGACTAGTGAACAACATTGAAGTGATAAAAGAACGTCGAAGAGTTCAGTGAGACAATCTCAAGGAAAGAAACAAAAGAAAAGTACGGCTGACAAGCTAACAACGCAAATGGAGAGGATTTGTTCAGCTATTGAAAGTAGAAGTTATGCCAAAGAGTTTGATCCTTACAAGGAACTCATGGAGACGTTGAAAGCTATACCCGAGATAAAGCAAGATCAAGAGTTATATTTTTTTGCACTAGATTATTTTTCAGAAAAGAAAGATAATAGGCAAATCTTTATGAACTTGGATGATGATCAAGAAAAAGTCACATGGCTCAAGTATAAGTTCGCACAACGTAGGGCTCACTAGGATATTTGCTATTTATATTTTTCATGTGTAATGTTATTGTAATGTGATACATATTTGCACTAGTTATTTGTATGAGTTGGCGAGACATATTTATGCTATGTTATCAGACTTGTTTCTAATTGGTGTTCTTTTTATTGAATGGAGTTTGCATATATATATGATAAGTGTTTTTTTGTTGATGAATGATCTAAATAATTCATTATATCTCTTATTCTAATTCTATTTTGTTACTTTGATCAGTTATGGATGACTCTCCTGAAAGAGAAAATCATGAAAAAGAGGAAGAAGAATATTGGCAACTTTGTGCAGCTGCACATATTTGCGGTGTTTATTAGTCAATATATGATCTCATCATATACAAGAAATGCATGGTTAAGAGAGTTGATGGACATGGATGCTAATCCTGAAAGGTTTTATCGAATGTTTAGAATGGATAGAATTGTGTTCAAGAATTTAATGAATGATTTAGTGACACGATATGGTTTGCAAGGAACTAGAAATATTGATGTTCCAGAAATGCTAGGATTGTTTCTTCATATTTTAGGACATAATATAGGTAATAGGTTAGCACAAGAGCGTTTTCAACATTCTGAATAAACCATATGCAGGCTATTTAGCTTAGTTTTGGATAAAGTATGTGAAATTGGAAGCAGATTTGATCCAACCATCCGATCGACAATTCAAGGAAGTTCCAAAGAAGATCATGAATAATATAAGATTTTTTCCACATTTTAAGGTAAGTTACGATTATACAATAGAAAATATGAATTAAATATAAATCAAATAATATTCTTGTTCTTGTTTTAGGATTGCATTGGAGCTATAGATGGTATTCATATTCTAGCGGTGGTACCTACGAGTGAGCAGCTTCGTTTTATTGGTCGAAAAGGAACACCAATGCAAAATGTGATGGCCGTGTGTAATTTTAATATGGAATTTACTTATGTGTGGGCCGGTTGGAAGGGAACAGCTCATGATACTCGTATCTTTTATGAAGCCATTAGGAGACATGATTTACAATTTCTCATCCTCCAAAAGGTTCGTTAATTAATGGTTTTTATGCATTAATATATGTATGTGTTATATGTTGATTAAATTTACAACTTTTTTTGTGTAGGTAAATATTATTTGGTTGATGTTGGATATCCAAATCCCACGGGTTATTTGGGGCCATATAAAGAAGTTAGATATCATTTACCTGAGCGAGCAAGTTATAAAGAAGTGTTTAATCGTGCTCACTCCTCACTACGATCAGAAATTGAGCGAGCTTTTGGCGTATTGAAGAAGAAGTGAAGATTTTAAAGAGTATGCCAAGTTATCCATATACAAAGCAAGTGAAAATTGTGATAGCAACGATGACTTTGCACAATTATATACGAAGAAATGCCCTGAATGATACACATTTTGCTAGAGTAGATTTGGATCCCAATTTATATACAACGGATCCTGATGATGTAAATGGGGAGGGTAATGCTTCAAATGATGATGTAGCATTTGATATGGCACGTTTACGTGATCAAATAGCTATGAATTTATGAAGAAATTAAGGATATTTGTAATTTTTAAGGATAATGAGCTTCTTTCCTCAAAGCATATGTTATCATGTTTTTATTGTAATGAAAGTATTCACATTGTAATTGAGAAAGAGAGCACGTGAATTTTTTTCCATTTGATATTTTTTAGCAAAAAAAGGAATTTTAAAATTTTAATAAAATTGTTTACACAACATCTTTAACATTGTTGTCAAATATAAATTAAAAAAGTCGCAAACATTATTTTTTTAATTTTAAACAAATAAAAATAAAATATTTAGATTAATCACAAAATGGGCTTTGCAAATGTATTTTCTACCAAACAACATTTATCTCAAAGTTGCTTTTCAAAGCAGAATTTACCAAACAGTCTTTACATTTCATCAAAAGCCCTTTAGGCTAAACTACGTTGTATTTTTCTAATGAACTTTCTAAATGCCGAACCAAACGCACCCTCAGCCGCCCCACGTTTTCCTTTTTCCACGCCAGCGAAGCAGAAGCTGCGAAGCAGCCCACAATCTCTCTCCTCCCTCTCGCCAGCTGCCCCTCCCTTTTTCTCTTCCTTGCGTGTGTCTGGTTGTGCCCCATCTTCACGGTTGCTGCTCCAAATTTCATTTCCTCTCAAAATCCGCTGCTCCTCTCCTTCTCGTGCCTCTCCACAGAAGCTGCTCGATCGCTCAGTAGATGCCACACGTCGCCAGCTTCAACGCTTTTTGGTCAACAATCCCCCCTCTCTCTTCTACCAGCAATACCGCCCAGTTTTCCTCGGCTTTTCCGCGCTGCCACTATCCGAAGTAGTCCCACGAGCCCAGCAGCTTCTTCAACAGCCCATCTGCTCCAGTGAACATGTCTCGACCAGCCCCTTTGCCGATCACTAGCCCCGTCATCCGCCAACAACCGCGAGACCAACTCAGCTCCCTCAAGCAAAATCAAAACCGAGCAAAGCAAAATTTCAGCCAAGCCACGAAGCTTTGCGGGCAGATTTTGGCCTCAGTTCGACCCCCGTTAGCGGTCCCGCTTTGAGGTTTATCGGCCCTTGTCGCGTGCTCAACAATTTAATCTGAGTGGATCTTTAATCATGTGAGTTTTGCTCATTAAACCTCGTTTAATAGACTAATGATGCTTAGGAGTTGATTAGATTTAATTAAGTATGATTAGGTGGATAGATTAGAGTAGAGCAATTAAATTAGTGCCTTATCAATGCATGTTAGGCAATTGGTTAGTGTAGTTAGCAAGTAGACACGCCCTAATATTTATTGAGCGAACCTCGGAATTTTTCCGGGTCCGTCTCGGCTTCCAATTAGGCATTACGGGCCTAAGTTGGATTTTTGGCATTTATTTAATAATTTTCGTAATTATTTAACTAATTAATTATTTTCTAGAAATTAGATCGGGATGGTTGACGACTAGAATTTTATGCTGATTATCGTGGTGTAGTTTGTTTAATTTATTAAGTGCTAGATTGTGTTGAATTGATTTATTAGTGATTTTAGGATTTATTCCTAAATTAATTAATTGTGATAATTAATTGGAAAATTACCGGGCGTCGGTTTACAGTGCCAAAAATATGTAATGGGCTGTTGAAATTGGTGGGATATTCAAAAAAAGTGAAATTATGATATTTTGGCTAAGGTCGACAATGTCCCCACACATGGCTATTTTTATCGGAGATGATAAAAATTGGTGAATTGATTGAATGGTCAAGATAGTATACATTATCATCCTACGAGTTATGATATGTCAGCTTAGCGAGAGCAGTATACTAGTGTACTATATCAGCCTGCGGGCGATATGTTAGCTTAGCGCGAGCAATACACTTTATTAGCTTAGAGTGAGCACCGGGGGTATACTATATCAGCCTGTAAGTGATATGTCAGCTTAGTGATAGAAGTATACCGGTATACTATATTAGCTTGTGGGTGATATGTCAGTTTAGCGAGAGTAGTATATCTTAACCCTATTAGCTTAGTGCGAGCTATACTATCTATTTATCAACTTAGAGTGAGCAGTCCTGATATAGTCGGACTTTATAGATAGTATTGATTGAATTGACCATGGGATGGTCCGATGACATGAAATCAACTAGGTCGATTAATCGATGATTCGATCTGAGTTCTGAATTGATGTGATGACGTAATTCAATGATTGGTTGATGTGATATAAATCATCTGTAAATAATGTTGATTTGCAGGATGGATCTGAGGCCAAGGTAAGTCCTCTGACTCGTGTTGTGCTTAGGCAGCTTCTAAAGTGTATTGGCTTCTTAATCGGGTCTTAGGGGTAGAACTTGCTGAGACGTTGTCTCACTGGTTATTGTATAACCATTTTCAAGTTCTTAGATGATGTTGATGGAGAATCGGGAGCCCTGGAGTTTGGAAAGGTGGAGAGGCCAGAATCGGCGAATAAGTCTGACTAGTAGGTCATAGGACAGTTCCTTTTGGAATGAGCTGACCTTTTTGTAAATAGTTTGGTCTAGTAAATAAATCCGGTTGTTTATAAAAGGTTTGTTTTGGTTTGAAAAATTGGCCCTACTTTTCTATCCCATTGAATTGTTGTTTGGGTATTATTTATCTGCTTCCGAATGTGCATTTAAGAATGAATGGTTCGGCGATGCATCCTGGGACATTGCAATTTAATCGACCAAGGAGGGATGGACACGTGCTTAGAGAATCGAGGTGTGACAAATTGACTATGATAAGACATATGCACCAGTAGCCAGGTTAGAAGCCATGAGGCTATTGCTTGCTTATGCATGTTTTCATAACTTTAAGATATTCTAGATGGACATCAAAAGCACATTCCTCAATAAATTCATCCAAGAAGAAGTTTATGTGGAACAACCACAATGATTTAAAGATTCCAAAAAGCCAGACTTTGTTTATAGACTAAAAAAAGCGTTATACGATCCGAAGTAAGCACCTCATGCTTAGGCTTAACAAGTTTATGGATTTAAGAAAGGTATGGTCAACACTATTTTATTTATCAAGAAAGAAGGTAAACATTTCTTGCTAGTCCAAATATATGTCGATGACATTATCTTTGGTACTTCTAATGAACTTTTGTACAAGAAATTTTCTAAGTTTATGCGGGAAGAATCATAATTGAGTATGATGGGAGAATCGACCTTCTTTCTGGGTCTATGAGTCAGACAATCCAAAGAAGGAACCTTCATTTATTAAGAAAAATATGCCAAATATATTATCAAGAAGTTTGGAATGGAGAATTGCAAAAAAGTTGAGACTACTATGTCAAGTTTCTCCAAACTTGATAAAGATGAGGGTGGTAAGAAGGTGGACCAGAAAACCTACAGAAGTATGATCGGTTCTCTACTCTATTTTACTACTCCTCCTCATGATATTCTATTTAGTGTGTACATGGGTACAAGATTTCAAGCTAATCCTAGAAAATCTCATCTCAGTTCTATTAAATGTATTATCAAATATATTACCACTAATCATAAGTTAGGTCTGCGGTATCCAAAAAAAGGAGATTTTCCCTTACTTGGATACTTAGAAATAGATTTAGCCGATTGTAGAGTTGATCGGAAAAGTACTTCAAGGACATGCCAACTTCTAAGACAAATGTTGATGTCCTAATTCTCGAAGAAACATAATATTGTGGCACTCTCAACCGCAGAAGCAAAATATGTTGCTCTTGGTAGTTGTTGTTCTCAAATTCTATAGATTATACAACAACTAAAAGACTTAAGAGAATTATGTACTGAAATCAGATACGACAACACAAGTGCGATCAATCTCACTAAGAACCCCATTCTTCATTCAAGAGTGAAGAACATTGAGATTCGATACCATTTTGTAAGAGATCATGTGCACAATGGTAAAATTAACATTTAGTTTGTTGATTCAAAGAATCAACCAGCGAATATTTTCACCAAACCTCTTGAAAAAGATATGTTTGAGTATATTCATGAGAAATTTCATATTACTTATCCTTTTGGTTAGAGTCTATACAAGCCAAACTCAAGAGTACAATCTTTTGAAAGAAATAACACTGGGGAAGCACACTCTGACTCAAGTATTTATAATTCAAATTTTGGCGCATAAGTTTCCTTCCTTAATAAGCGGGTATGAATATTTTATACTTATTCGAATTTTGATTTGCATGTTATGGTTTTTGGAAATTGTGGTTAATTTTTCAACATTTCCCTAACGATTATGTGGACAAGAACAAATAGGCTGATGTTCAGGGTGAGCAACAAACTTCCAAGGCACGATCAGATCTTCCATCGCATTTGAATGTCCCCCCAGTGCACTTTGCCAAAGCTAGTGCTTAGACAGAATAAGATGTCAACTATCCAAGGATTGTTGAGCTCCTAATGGATATTAAAGCATAGTAGTATGGTATGGAGATTGAAATCCAAAAGCTACATGCTTCTCTTGATACTACATCACAGTCTCTTGGTGGAAAGGTATAGTCTCTTGATGAAAAGGTTCAAATCATCAAATAGCAAACCATCTAGAATATGGCTAAGGTCGAGAATGCCTTTAGTTAGTGCATGGCCAAGATTGAGGAGACCATGCAGAACATGGAGGACTTCCACCTTGTCCAAGTTCCAAGAAACCCTTGATTTTTTAAAAATCTTCATCTTTTCATGTCTTTTATGTGCTTAAATCATTTTGGTATGTTTTTTGGTTTGGAGTCTTTGCTTGATTTGCATACCTTTTTAAACCCTCTTGTTGGTGACAAAAAGGGGGAGACTCTATGTAAATTTTAAGACTTTGTGTGTTTTGTGCAGACTTTGGTGTGTTTGTGCAGATTTTCGCAAACTTTTAAGTTGGTGTTTGTTATTAATAAATATTATGCTTATCTAATGTCTACCTATTCATAGAATTTATATTTTGTGCTGCTTAGGCGTTTTTTGATATGATAATATAGACTTTATGTCTAAATTTGCATGAAAGTTTTGTTACCGTCAAAAAGGAAAAGATTGTTAAGAAAACTCATATCAAGATTTTGAAGTTGACAAAACTTTATGTTTCTAATATCTATCTTAAGTGCCGATTGCTTATAAATTGTTTCTAAGAAACTATCGAAGACTTCGATCAAAGTCTATTATATTCCAAAAGCATTTCCCACTCTAACTAGTCCAGAACGAGATCATGTCTAGAATGAGGAAGAGTCCAAAACTAGACTCAGTGACGCTGTGACACAAATCCAGAATGAACTTTATTTGGAAACTATTCTTCGTCAACTATTTTTTGGTTAAGGATTTTACTTACCATATTTAAAAGCATTGATTATGTGACATCCTGATTTTCATGTTCTGTTTTCTATTGGATAAGTTGGGCTTTTCATCGACGCGCCTATAGTTCTTTTCTCTGAGTTGGCCACTCACGAGATAACTAGCCTATCGGGTGAGGCCATTAAGGGATTTTAACGCAATAGATTTGAGAATTTGACGAAGAATCGACTGCTCGGCCGTGTTAGTCTGCAAGGGTCATTATGGCACTATCAAAATCGATAAGAGACTAGAAATAGGTCGATTCGATAGAGGTATGTGATTAGTGTGTGGGTGATCTCACCGATTGCAAAATTTCTGTCGACTGACACTAGACCGATTTTTCTATCGTTTTGGTACCCTGTATCCATATTGGAAAACTCGAGATTTTCATGATAATCGAGAGTCGTTAATGTGTCAAAGATGTATATTGTGGCTCGAAACTAATTGACCATGGGTTAATTGCATAAAAAATTTCTAAAAGCTATTCGGTGGGCTAGGTCACGCTAAAATCGGGCTAGAGTGAAATTAACCGCGAATTCGAATCCGATTTCAGAAATTGGAAGTTTTGTCATGTCACGATTCATTCTAGGACCGTCGACTCATCCTCCGAAGATTTTTCTGCAAATCGAGATTTTTGGCGAAAATTCAAAATAGGGCCGTTTTTGTCCGGAAAATTCAGGAGACCATTTTCGATCACGTTTTTGGGATGCAAGTTGGTTTTATTGGCAATGAAAAATGTTAATTTGATCGAGGGCATCTTGGTGGAATTTATAGGGATCGGTTTAAGTCCAATTGAAGAGAAATTGAATCCAATTTGGTAGAATTTGTCCCAAAATTCGTAGGCCATGGTCCCCTCAACCTTTGGACCACTTAATGAACAACCAGAAGAACAATGGAAGCTTGAAATAAATAGCTAAATTGGACAACCCTGCTCAGTTTTGGAGGCTGGGGCTTGTTGTAAGTTGATTAACCCATCTGTTGCACGGATTTATTCATGTCTTTTCATTAATAATTGTGCTCCCCACAACCACAGCCTGGACGAGCTGATTTGGACATGAACCAACATGTCAACAACGTCACCGACATTGGATGTGTTCCAGAGGTAAGGGTTGCAGGCCTTCCTTCATGTCCATTCCGCTGGACATGGCTCATACTTCTAATACGACTGATTCAAGTTTCTTCTTCTAGTTCCCTTTGTTTTGCTGTACCAATCTGGCTTTCAAGAGAAGATGAGTCGAGAATTAAATCGTTTCAATCTGCATCTGGGTCGGGTTCCTCATCGTCATATCTGCCGTATTAGGAAGTTGAAGTGATATGCTCACAGTTTTACCAAGGCTTGCCTTTCCCGTGGGAAGAGCTTTTTCTTTGTTCCCGGTGTCACCAAGTGGACCACAAAATTTTGTCAGAAACATTCTGGTTTTGTGCTGCTTTCCTCTAATTTGCCAAAAGGTGTCATGGAAGAAGAATAAGGATAGAGGCTTTGGCCCATCTAGGTCGAGCATGTATTTGGGCTGTACTTCATGTTCGGCCTCACATGGCAAGAACTGTTACTGACTGTCTTCTGGAGTTTTTCTTGTCCCACTGACTTGTAGAGATGAAGGCATCAGCAGTTTTTGATGAAATGTTCCTCAATCTGTCTCTCATATTCTGGAAATCCTGTAATCAACCTTCCTCTGAACTGCTCTCTATGTTGTCATCATGACAGAGCATGCCTCAAGAAATTATCAACTCCTACCAACCGCAAACGATCACACTGGATTACAGGCGTGAGTGTCAGCACGATAATGTTGTCGATTCGCTCAGCAGTCATGAAACCAGACGAGAACTTGGGGGCCATCTCGCAGCTCAATGGAACCAACCGATCAGCCACCTCTCCGGCAACAGAAGATTATCGCCAGTTTCTCCACTTACTCAGGTTGTCTGTTGACGGCCTAGAAATAGACCGTGGCCCCACCCAGTGGAGAAAGAAGCCTATGAGGTAACTAGTTTTTGACTGCACGTAAAAAGACCGTTTGTATTTTGTATTTGTCATTCTTCACAAGGATTTCTGCGCCACCGAATCTCGCCATTGCTTGCTTGTAGTTTTCCTTCTGCATAGAGAACTGTGATTTTCGTGCCGGAAAAAAAGAAAAAAGAGAGAAAAGAGAGAGAGAGAGAGTTAGAGAAAGGTATGTGTACTCGGTATGCTTATCCGAGGTACCGCAAGGCCACCTCGTACTCCCGAGACTTGAGTTTGAAACCTATCATGCTGTGATAGGTTATCAATAACCTTGTAGTTCATTATTTAAGAGGAGAATTATTAGAGGTAGCTCTTAGTGTTCTGTTTTCCCACTTTAAAGGAATGCATGCTGAAATATTGAGTTTTTTATTTGAAATGTCACTGCTTGGGAAAAGCATTCGAGTGACCCGTCGAAGAGTTAAACTAAGAGATACCTGACTGATTAAGAAATCCTTGCCCCGAATTACCAAGAATTCTCTGCCCTTCACAAAACCAACAGGAGAAGAATCGAGATAAGACCCAGTGAGCCATGATAGATGATGGTAGGAATTGTGGCCCAAGATCCAAGAAAAGTTTCAGGAGGGCCTTACAACCCTTCCTTGCGATTTCGGATGTCCATAAATATATTCAAATTTCTAACATTCCTTTAATCGATTAGGCTTTTTTTGTAATTTATCTTGATCCGGATTTCATTCATGGGCTCAAGCTCGAAATATATTTCAAGAGATTTAAAGAAAAACTTAAGCCAATCTTTCCCTGCCAAAAGTAAACCAAACGTTGAATATGAACCAAAGATAAAAAGGGAACATAAAGTTGTTAAAAATGTATTATCTTTCATGTCATTGAAGGGTAAAGATAATTGAAAATAACGAATCAAGAAGAAAAGGCGGCTTTTGAACAATAAAAAGAAAAAACTAATTTCAATTGTTTAAGACGAGAAGTCCAAGCAATTTTCTCCTTCCTCCTAAACCCTAAAGTATCGAGATAATTATTTGACCAATTTAAAAACTTAGTTATCCTTCGCTAATTCACTCTAACTATTCAATCCAATCCAAGCACAACTCCTAACTTCGAATCCTAGTGGACGTAGGATCAATTTGAAACAATTTATAAGAACGACTCTTTGCGCATCCCATATTCTTCGCACGAAGTTCTGCTGTGGACTTAAACGAGACTCTGGAGCAAAGAAGGCGGTCGATTCCTCATCATCTTCCTCTGATCTTAGGTAACTGAGATCCACGTCTCTCTCTCTGTGATGATCTGTTAGTGTGTGGACATTAAAACTTATAAATCCATCATGTTTTAGGCTCTGTTTTAAGAATTTCTTCCGATAAGTGATTACTAAGGTAGAGAAGAGGGAGAACATATTAATTCGGCTTCGTGCTTCGCAGGGTCGAATCATGGACAAGTTGCCGACGGACGTTCTCGTGTCCATACTGTATCTTTTGCCGATGAAAGAAGCGGCCAGAACTAGTGTTCTCTCCCGCGCATGGCGAGACCTGTGGAAGCATGTGTCGTCTCTGGATTTCGACGTCTCGCCAACCCTTAGTGTTCAAGGTGCGCCGATGAACCTCGGCATTTTAGAAGTCGAGTATGTCAATTGGGTCAAACGTGCCTCGGAAGGACGCCGAGGTCGTCTCCCGGAGGAGTTCCAGGTTCGCGTCGTTCTGGACGAATCTTTCGGGCTTCGATTCGCAATAGGGAAGAAAGTGCAAAGCCTCGAGCTAGATCTCACGGCCTACTGGCCCGACCGTGATCGAACCAATTACACTTTCCCGCCTATTCACTCTCTCGACTTCGCCCGCATGCGATCGCTCAAGTCCCTGTGCTTGAGACGCATCAACGTGCGAGGCTCAGTTCTCCAGCGCTTCCTCTCGGAGTGTCCGTCTCTCGAGAGGTTGCGCGTGTCGAGCTCCGATCATTTGATCGACCTCATAATACCCGGCCCATCCCCTCTCGAGTTGAAGCACCTGGACATATCGGGATGCCGGGACTTGCAAAGCATCGTCATCGCAGCCCCGACTCCTAATCTCCTTTCCTTTCGATACGACGGAAGCAGCGTCCAAGTCGAAGTCAAGGACGCTCCTCGTCTCGCGGGACTCGCAATCTGCGGATCTATCAAAGCTGCTCGCCGTTCGCTTTGGGGCTATCTGCCCCAGCTCGACGCGCTACATCTCAAGGTGCCGGAAGCCCAGCTGGTATGTATGGCACCCATGCCTTGTACGCAAGAAAGAAAAATTCCAGTGCGTCATCTCTAATGACATCCGCCCCCTTTTGCAGTTTTCGGTATATCACAACATCTCTGGCGCCTTGTTTAAATTGAAGCACTTAACCTTGGACGTCTCTGATGACTTCAACCTCGACGACCTCAACCCGCTTTCCCTCTATACTTACCTTGTGGAGGATGCTCCTTGTTTAAATAGGTTGACCCTGCAGGTGCGCAGCCTTCCATCTTGATGAAGGGATTTACATGTGCTGTATTTATTACCATGTTGAGCTCTGCGCTTCTATATATACACTACTCGATTTTGGTGTAATTATTTGCTCTATGCATATGAATTATCGTAACATATAATAATAATTGAATTTTTTTCTTCATTTGCATAAATACTTAATATTCAATATTAATAAAATGAATTAGTGTCTTATTTCATTTTAAATATAAATAGTAACTTGATCATATTCATATCATTTGACCAATTCTAACTTCTTGATTTGAATATTTGAAATATTGATTAAAGAAGAAAGATTCAGAATAATTAGTAATAGAAAATTCTATTTAAGTATTCCATATCTTGATTTTTTATTGAAACTATAAAAAGATATAAGAGCCGGTGAATTATAAAGAATTAATTAAAAATAAAAAGGATTTTTTATACTGCGCTTATATGTATATATATATGCCAGGATGGACGATAATGATGAAATCATTCTTTCCTTGCCAGGTCTTGGATGCTCCAAGCAAGGAGGATTTGGAAATCCCGGTCCCTATCCTATACCCTCATGAATGTCTTGAGGTCGTAGAGATAATCGGCTTCAACCCGCAAATCAGGTTCTTCACGATCATGCTTTTCCGGTACTGGCTCATGAGCACTGCATCGTTGAAGCGACTCGTTGTCGATCCCCGCATACCGTCCTTGTTGGGAACGCCCTCGGAATATCCGACACCGACCAAGCTAAGAGCAGCAAGGGATTATGCATCCAGGGTAGCGCAGGTTATCCCGCTCCCGCCAGAAGTTGAATTGGTCATTATGTGAACGTCCAGTCCCTTTTTCTTTCGCGCTACTGAGGCATAATATAAATCCTTCCCGCAGGTAAACATTTTTCTTATCCGTCAACAAAGGTAACGTTTTTTTTTTTTTTTTTTGTCATTATAGACCCGTTATTCGCTTTCGATTCTATTTATGCCACGCCAGTTCTCTATCTATTTCTTTTAGTCGATGAGCGTGTTTCGTAAGAAATTAGAAAAATTTGCACCAAATTTTAATCATTTGACTTAAAGTGTAACCGTGTCCATAGTAAAAGTAAAAAAATTTCAAAAACAAGAAAACTGCGTCATCACTTCAGGCCATGCCTCTCGAGATCGATCCTCGAGTACCCTCTCGCAATGGAGACAGCGCAAGAACTTCTCCAATTCTTGCCAATCTGGTTTACTGAGACCGATGGAGATGGAGAATTCAATTAGCATCTTAAGGGTATCTAAATAATTGGCCGTGGCCGGCAACACTGACCGCAAAATGATCTCTGCTTGTTGAATAAGCAGATCCTCCAAACACGTCCAAATCCCCGTTTCCTGTAAAATTGGACTCGTTAGAGTCAAGATAACTCCTACAAATTTCAAGAACGCAAGGTATAAATCTTTCAAGAAACCCACACATGTAAAATTGAACATCTTTAGCGATTCCAAATGATCGGCCTTCGCACATCAAAGAAATAAATACAACTCAATCTTTTGATTAAGTGCCCAAACAACTAAGAAACAAGAAGCAACATATGCATAAAGACCCACAAATTTCAAGAACTTTCCAATACATACGTTCTGGGACGTCACCTGCAACGCGTGCTCATTGTATTGGATAATGAGGTCCTTAAGCGGTGGCAGTTCTCGGGCAATCGGGAGTCGCTCAGGCTCCCAGGCCGGCATAAGAGTCGCCGCCGTCTTCATTCGGCAAGGAGCGCCAGTCTACCATTGTCCTTGTAGGTTCTCCACTGTTCGACTCTTCCTCTTTTTTCCAAAATTTTGCTTTTTCACGTTTTTATTTTCGGAAATCTTGGAATCAATTTTTTCCTTTTTTTAATTTTTCTTAAAATTGCCGATGTGGCAACCAAATTAATTCCTCTATCTTTAGATAAAAAAAAAGGTTATGTCAGTTTTTTCCGTTAACTATATTGGATGAAATTAATAGTGAACTTGATTGCACTAATTTTATAAGTTTTAAGAGTTAATTGCACTTTTGAAATAAATTTTAAAACTTATGAAGCATTTACCCCATTTTGAGGGATAATAATACAAATGTTTCTTGAATTTTGGTCTAATGTATAATGTCGTCCTTAGATTTTTTATTTGTTGAATGTGGTATTTGAATTAGTGATAGATGTTCGATTTAGTTTGTCGACTAAATGCGTCATTTCCATATAATTTAAGGACGAATTGGATATTTCTTAACAATTCATTAACCATTTTAAATAAATTTAAAATTTTGAAATGACATAACACATTTTGCCAAAATTCAATGATCACATTGAATAAATTAAAAATTTAGAAACAACGTTGAATATTAGACGAAAGTTATGAATTATTTATGTCATTTTTTTTCATTTTTCAAATCTAAAACTTCAGAAACATAAGGATAGACACTACATTCTTCTCCATCATCCTCGTGAACATTACTCTTGCAGTTTTGAGACTGGCTGCTTTTGCATACCCGCTGACCATGGAGGTGGCTGACACTATATTCCTGGTAGGCATTCTATCAAAAACTGCTCTGGCCTCACTAATTCTGGAGCACTTACGAGTACATATCAACCAATGCATTTCCTATAACAACATCATTCCTAAATTTGTCACATTTTACAACACGGGCATGAATTTGCAGGCGCTGACCACACTGGCTAAAGTAACCTCATCTATTTCGAACCCACAATCCATCATACTCACAAAAACCTCAAGAGCTTCACTGGCCGGACCATTTTGTTCGTAACACGTATTCAAGCTGTTCCAAGAAACTATGTTTCGAGAACTCATTTCATCAAAAGCCCTCTGTGCATAAGCCACGTTCCCACACTTGGAGTACATGTCGATAAGAGCAGAGCCCATATGAACATCAGACGAGCACTCGGACTTCGATATCAAAGCCTGAATCTGTTGGCCCAGATGCATATCTGCTAACCCGGCACATGCGCTAAGCGCACTACCAAATGAGTACTCATTAAGCACATAATTCTCCCTATGCATCTTACCAAAACATTGCAGGGCTTCTTCGAACCTTTAATGCTGCGCATAACCTGAGAGCATCGAATTCCACGAGCACTGGTCGGGTTCCGGCATTGACCTGAATATCTTTTCCGCTTCATCAAGAGACCCCGATCTGATCAACCTGCCTAAGATCGCGTTCCACGTGAAGGTATTCTTCTCGGGCATTCTATTGAACACCCTGCAGGCGTCATCGAGGCACCCGCATCTCACGTAAACGTCGATGAGCCGGTTCTGGATAAAAACCTCGGCGGAGAACGGGGTCTTGATGATCCGAGCGTGGACGCGGCGTGTGTGGCGCGCTGACTTGGACAGGCCGCAGCCGTCCAGGAGCTTGGCGAACGGGGTCGAGGTGGCGAAGGAGAGGTCGCCCGCCAGAGCCTTGACCCGCGCATGCCTCGCCATTCCATCATATCATCGTACGAAGCGAACTCTGTCGGAGAAGATTCGCATAGATGCAAATTGAATGCGATGGGGAGTTTCTGTTGACCGTTATATGCTTCCCCCTTCAGCCAGACGGGCGGGAATATGTTGAGAGCGCTCATATGAAGAGGGTTGTCGGAAATGATAAAATTGGTTATTTGATTGTTTGCTTGGAATGGCATGTATACCGGCTCAATTATAAGTTGGAGATAATATAGTACAAAGACGATATGATAAATTGTATTTTGATTATGGTTGATAAATCAATGACTCTATGGAGCAAGATAGTACGGTATGATAAATTGTATGATCTACCGGGCAAAGCATCTTGAGATAGTACGGTATGATAAATTGTATGATTTCCGGCTCGATAATCCTGGATCATCTTGAGACAATACGTATGATTTTTTGACTTTATATGTCATAAGATAACATCTTATATATATCACCTAGGATGAGTAGTCTTGGATGTTGATCGGACTTATTGAAAATATTGATTCGATCCGATTGGGTGATGTGATGTGATGATGTATATTTGATATATATAAATGGTAGTCTTTTGACCCTGCGTGCGCATACGGCCGGTTAGCGTATTGGTTTCCTAATTAAGTCTCACGTAGTCTCATATAAAGAAGGCAAAGTTGCAGTGGCAAAATGGTAATTTCGGCATGACAATATTTTTTATTGTGAGTAAATCTAAGCTACAAATTAAAATGTGAAGATTTAATATCTTGTTGTAAGTCACTAAATCAAGATTGGTCATATTTATAATCTATACAACTTATTGCTTTATCAACTATAATTATAAGTTTAATATAGGACAAGTCAATTTTATAACCAAGTTATTTATAAATCAAACATAAATTCTTGTCTAGTAATTTTGATTATTTTAATTGTAACTCATCATAAACAAAAAAAATGCAAAAAGCAATTCTAGAGAATGAAAATTGGATCTATGCCGGATTACATGGGATAGCTTTTCAATGGCCCCCCTCCCATGAGGAATAGCTAACCTTGATTTTAAGAGAATAGCAACTTCTTTGAACTAACTAATCTTGATTTGCTTCTTAGCTAACTAAGGACTAAGTGTCTCATCATGAATAGACAAGAAATAGATAGTTATTGTGTCGTTCTTGGATTAATTCAAAGTACTACTCATTTTGGTCCGTCCCATTTCGAGTCTCATGGTTTTGTCCTTCAAGCGTATGGGCAAATACTTTTTCAATAGATTATTGTGACATTTTTGGATTAATTCACTTGAAATATTATCCGCTTTTACCCATCTCATTTCGAGTCTCACGATTTTGTTTTTGGGCATACGGGCAGACACTTTATGAGAAGGTAACCCAAGTTAATAATATTCTAGTCTAATCACACTCAACTTTGGAGTGGAATAGGTGAAGTGCCTACCCATAAGTTAATAGACAAAACCGTTAGGGTTAAAATGAGATAAGTCAAAGTAGATAAAATCTCAAGAGAGTTAATGTAGAAACTGTCACATTATTCTTCCTTGAATAAAACGCGCGGTTGGATTTTCGATTAAGACAGCATCTTGTTCAAGTAAGGTCTGTCCCTTTTGTTTTGTTTTGCTTTGCTTTTTTTTTTTTTTTTTTTTTTTTTTTTTGAATGATAATTTGGACATCATCCTGTTATGGTAAGAAAAATCAATTAACCTTCTAAAGTGTGCGTTCATGTGAGCCCTTGCGAGGGAGAGCTTCATGATAAGAAATGAAGCCCATCTGAACTCACATCCAATTCTTCAAGGCTTTGCAACTCTTTCGGCTTTATGCAACCAAGAACCGTCACATCTGAGAGTTGTCTCAGGTTTTAGAAAGGTCTATTGATGTTCTTATTTCCTGGCGAAGTAGGATATGTAAGACGGACAAAACTCCTGGGAAGTCTAGGCAAGAACCTGAGGTTCTTAAAAATCGAGAACAAGTTTCCTGAGCTTGCAACTCCAAGGACTCCAGATGGCGTAACTTGTCAATCCACCGAGGATCATGGAGGCCGTAACTGTCATAAGAATACCTCAACACATATAAACGCAAGTTTCTTGGATTCAATTGGCATGGGAGATCTCAAAATGTGTTCATTGAGAAAATTACAAGCATAGATTAATTCCAAGCCCACAGCACCGTAGAATCTTGCCCCAAAGATTCATGCGTCTCTACTTCTGCGACAAGAACTTAAATCCCAATTGATAATTTCAATTGTTGAAACTTGAAAAGCAGTCATTAATCATTAAAAAGCCCATAGAAATCTGTCTTAAGTTATGAAAACTAAAGGACCTTTGTGACCATTGCAAATGATCATTAACTAGGGAGGGTTATGTTCATGCTAGACAAGATGTTTTGCCCCTACTTCTTCATTTCCTCAATGTGGAAATTTTCATGGGAAATCCGCAACAATTTTGTGAATATGGTTGCTGATGTCTAATTGAATTCGCGACACTAAATGCAACACATTGAACATTAATCCCTGCGAATGAATTCTGGAGCAAGTCATCTTGAATCCTCCATGAATTTCTCCCATGATGAGATTAATTACTAATTGCACCCACTAAAAATTTTAGAAGTAAGTAGGACCACAACAGACCAAAAAAAGAAGAAAGAAATTGCAGAACCAATCGATTATAGTAAGTTTTCATGTAGCTAGAACTTGATAAGCTCGGAAGAAGAATTGAGTCCCAATCGACTATATTGCATAAGATAAATGAAATCGGATACCCCCCCTCCCGGGAGCGAAAATCGATCCCCTAATGGGTGCAGAAGTGAACTGACGCCCAGGAGTTGCTATGTGTTCCAATAGAATGTGATTTCAATCGAGTCAGCTCCCGAGTGAGTTCATTGAAAGGCTGTTTTCATTGCGTATGTATGATAAGTCATGATTGAAAATAATAAAAACCAACTCAATCCGTTCCAAATCTTTTCCTAATCCATCACTGATTGCATCAAAGATTCGCATGCGGACCCAATTCATGCAAATGCGAAGAGAGAAAATTACCAGAAAACCAAATAAAGATGCGGAGAAGGAAAAATACAAGATTTTTTTTAAGATAACATATTAAACTCTCGTCGAACAGATTGGCGAGCAGGAAGAGGGGATCGCAGTCCCCTGGGGAGATCTCCACCGGGACGGATCGCGTCTCATGGCACCGCTTGTCGCGTTCCTTGACGGCCGGGGTCTGTTGCCGCTGGTTCTGGGTGAGCTTCTCGCTCGGGACGTCGCTGATGAGGGAGGAAGATGAAGGAAGGAGATGGAAAGAACGTGAGAAGATACAGAGAGCAATGGGAGGAAAAACGAAACGATAAAAAGAGAGCGAAAGATGAAATTTCTTAAGAGTGGGTCCCACATATTCGCGTCATTTCGAAAAAATATTCCTTACCTCTCTTCTCGCTTTTTTGTCAAATCTCTGTACTCAGCGGATTTTAAATTCTCCCACAATCTCTCCAATTGTTGTATTACCAAATCATCAAACTTCTTGAAGAGTGAAGGATCAGAGAACTTTTGCTGAGACTCGAGCCTCTTCGGTGATTCTAGTCTACCTCGAATCTCAAATAGAGGAGTACGACTCGCTATAGAAAGAAAATCAAGCTTTTTGGCGTTGGTCTGGTTAGGCAACTTCTTTAGCGACGGAAGATCCTCCACACCTAACCTCAAGTTCTTCAAATCTTGTAAGCCTTGAATCTCTGCCATCTTCCTCTGATAGCTACTTTTCATTGACATTAAACTACGGACGACCATTAATGTAAAAGGCAGCTTTATGAGTAATATAAAGCGCGATACAGAGAAAAAGCTCAATGATTCTGGCAAACCTCAAACCTCAACCTGGTTAGGACAATTTTCTATCCAAAAATGCCAGAGCTTCTCCAAGCTGATCAGGTCAAGCGACTTCACTAGCAACAATGGAAGACCAGAAAGCGTAAGGCTTGCCAGGTTCTTCAAATGTTGGAGGCCTTGAATCTCCATTAACTGTCTACAATTATGGACTTCCAAGTTTGATAACTTCTCTGGAAGGCCTTGAATCTCTAAGAGCCACTCACAATTATAGACTTGTAATGTTGATAACTTCTCCAAATATGAAAGATTCATTGACTTTTCCCTTAACCCACGTCCATGAATAGTGAAGTATGACAAATTCTGGGGAAGCCTAGGTAAGCATTCTAGGTCGTCTATGATGAGTTCAAGCTTCTTGAGCTTCGAAAGGAGATTAAAATCTGAAGGTAGAATGAGCAGACTATCACAATCCAACCACAAGGACTCTAGCTTTCTTAACCCTCCGATCCAATTGCGGCTAAGAGCTAGATGGGAAGGGGTTCGATACTTCAAATCCAACGTCAAATCTCTCAAATTTAATAGGTTCGAGAGATCTGGGCATCTCATCTGTAGATTCTCCTTCAGGTATAGATTGGTCATACTTTCAGGAAGCTTAGGTACATTGGAAATTTCCGTGCTTGTTAATCTCAAGATTCTCATAAATGATAGTCTTCCAATCTCACTTGGAATTTCCCCACACAAATGTTTACAGCCTTCAACTTCAATATTTTCAAGTTTCTCCAACATCCCAAGAGCGCTAGGTAGCTTTTTTAAGGGGCTGTAAGACATCCTTAGTACTCTCAAATTCTTCATTGTCTCTATTGAATTGGCTAACTCTCGTATGCTCGACTGAGAAAGATCCAACTCAACGAGAGATCCAAAATTTCCAAATGGAAGTTCGCTAATTCTTGTATCTGACAAGTGAAGATATAATAGTGATTTTGAGCAACCAGCTAAATTGCACTTACTTAGTGATTGACATGAAGTTGCACTGAGAGTTTCCAATTTCTCCATTCCGTTCCATTCAAGAATATTGGTAATAGATGTCCCATCAAGAAGAAGTTTTGTCAAGGCTTCTAGTTCCCCCATCTCGTCTGGCAATGTCTGAAGTCTCTTACAACTTTGCAAGTTTAATAATACTAAATGCTTTAACCTACAAATAGACCTATCGACTTGAACCAATTTTGTGCACCCTTGAAGAATCAGTTGCTCTAAATTTTCATGAGTAGAAAGGTTAGGAGTTCTATGCAAGTTTCCGCATTTGGTCAAATTTAGAACCTTCAAATTCTTTGCCATCTGTAATGAAGAGAAGAGGTTAATTCTGAATCATTTTGTGATATAGGACAGCAAAGTCAATATAGCAAATTCATATCGAAATAATACCGTACCTTGAGGTGGTTCCATCCCTCCCACTCATCAATAATTTCACTCCTTGATAGATCAAGAATCACTAGCTTCTTAAGAGATCATGTGGCAAATTTGAAAGAGACGGGAAAGTTATGCCATGAAAGCATTCTCAAATTCAGAAGCATGATTGGATTCCTCTGGCACAAGTTGGTAGAACGAAAATGCTGAACATTGTGCTCATCCAAGTCTACACGATCCACTTGAAGAAATCTTAAGTTTGATAGGCTTACAGATTCTTCCTTCTCAATGAAGTCCTGAAATTGATGATCAAATTTGAGATATATTGCTTCAACATTCTCTCTTCCCTGCCAAAGCAGGAAAAAAAAAAATTAAACAGAAGCTAGTGATCATGTAATTGCTTGTTGAAGGCATTCGAGTTGAACAACCTTGACGAATGTACATTTTATTTATAATTTTAAATTAATTTAGAATATAATTTACAAATGAGCATGTGATCGTACTAGGCACACAAGTAATGACTCGGTTTAGATAGAAGCAAATAAGCAAAGTCAATGTGTATAACTTGTCTCTTTGAATAGGAATAACATTGCAAACACGTTACCTCCTTTATGTCAAGAACATCAATTGCTTCCTCATGATCCCACACCCGACTTTGCTTCTCTGGTTTAAAATTAGCTCTTTCACGAACGATGTCTCGCGCAAGATCTCTTAGCTGATCATGCATCGACAGCCGGTTACCTTCTACAATCTTTAGTAACGACATCCGTTTGAGGACTTCAAGAGAACATTCAGGGAAAAGCTTACAGCTATCCCACATGTAAGTCACAATTCCCACGTCAAACCCAGCAAAGAAGCAACCAACATCAAGAAATATTTCCTTCTCTTGATGTTCTAATGCCTCAAAACTGATGCTCAACTTACTCTTAACATCTTTATGGGGAATGGTTTTCAACCTTTCTAATGTGTCCACCCAAAATTTTGTGTCTTTTCCAGCTAAAAATGAACCTATAATCTCTAGAGCCAAAGGAAGACGACCACAGATTAACACCGCTTTTTCCGAGAGGGATAAGTATCCTGCTCGAGGATGATCTCTATTAAAGGCATGTTTGCTAAACAGTAAAAGAGAATGACTGAAATCCATTTCAGTAAGTTCATGCTTCGAATCAACATCTTTGAGAACTTCCTCATTTCTTGTGGTAATAATAACCTTACTTCCTCTATCAAACCAGCATTTGCCCGTCCCCACAAGAGCCTCTAGCTGAGTGTTTTGGTTGACATCATCAAGTACAAGTAAAACCTTTTTAGAGGATAACCTATTCTTGATCTCAGTAATCCCTTCCTTTGTACTATTGATGGATGGCCATTCCATCCTTAGGACTTTAGAGAGAAGCTGATTCTGCAAATTCACAATCTTTGTCTCTCGAATGTTAGACAGGAAGCAACAGTTATCAAAATCAGCCAACAGTTTATTATAGACGATTTCGGTAAGAGTTGTCTTTCCGACACCACCCATACCATGGATACCAACAATCTTTGTTCCAGTGGTCTGATCACCTATCTTTTCCATGATTTGGTCCACTTGATCATCCATTTCAACCAAGTAATCAGGTTCTGCCAAGTTGTTCTTTTTTAACTCGATCAACAGCATCCGAACAACTTCTTCTATGAACTCACCTTTGCCTCTGATAGTATTGATGGCAAAAGAATGCAATTGTTAAATCAAGATGAGCATAATACTATCTAAGGTACAAACAAATCCTGAACAACAATAAATTCAAGTACCTGTCCTTGAGTTCCCACCCTCTTAATGCTCCAACCTTGCTGAGAGCTACCTTCCAGTTCTGAATAGTCTCATCAGTGTACTGCTGCTTATTTATGTGTGAATTAATGGCCTCATAGTAATTTCCAGTTTGGTGACGAACCTCAGATGGTGCAATGTCATAGAAAATTGGCATGATCTTTCGTCCCCACTTTTCCTTGCACTCCACCATCTGGACCAACTCCATGAGGCACCATGAACTGGCAGCATACTTTTTGGATAAGATAGGAATCAAGATTTCCGACTGCTTAATTGCTCGGCAAAGCTCCGGGCCAATCTCTTCCCCTATGGGAAGCTCTTCATTATCTCTATATGCCCGTATTCCAGCACGAATGAGGCTATTATAAAGGTAATCAGCAATGTCAAGGCGAGTGTCCGGTCCTCTAAAACTCAAGAATACTTCATAACCAGATTCGTTGGCTTCTCCATTTCCTGAATTCTTAGAGGACTTGCAATGACCTGATGATATCCCACGTGAAAAACATTTACTACAAAAGTGGAGTGATGATTAACATGATTTCTCTAAGAATCTCTTCTATTTTAAGTCATTTTAGAAAGAAACCAAGATGACAAATGCACGAGCTCCTTCTTGGCCTTGCACTGCACATCAAAACATGTCTGAATATTTTATTAATGATATAGTACAGAAGTGGACCCATCTCAATTCTAAAGGAAGAAATTTCCAAAGTATTGCAGAATTACGGGTTATAGTTTACACCTGAAATTGATTGAAAGAAGAACATTTTGAGAAGATAAATCTCTGTCAGCCTATTTTTGTCTTAAACTCTTTCTTTATGCGATAAAATTTCTCTTGAAAGGTGACATTGAATGTCCTCTGCACATAAGTGTCTGCTGTTGCTTGTAGGTTGACTAATTATCTTATTGTCTGATAAGAAATTATGATGAATCCTTACTCTTTTAGGTTTTTTACCAAAATAGTTTTGACAGACATTCCACAACCCTCAATTAGTTGCTCCCTTGATCTTAAAGGACGCAGCCAAAGAATCACATTCCCTTATGATGATCTCATTGGAAAAGTGAAATCAAGAAATTTAACTGAAGCTAATTCAACCCTCACCATTGGACTAGTTTCTAAAGAGCATAAACTGATCTCTAATTAGAGTCATCTCTTAGTATATTAACATACGGGTACAGGGTCAATGGGTGAGCAGTAGAAGCTATCATTCCCATTTGCCAGAAAGTATCAGCATATCAGAAAAAGAGGGGTGAATTAATAACCAACAATGGAGTTGATGAGATTTCAAAAGAAGAAAGAAGCATGAATGCTATAACTGTTTTTCCAGAAAGTAAGTTTGAACACACAGCTGTGCAGGAACGAGAGCTGTACTTTACGGAAGCAGAGAGTTCCAGTTCACCACAGAGTGCAACATTATAGTCTATTCTGTCTGCCTCTACCATTATGTACTGAGTTGAGGGTATTCAATTTTCTGTCTGGAAGTGTTCTTACCACCTATCACCAGACAACAGTGTACTAGTCTGTCGTATCGAAGTCTCTTAGAGACACCAGTATCTCTGGTCGCACAAGAAAAATCCCATTAAACAGATCTAATCAACCGATTCCACACAAACTAGTTCAGAGCGCTGGCCTAGTTCCTAAAGAGCGAAACTCATTCCCTAATTACAGAGCCAACAAGCTGATGCATAGAAGTGGCATTGTGTTTCAAGATCTGAAGCCTGACAGTTGCAAAGATGGATGCAGATGAGCAGGGTTTAAGCATGCGACCAGAGTAAGAGGCTAAAGCTGTTAGTGTTAGACGCAACTAGCAGTGATCAATCATGGAGTCAACTGAGGAAAGAATTGACGGTGATCTGAGAGTCCCTCTCTTGTTTCCATCAAATTCCGCGCCCAGTTGCATTACACAACTGACCCAATTCATTAAAAAGAAGGCAATAAACGAGAGGAAATTATCGGAGATGGGAGGGATGAAGATGAAGAGTCCGGGTCAAATGCCGAGAAGCAGATAGTGATGCCAAGAATGAACGTTCTTGGCTTTCGAGTTCAGCTGAAGAAAGACTTCCATTGGATAGTCTACTCGCCCTCAGGTGCCATGCTCATCCAAGAAGGAGACTCGACACTCACTATCATGTGCCGACCGCAGGTACAGAAAATGAGTGAACTCGCCTTTCTTTTGAGGCGTTCAAGTTTTAGGTTAGGTTGACATTTCTCCGAGTCCAAAACAGTTTTCGGCTCAAAAGTCCTGTTAGTTTAGAGATCATAATGACGACGAAACCCTTCTTTGGTTGGTGAAATCCTAGGCCCATTTAAATTATTCATTAATCAAACCTATACATTTTTAAGTATTTCAGATGGATTATGACGGAAAGTTATTCACAATAAATTTACAAAACAAAAGTTAATGAGTTGATTAAGGATTATTTATTTATTTCACAAAAAATGAATAATTGAAAAAATATTTTTTAAAAATAATTAATTATATTAATTGAAATCATCAATTAATGAAAAATATTTTCATTATTAATAATAATCAACGCCTGAATATTTTTGTGAAATATTTTTTAATTATTTAATTTTTATAAATGATACAAACGATCATTTTTCAAAAATATTTTTCAAATCATTCATTTTTTGCAAAACAATCGTTTTTAAAACTCCGAAAATTTTATTATGCAAATGAAAATTCGTCAACCATGGATGGTTCAAGTAGAACTTCCTAGATATGTGCTGTTTTCTCTTTCCGTTCGCAATTCTTGGGGCTCCTATTGCATTTTTTGCAGGTTTACAAGTAGAGAATGGGATTGCATTGGATCGAACAGCTTTTAGCTATTCTTCTGCCTGCAAGCTTAGTTGAATTTTGGGGTGAAATGGGAATGTCCATATTACCACTAGAAGTAATCCTGAATTTTTTTTTTCTGACCAAGGATTTTTTTAAAAATAATTATCATATTATTTAGATTTGAATGGTCGAATCAATAGACATTAGGATTTGTTATACACACACATATATAATCAGGAAAATATTAATAATGACGAATTACAAAAATAAGTCAACTTAACTTATTTTTATATATTATCTATGATTAAAGTAAAATAAGAAAAATAGATTGATATACTGATGCTATTTAATCAATTAAAAAACTATACCATTATAATTTTCTTAATTTTGAAACAATGACTGGTAAATTAATTTATATTTCTAGTATCAAGATATAATCCTGTTGAATATCTATATTATGAAGAAAATGCAATCATATTGTAAATACTATGTTTAAAATTGATATTTTTTTTCTTCATAACATTCTCACTGTTTTTTTTTTTTGGGTAAAAAGTAATAGATATAATGAGGAAAGTTAAAAGTACAAAAGATCACGGCACCAAAAATTGCACTCAAGATGAACAATCATAACGAGTGGAAGTATGCCATGATGTAAAACACAAGACAATGCCCAAAAGAGGGCAAACAACAATAAGAAAGGCACGGCATGAACAACCGGCAAAGAACAAACACCTCAGCGAAGGAGGAGAGAGACGTCGACTCTAGAGCACCAGCGGTTCCTTAAAGCGTCGGCCAAAACCAGGGTCGATTATGGGTCTCCTGAAAAGATAATGGGATCGATGCCCCAACTCCTTTGCAACCTTCTGTTTCTAAGGCTATCCTCAACGTTTCTTTTCGCTGTTTGTTGTTTATACAATCAATAAATGAGTCTCTGTTTCTTTTCGCCACCTACATCTATGTCAGCTTTCCTCAGGATTCATCTATAGAAAGTAATGCGAGTTCTCGCTCTATTTGATTTCGTTAATGCTTGGGTTCATTTACGTATTATATCTTTTTTTTTATCATACAAAACACAATGCAAGGGAGGGATATGCACAATATTTTTATGCATCAAAATTTAATTAATCCTTGTCCAACTATATTTATGTTTATGTGAGCATTTGGTAATTGATATAGTAATAGTTGGAACACTGTTTTTCTTTCACAGAAAGCGAAGCTAATTAATAAAATTTATATTAAATTAAACTACATCAATTTGGATTGAGTTTGCCTTCTTTGATTTTTAATTTTTGCTTCATTTAATTTACACTGCCCACGCACTTTAACTCTTTTTCAACGTCCCAAAACGTTCACAATAGTTAGATGTTAACACGTAAATTTGTATTTATTTTTTCATTTTTTTAAAAATCTAAATAATATTTCAACTTTTAATAGAAAAATAAAATTTATTTTATTTATTTCCAAACAAAATGGCATTAAAGCCATTCATTTTTGCATTTCTTAGGCATGAGGCTATTGTTCACATCTGCCAGAAAGTATCAGCATATCAGAAGAAGAGGAGCGGATTACTAATCACTTATGGAGTTAATAAAATTTCAACAAAACAAGGAAGCATGGACGCTATAACTGTTTTTCCAGTAAATAAGTTTGAACTCACGGCGTGTAGGGATGAAAGCTGCATTTCACAAAAGCTGAGAGTTCTGATTTGCCACAGAGTGCAACATTATATACTCTTCAGTTTGTCATTTCTGTTAAATATCGAGTTGAAGATATCAATTTTCTGTCTAGGAGCGTTCTTTCTCACTACTTATTTACCAGAAAATAACTAATTTGTCTCCACTGTTAAACAAATGAAATCAACCGATCCTAATTCTAACTAATTCAGCTTTGAGTGCTGGCTAGTTCCTAAAGAGTGTAAATTCAGTCCTGAATTACATAAACCTCTGAGTATATCAACAAGCTGATGTATAGGAGTGGGATTCTGTTTCAAGATCTGAGGCCTGACTATTGCACAGATGGAAGCGGATGAGCAGGGTTTACACATGACTAGCATTATGCTAAAACTGTTGGTGTCAGATACAAATTGCAGTGATCGATCATGGAGTCAACTATGGAAAGAACCGATACTGATATGAGAGCCCCTCTATTGTTCTCATCAAATTAATGGAAAAAGGCAATAAATGAGAGGAGATTACCAAGGATGGAGGAGTGAAGATGAAGAGTCCGGATCAAATGCTAAGAAGCAGATAAAGATCCCCCAGATCAATCGTTCTTGGGTTTGAGCTCCGCTGAAGAAAGACTTTTCCCAAGATGGCCCGCTCGCCCTCGCTTGCAATGCTCTTCCAAGTAGGTGAGGACTTGCAAGTTGCAGGTGTACTTAAAGCCGATCACTGACATTTGATATAGCAGAGATGAAGGCCGACCATTGGCTCTTGATATAATAGAGATGAAGGCCGGCCGTTGAGCAAATAAAGATCCCCCAGATCAATCATTCTTGGGTTTGAGCTCTGCTGAAGAAAGACTTTTCCCAAGATTGACATTTGATATAAAGCCGATCATTGACATTTGATATAACAGAGATGAAGGCCGACCGTTGGCTCTTGATATAATAGAGATGAAGGCCAGCCGTTGACTCTTGATATAATAGAGATCAAGGCCGGCCGTTGAGCAGATAAAGATCCCCCAGATCAATCATTCTTGGGTTTGAGCTCCACTGAAGAAAGACTTTTCGCAAGATGGCCCACTCGCCTTCACTTACAATGCTCTTCCGGGTAGGTGAGAACTTGCGAGTTGTAGATGTACTTAAAGCTGAATGGGGGTAAGTACACTATCAGTGCCAAAACTTGTGTACGACGCTTACTTTGGTGCCAAAACTTTATTTTGGATCACTTAAGTGCCAAATCAGAGGAAAAACGATCACTTTGATGCCACCGACAAGAGATTCCGGTCAAAATGATTACGTGGCTTTTATATTTAAAAAAAAAAATCGGCAGGGCTTTTAAACGGTGTCATTTTCCATCATCCTTAAGAAAACGACGTAGTTTTGCCATCCTAAATGGATGGCCTCACAAAAAATGATGCCGCACAACTCATTTGGGGATTTTTTTTTTTTTGGATTAAAATTAGGGTTTTTTTGTCCAATCCTTGCCTAATGCCGACCTAGCTCACTTGGCCGTCGTCGCTCGGCACTGTTTGGACACCCTCCACGAGTGCATCATTGCCGATGCTCAACAACTTGTGGTTGCACTTGAGCACGAGATTCGTGAACTAGTTGAACCGCAAGAATAGCGCCGGGACCATGTCCAGTAGCTCCGAGTTGGCATGGAGAGCGAGCCTCTGTTGGCTCTGGCATTCAATCAAGAGCTAGCGGCGACACACAAGAGAGCACCGGCCCTAATCGCCGAAGCCTAGGTACTGGAAGATGCAGGCCAAGCACTCATCGGGGAGATCGGAGATGGAGAGGGAGAGATGGGGGCGGCGCACTCATTGGCGGCCTCCATGAGCACCGGCTAGATCACGGCCTTCGACTTGGCCGTCGAGTGGCCGTCATCAAGGTTGGGGTCGGGGTTGGAGCCACGGCTATCGAGCATGGGGGCTATCGAGGACGGCAATTGGCCCATCGCCGCTTATCTTCTCTCTCTCAATTTGGGGATTTAGGGTTTTGAATAGGTGGAGACACACCAAATGGCGTTGTTTTGTTATTTAAATGCTGATTGTACTTTCCGGCGAGCCATGTCAGCTTTAAAAATTAATAAAAAAGTGCAACGTCGAATTTTCGACCAACCAAATTGGCGTTGGCACTTTGAAATGATTGTTTTTCAAAAGTTTTGGCACTTAAGCGATCCAAAATTTTTATTCTAGAAATTGATTTCTCAATTTCTATTCCCGGACAAATTTCTGACCAAATAAACCCGTTTGATAACGACTCAAAATTTCTATTTCGAAACAAAAATCTGTTTGATAACAGAATAAAATTATTATTTCTAGGAGTAGAAATTGATTAGATAACAACATAGAAAATCCTCAAATACAAAATAATAGTTGAAATAATACTAGTACATTACAAAAGTTGAAAATACAATTTTATGAAATTTCCGTCATATTATTATCTTGCCATTTTATAGGAAATGGTTTTCCTAAGCATATTTATTTGGTTTCCCTCCTCGGTCAATATATCGTTTGCAAGCTCATCCCGCATAGGTTCAGACAAGTACTGCGGAAGCATGAATATGGGTGCCATCAATGGCACCTATACATCCCTGTCATTTTATCAAAGATTAGTATTATACAAGATTATCAACAAATAAAATTGATGATGTAAAGGAATATATGAGAATTCTATCTTGAAGTAACGTTTATAGTTAGGAACCAATTGGGGGAAGGTTGGTTTATTTTGATTGAATCAGTCTAGTTGCTCATCCCTAATTTCTTTATTGTTGCTTAATGAACCTTTAATAGCCCTTGCATAGCAAAGAGAGAGATTCTCTTGAATCTCTCGCCTTTGAATTAAAATTCAAGATTGTGTAACAATCTAATTATTTTGATTTTGCAAGAATTTTGAATCCGTAAAGAAACAAGGTTAAATTTCTAGGCACGTTTTTTATTCATCTATTGCATAAGAACTTTTTCTTCAAGCGGCCATGCGCATACCCTTTTTAGGAGAAAAGAGCCCCGTTATTTTTAAATAAAAAACGGATTTTTTCCAAACACCAAAGTGAGAAATCGAGAAATAGAAATTTTTCCATGGACGTCCTAAGTGATTCAAAATAAAATTTTGGCATCAAAGTGAGCGTTGTACATAAGTTTTGGCACTGATAGTGTACTTACCCCGAGCGGATCGTTGACATTTGATATAATAGAGATGAAGGCCGACCATTAGACTTTTGATATAATAGAGATCAAGGCCGGCCGTTGGGCAGATAAAGTACCCCAGATCAATCGTTCTTGGGTTTGAGCTCCACTGAAGAAAGACTTTTCGCAAGATGGCCTGCTCTTGCCCTTGCTTGCAATGCTCTTCCAGGTAGGTGAGGACTTGCGAGTTGCAGGTGAACTTAAAGTTGATCGTTGGCATTTGATATAATAGAGATTAGGCTGGCTGTTGACTTTTTATATAATAGAGATCAAGGCCGGCCATTGACTTTTAATATTATAGAGATCAAGGCCGGCCGTTGAGCAGACAAAGATCCCCTAGATCAATCGTTCTTGGGTTTGAGCCCCACTGAAGAAAGACTTTTCACAAGATGGCCCACTCACCCTCACTTGCAATGCTCTTCCGGGTAGGTGAGGACTTGCGAGTTGCAAGCATACTTAAAGCCGATCGTTGACATTTGATATAATAAAGATGAAGGCCGACCATTGACTTTTGATATAATAGAGATCAAGGCCGGCCGTTGAGCAGATAAAGATCCCCCAGATCAATCATTCTTGGGTTTGAGCTCCACTGAATAAAGACTTTTCGCAAGATGGCCCGCTCGCCCTCGCTTGCAATGCTATTCCAGGTAGGTGAGGACTTGCGAGTTACAGGTGTACTTAAAGCCGATCGTTGACATTTGATATGATAGAGATCAAGGTTGGCCGTTGACTTTTGATATAATAGAGATGAAGTTCGGCGGTTGACTTTTGATGTAATCCGTTGACTTTTGATATAATAGAGATGAAGGCCAGCCGTTGATTTTTGATGTAATCGAGGTGAAAGCCAGCCGTTGACTTGCCAATGATTTGTTGGCGCAAACCACCAGAGTTCTAATAGACGAGAATTAATGCATGTTATTAGTTTGAAAATCATATAATTATATTGATTGATATTCTTTTAATGACGATGAAACCGTTCTTTTGTTGTAGGTGAAACCCTAGGCCCATTTAAACTCAACATAAATTGAATCTACAAATGTAGAATCCATACTTTTAAGTCTTTGAGATGGATTATATTATTCATAGTAAACTTATAAGACTAGAGTTAGATTTTATGCTCCATTTGTTTCATGAAAAAATAAATAATTTGGAAACAATTTCTTAAAAATGATTACTTGTATCACGTAAAATAATTAGCTAATAAAAAATATTTTCATTGTGGACAACAACTTATGTCTAAATAATTTCATGAATGATTAAAATAACTTTTATTTATCCATTTTTGTAAGTGATATAAATAATTTTTTAGCAGAATCCTTTTCAAATTATCTACTTTCTGCAAAACATGCATACCTTTGAACTCTAAAAAGTTATATCGCCTAGAAATTGATAAAGCTCCGAAAAAGTTACAATATAAGTGGAAGGTTATCAACAGTCATTTTTTAATCGGCTATAGCATCTCATTACGTTCATTAAAAAGAGTATATCTTGGATCTCCCCTGGAAGCAGAGAAATACAACGACTTCCAAAAGAGGTACTGAAAATCCTAATTCTAATCTAAGTATAAATTGGAAAATTACGTGAAAAAAATAAACCTTAGTCAATAACCCTTTTGGGAAGAAGTGCATAGCATATCACGCACGGCACACGTAGAGCACATGCAATATGCATGGCACATGTAAGACACATGAAAATTTCAACGACTGCCGAGGAAAAATGTGTCTGAGTTGCATAGGGTTTAAGGCTCAAATGGGCTAGATTTAATAATTCAATGATTTAAAGAGTTCAATTCGAATGAAATTCATAAAATATCGCCTCAGTTTAAAATTTAATACATTGAAATTATTGCGGATCAAATGCTAAGAAGCGGATAAAGATGCCAGAACTGAGGGAAGAGTTTTATTAAAGTCCACTCGCCTTCACATGCCATGCGCTTGCAGGAAGGTAAGGACTTGCTACTCATCCTAGACGCATTACAATTTCACATACATTAAACCTAAAAATATAGAACTCATACATATTATGTATTAGAGATAGATTATGTTAGACTTATTCCCAATAAATTCATAGACAAGAATTAGGTTTTAATTTCAAAAGCTGCATTTGGACACAAAGGAATAAAGCACCAAAAAATTTACAACGAGTCTTCAAAAATAGCTACAATTGAAATATTCCAGATGATATATATATGGCTTTGTCCCAATTTATTTCTCATATGCAGGTAACGGAAACTCTTTCAAAATAAACATCTCTCCAACCTGTTCAGAAGCCATTTGAGTTGCTAATAAATCAACGTTTCCCTCAGCATGGAGAGCAGAGGGAGCGTAAGTTCTAGACACAAGGTTTGCGGTACACATGACCTCTATGATCTCTGGCCAAAGCGGCTATGGAGGCACGAGAGTCTTGCATCAATGTTCACTTGAAGTAAGGGGGAGGAGTCCATTTTGGAGGGTCGTTGTTCACAACTCGTGACTACGAGCAACGTTCCATCACAACTCAGGGTAGATGTCCTGTATATGTCGAATTACTGAAGGAAGATCCATTTGGGAACGAGCTTCCAGAATTTTGTTTCGACGCTCCCATAAACCCACTAAACTATCTCGACCATATTGCGAAAATCTTCGCAATAAATGTCAGGTGGAAGGCCGAAAGCGAGGAGGCGCAGAGATCACATAGCACACGTGTAAAAAACAGAACCGCAAAAGAAGTTGATTTGTCCAAGCCCCAGCCAACTCGACTCCATACAATTCAGGTCATCCACTCTTCCCCTTTTGTCGGCAAATTTGACTGATCAATGTTTTTCGAAGTAAAAAAGCAGTTTTGTTCTAACTAGATCTTAGGGAGAAATATGACCTTTACCTATGTATGGAATAAATACGACATCTTGCCCATGGAATGTTGACAAGACATCGAATGCATTTTGTGCAGATCTCAACGACCGAGAGCAGATTCTTATGAAGACTGTACTTCTGATTAACTTGGAGGTCAAGGACAACCATGAGGAGGCAGCAACGGGAGCTCAGCTTGCTTTAGATCTTTGTCGAGAGGTCTTTGACTGGCTGTGCTTTATGTATTGATGATAGTATGCTTAATTTCTGTATGCTGAGAAATTGCTTATTGTAATTTCTGGTCCACAGATATGAAGCAGACTCTTACTCTGAAAGCTTCATGTCCATGGGAGGAATCGATTGATGAAATTGTGTCTAATTTTGAGAAGCAGAACAGGCAAAAAAATTTATTCAGCATTTCCTTCCATTGATGACCATGGTGGGGGCAAGACTCTTGCTCTGAAAGCTTCATGATCCATGCCGTTTTTCTGTCAGTATTTTGTCTGCAAATTTATATGTCGATGAACTGAACTTTGGGTTTGTCTGTCCATCTACTTGCACAAGTGGCAATATATTTAAATACATTACCAGATTTCTTCCAACGCTGTTACTGTTTGCTTTGCATGAAGCCTTCCCTAGAAATCCTACCTTTCTAAGCCCTGCGAGCCCTATTTAATCCATTTCACAGCTAATCATTTCATTATACCCTATCCTGAATTTGATCTCTTCTTATGTCAGGAAGACTGAACCAGGCTCACCCATTTTTTTACGCCTTTGCTTGAGCTTATTATTCCATGCCAATTGTTGGGTTTGATGAGCACTTTCCTTGACTACTCGTTAGTGGTAGGTGATTTTGCTGCAATATCTCTATCTGCATAATGAGAATGTCATTCTCACGCTTTGAATTGAATTTGCTACAGAAGCTTATTCTTTGCTGTTATTGCCAAGCCTGTCATACTAATGTGCTGCATCTATCCACTTTCAGATAACACTGCATTGATGTGGAAAGGAAATTCTGAGTCGAACCCTTTTCCACTCGCTTTATATCTGGATGTCGACCCATGACGATGGATTAGTAACTGGAAGCGAGCCAGTCTGGCTTAGGAGTGAAAATTCTATTATTTTTTTGTAGTTTCATTCTTTTTCTTTTTATTTTTTCATTTTAAGTTTCTTTGTACTGCAGAACTAATTCTGCGATGGTACTCATGTCGAGAGAGCAGGCAGAAAAGAGATTCTGGCGTATTGCATATAATTTCTTTGAATGCGATGGGTTGAAAACCGCCTCTATTTTCATTTTACTGTATCGTGCATATGAAAAGAAAAAACAAGAGAACCGAACCGACCTGACCTGGTCAGTCATTTGATGATCTGGTTCTGTATTTTTGGCAGGGTTCACAATTCAATCGATCCTAGTTATTTGAGATGAGTTGGTTTGTGAAAAGAAAATTACGTAAAAAGCAGAAAGTTCTAATTTGAGTTCATTTAGAGATCGTCAGTTTTCTTGCTGGCTTGTTGGTCATTCCTAGGATCTTGTCCTTCAACTTGCTTTCCTCACTGTTTGAATCAAAATTCCCTTGCGTATTCATTTAAAACAACAGGCTCTGATAATTTGTGGAAATTACCTACTACTGACACACAAAAGTCATCTCCATGTTTGACTTGCACCAAGATTAGCAGCTTCACATCTCCACCGGCAGAATGCTTGCTTGACCTCGGCACAAGTGTCTTTTTGGAATCTCTCAAATACCAGTCTCTTGAGCAGGTGAATTCTTCTCCTATTCTACTGTTCCGTCAAGCCGGTGAATTTTCTTCTACTCTGCTGTTCCTCCGGGAGGACGTTGCGGTCTATTGATCTATCTGTGGAAATAAAATGTCTCCTCTCTCTGAACCGTCAATCTCCTGTGGGTTAATTTGTATAACACCAACCACACCAATTAGCTGTGGTACGCTCTACCCTCATGCAGATCTGCTTCTTATGGCCAAATAGACTTGTGTTTGCATCGTGTCAGCTACAACCCAACAGTGCCAGTGAAACTTGGCTAAACAACAGTGCACATTAGACAGAGAAAAGAGAGCTCTTCTGCTCACACGCATTTTATCAAATGTTACTATGGTATGAATGATGAAGAGAAATTGAAGGATGATGACTCTCCATGAACTAACAAACAGCGGCATCAACCGGCATTTCCATTTCATAAGACATCAAGTTCGATTCACTCAGCTCCTCATGGGCATTGTAGTCATCCGTACTGGCAACATACCCATCTCGCTTCATCTGTCCTAAGAGAGACTTTAACAAAGAATAAATATCACCCTTCTGAGGGTGCCTCTTGTCCTTGACAATGAAGACATGAACTTGACCCTGAATTTCTATCCAGCTACAACCAGGCTGCTTGACTACTCCCCGTTGCCTCATCAGCTTCCTCATTCTGACAACTTTGCCCCATTTTTTACGTTCTGCGTACATGTTTGAAAGCAGAACATAAGGTCTGAGTTCGAAGGGTCGATCTCTAAGAGCTTCTCCACTACATACTTTCCTAGTGTTATATCCTTATGAACTTTGCAGGCTGCAAGCAGTGAACCCCAAACGACAGCATCGGATTGCATGGACATTGTCTCTATTAAGTCCTTAGCTTCACTGAGACCACCAGCTCGGCCGAGCAAATCAACCATGCACGTATAATGGTCCTTTACCGGTGCCAGATCATACTCCTTGACTGTCTACTTGAAATAATGGTGCCCCTCTTCGACCAGCCCTGCATGGCTGCATGCACATAGAACCCCGATCATGGGGACATGGTCTGGTCTCTCGCCAGATACCAACATTTTCCTGAATATTTCAAGCACCTCTATTCCATAACCGTTCTGCACATATCCGACAATTATGGCATTCCATGACATCTTGTCCCTCTCCAACATATTCTTAAACACCCATAAACCATCTTCCACAGCTCCACATTTAACGTACATGTCTATAAGAGAATTTCCAACAAAAATATCTGCTTCTTCTCCAGAGTGGAAGCGCAATCCATGCTTCAAGACATGAGCATGAGCCTGCTGGCCCAACTGCAAATCAGCTAGATTTGCACACGCATTAAGCAAATTTCCAAATGTGTAGTGCGTCGGCTCAATGGCTTCCCTCTCTGGGTATACCCTGCAATGAGGGCATTCCAAAAAATTACATTCTTCTCCATCATCCTCGTGAACATTGCTCTTGCAGTTTTGAGAATGGCTGCTTTTGCATACCCGCTCACCATGGAAGTGGCTGACACTATATTTCTGGTAGGCATTCTATCAAAAACTGCTCTGGCCTCACTAATTCTGGAGCACTTAGATTACATATCAACCAATGCATTTCCTAAAACATCATTCCTAAATTTGTCACAGTTTACAACACGGGCATGAATTTGCATCCCTTCCTTAAGTGCTGACAAGCTAGCGCAGGCACTGACCACACTGGCTAAAGTAACCTCATCTATTTTGAACCCACAATCCATCATGCTCACAAAAACCTCAAGAGCTTCACTGGCTGGACCATTTTGTTCATAACACGTAATCAAGCTGTTCCAAGAAACTATGTTTCAAGAACTCATTTCATCAAAAGCCCTCTGTGCACAAGCCACGTTCCCACACTTGGAGTACATGTCGATAAGAGCAGAGCCCATATGAACATCAGACGAGCACTCGGACTTCGATATCAAAGCCTGAATCTGGTGGCCCAGATGCATATCTGCTAACCTGGCACATGCGCTAAGCGCACTACCAAATGAGTACGCACATAATTCTCCCTATGCATCTTACCAAAACATTGCAGGGCTTCTTCAAACCTTTCATGCTGCGCATAACCTGAGAGCATCGAATTCCACGAGCACTGGTCAGGTTCTGGCATTGACCCGAATATCTTTTCCGCTTCATCAAGAGACCCCGATCTGATCAACCCGCCTAAGATCGCGTTCCATGTGAAGGTATTCTTCTCAGGCATTCTATCGAACACCCTGCGGGCGTCGTCGAGGCACCCGCATCTCGCGTAGACGTCGATGAGCCGGTTCTGGATAAAAACCTCGGCGGAGAACGGGGTCTTGATGATCCGAGCGTGGACGCGGCGTGTGTGGCGCGCTGACTTGGACAGGCCGCAGCCGTCCAGGAGCTTGGCGAACGGGGTCGAGGTGGCGAAGGAGAGGTCGCCCGCCAGAGCCTTGACCCGCGCATGCCTCGCCATTCCATCATATCATCGCACGAAGCGAACTCTGTCGGAGAAGATTCGCATAGATGCAAATTGAATGCGATGGGGAGTTTCTGTTGACCGTTATATGCTTCCCCCTTCAGCCAGACGGGCGGGAATATGTTGAAAGCGCTCATATGAAGAGGGAAGGCAAAGTTGCAGTGGCAAAATGGTAATT
Organism: Eucalyptus lansdowneana; assembly: GCA_017140395.1. Classification (NCBI taxonomy): domain Eukaryota; kingdom Viridiplantae; phylum Streptophyta; class Magnoliopsida; order Myrtales; family Myrtaceae; genus Eucalyptus; species Eucalyptus lansdowneana. The sequence goes on from CM029490.1 coordinate 79,619,150, forward strand.
TCGGCATGACAATATATTAATTAGACTCGTAACCATGAATTGTATTTTTGATTATGAGTAAATCTAAGCTACAAATTAAAATGTGTCATAGATTTAATATCTTATTGTAAGTCATTAAATAATGATTGGTCATATTTATAATCTATACAACTTATTGCTTTATCAACTATAGTTATAAGTTTAATATATGACAAGTCAATTTTATAACCGAGTTATGTACAAATCAAACATAAATTCTTGTCTAGTAATTTTGATTATTTTAATTGTAATTCATCATTAAAAAAATGCAAATAGCAATTCTAGAGAATGAAAATTGGATCTATGCCGGATTACATGGGATAACTTTTCAATGGCCCCCCTCCCATAAGGAATAGCTAACTTTGATTTTAAGAGAATAGCAACTTCTCTGAAGTAACTAATCTTGATTTACTTCTTAGCCAACTAAGGACTAAGTGTCTCATCATGAATAGACCGGAAATAGATAGTTATCGTGTCGTTCTTGTATTAATTCGAAGTACTATTCATTTTGGTCCGTTCCATTTCGAGTCTCGTGGTTTTGTCCTTCAAGTGTATGGGCAAACACTTTTTAAAGGGTTAATACCTTAAAAAACCAAAAACTGGTATATTTGTGACAAATTTACCCAAAACTATTTTTTTGACCATGAAAAACCCCAAACCGATACACATGTGACAAATTTACTCCGACTAACTATAAAAAACACTAAACTGGTACATTTATGACAAATTTACCCCAAACTAATTTATTGGACCACAAAAAACCCCAAACTTGTAAATTTGTGACTAATATACCCTCCGAAAAATTAGATTAACACCACAAAAAAATCACAAAAATTATAAACTATGACAAAAGAGTATAAAATCCCAAATTGATATATTGGTCAATTGTCACGTGTTATTTAACTTTATAATTTAACAAGAAAATTTAACTAAAACTAACGAGGGTAAATTTGTCACAAGTGTACCAGTTTATGGTAAATTTGTCAAAAGTATACCAGTTTTGGGTTTTTGATGGTCAAAAAAATAGTTTGGGGTAAATTTGTCACAGGTGTACCAGTTTGGGGTTTTTTTAGGTATTAACCCTTTTTTAAATAGATTATTGTGACATTTTTGGATTAATTCACTTGAAATATTATCCACTTTTACCCATCTCATTTTGAGTCTCACGATTTTGTTTATGGGCATACAAATTGACACTTTTTGAGAAAGTAACCCATATTAATAATATTCTATTCTAATCACACTCAACTTTGGAGTGGAATTACCAAATAGGTGAAGTGTCTACCCATAAGCTAAATAACAAAACGGTTTCGGTTAGAATGAGACAACTCAAAGTAGATAAAATCTCTGTCACATTATTCTTTCTTGATAAAACGCGTGGTTGGATTTTCAATTAAGATGCATCTTGTTCAAGTAAGGTCTATCCCTTTTGTTTTGTTTTGTCTTGTTTTGCTTTGCTTTTTTTTTTTTTTTTTTTTTTTTTTTCGAATGAATAATTTGGACATCGTCCTGTTTTGGTAAGAAAAATCAATTAACCTTCTAAAGTGTGCGTTCATGTGAGCCCTTGCGAGGGAGAGCTTCATGAACAGAAAGAAGCCCATCTGAATTCACATCCAATTTTTCAAGGCTCTGCAACTCTTTCGGCTTTATGGGACCAAGAACCGTCACATCTGAGAGTCGTCTCAGGCTTTAGAAAGGTCTATTGATGTTCTTATTTCCTAGCGAAGTAGGATATGTAAGACGGACAAAACTCCTGGGAAGCCTACGCAAGAACCTGAGTTTTTTAAACATTGAGAACAAGTTTCCTGAGCTTGCAACTCCAAGGACTCCAGATGGCGTAACCTGTCAATCCACCAAGGATCATGGAGCTTCCTTAAAACCGTAACTGTCGTAAGAATACCTCGACACATATAAACGCAAGCTTCTTGGATTTAATTGGTACGGGAGATCTGGAAATGTGAACATTGAGAAAATTACAAGCACAGATTAATTCCAAGCCCACGGCACCGTAGAATTTTGCCCTGAAGATTCATACGTTCTCTACTTCTGCAACAAGAACTTAAATCCCAACTGATAATTTCAATTGTTGAAACTTGAAACGCAGTTATTAATCATTCAGAAGCCTCCGTAGAAATCTGTTCTAAGTTATCAAAACTAAAGGACCCTTGTGACCATTGCACATGGTAAGTTATCAAAACTAAAGGACCTTTGTGACCATTGCACATGATCATTAACGAGGGAAGGTTATGTTCATGCTAGACAAGATGTTTTGCCCCTACTTCTTCATTCCCTCAAGGTGGAAATTTTCAGGGGAAATCTGCAACAATTCTGTGAATATGGTTGCTGCTGTTTAATTGAATTCATGACACTGAATGCAACACATCGAACATTAATCACTGCAATTAATACTGAAGCAAGTCATCTTGAATCCTCGATGAATTTCTCCCATGACAAGATTAATTACTAATTGCACGTGCTAAGAGTTTTAGAAGTAAGCAGGACCACAACAGACCGAAAAAAGAAGAAAGAAATTGCAGAACCAATCGATTATAGTAAGGTTTCATGCCTTCCAGGACAATATTTCAGTTTTAGCTAGACCTTGACAAGCTCAGAAGAACAACTGATTCCCCATGTATGTTTTGAACTAGCTCCTAAGGAGCGAAAATCAATCCCCTCACTGGTGCAGAACCGAACTGACGCACAGGAGTAGAAATGTGTTTCAATAGAATGCGACTTGTGGTTTAGATCAAAGCTACTAAAGATAAGATGCAGTTATGGAAGAAAATCAACTGAGTCAGCTCCCGAGCGAGTTCATCGAAAGGCTGTTTTCATTTCGTACGTATGACCAGTCATGCCTGAAAATAATAAAAACAACTCAATCCGTCCCAAATCTTTTCCAATTCTATCACAGATTGCATCAGAGATTCGCAGGCGGACCCAATTCATGAAAATGCAAACAGAAAATTGCAAGAAAAGCAAATAAAGATGCAGAGAAGGAAAAAGCAAGACTTCTTTCTAGACAACCTATTAAACTCTTGCGGAACAGCTCGGCGGGCAGGAAGACGGGGTCGCAGTCCCTGCAGGGAGATCTCCGCCTGGTCGAATCGCATCTCGTTCTTCCGCTCGGGCTCACCATCGCATTCCTTGACGGGCGGAGTCCGTCACTTCTGGTTCTGGGCGAGCACCTCGCTCGGGTCGTCGCTGTGAGGGAGGATGACGAAGGAAGGAGAAGGAAAGAATGTGAGGAGAGAGACAGGGAGGGGGCAACGGGAGAAACAAAAGGAAACGAAAAAAGAGAGAGAAAGTTGAAATTTCTGAAGAATGGGTCCCACCTTTAGTCGTCATTTCGAGATAATATTCCTTACCAATCTGATACGGAATCTTCTTTCCGTGATCTCACTCTCCTAAACCTTGATTCTTCAAAGGGGCTTCTGACTTTTTTCAAATCTCGATACTCGTCCGATTCCAGAATCTTCTCCAATCTCTCACATCTTTTTATTTCCAAGCGTAGTAGCTTCTTGAAGCTTGAAGGGTCAGAAATTTGTCGCAGAGACCCGCAGGCATCAATACGAAGCCACAACACTGATTCTGGCCTACCTCGAATCTCAACCAGACGAGGACAACGCCTTAAACCAAGATCCTTGAGCTCCTTGGCGTTGGTCAGGTCAGGCAACTTCTCTAGCAATGGAAGACCTATTACGCGTAAGAACCTCAAGTTCTCCAAAGCTTCCAAGCCTTGAATCTCTTCTAGCTTCCAACAACCATTTCTATGTAATTCTTTTATATGCTTGTAGTTTAATGGATCGGGCAGCTGTTCGAGTGATCCACAGTGCACTAAACCGAGAGTCTCCAACGATTCTAGCTGACCTCGAACCTCAACCAGTTTAGGACAATTTTCTATGCGAAATCTCCAGAGCTTCTTCAAGCCAGTCAGGTCGGGCAACTTCACCAGCGATGGAAGATGACTAAGTTCAAGCACTTGCAGGTTTTTCAAAGATTCGAGGCCTTGAATCTCTATTAGCTGTTCACAATAACGGACTTTCAATTCTAATAACTTCTCCAAATATGAAAGATTTATCGACTTTTCCATTAACCCGCGCCCATCAAAAAGGAAGTATGACAAATTCTGAGGAAGCTTAGGTAGGCATTCTAGGTTATTTACGACTAGTCCAAGCTTCTTGAGCTTCGAAAGGAGATTAAAATCTGAAGGTAGGGTGACCATACTATCATAATCCAACCACAAGGACTCTAGCTTTCTTAACCCTCCGATCCAATTGAGGCTTGGAGCTGGTTGGGAAGGGCTTTGGTACTTTAATTCCAACATCAAAACTCTCAAATTTAATAGGTTTGAGAGATCTGGGCATGTCATCTCTAGATTGTTGGTCAGGTATAGCTCGGTCATACTTTCAGGAAGCTTAGGTATATTGGAAATTCTTGTGTCCGATAACCTCAAGATTCTCAGAAATGATAGTCTTCCGATCTCGCTTGGAATTTCCCCACTCAAATATCTACACTTGCTGGCATCGATCTCTTCGAGCTTCTCCAACATCCCGAGGGCACTAGGTAGCTTTTCTAAGGAGGAGTCAGAGATCCTTAGTACTCTCAAATTCTTCATCATCTCTATTGAGTTGGGTAACTCTCGTATGTTTGAAGAAGAAAGAACTAACTCAATGAGAGATCCAAAATTTCCATATGGAAGTTCAGTAAGTGATCTACATGACACTGCACTGAGAATTTTTAATTTCTCCATTCCTTTCCCTTCAGGAATTTTGGTAATAGAGGCCCCATCGACTTGAAGTTCTGTCAAGGTTTTCAGTTCCCCCATCTCGTCTGGCAATGTCTTAAGTTTCCCACAACCTCGCAAGTTTAATGATACTAAATGCTTTAACCTACCAATAGACCTATCGACTTGAACCAGTTCTGTGCACCCTTCAAGAATCAGTCGCTCTAAATTTCCATGAGCAGAAAGGTCAGGAGTTTTACGCAAGTTTCTGCATCCAGTCAAATTTAGAACCTTTAAATTTTTTGCCATCTGTAATGAAGAGAAGAGGTTAATTCTGAACCATTTTTAGATACCGGACAGCAAAGTCAATATAGCCAATTCATGTTGAAATGATACCGTACCTTGAGGTGGTTCCATCCCTCCCACTCATCAGTAATTTCACTGCCTGATAGATCAAGAATCACTAGCTTCGACATAGAAAGTGCAGTGAAATCGAAAAGGATAGGAAATTTATGCCATGAGAGCCATCTCAATTTTGGAAGCTTGATCGGATTCCTCCGGAACCAGTTGGCGAAGGAAAATGCTGAACGTTGTTCTCATCCAAGTCTCCACAATCCACTTGAAGAAATCTTAATTTTGAGAACTTTATAGATTCTTCCTTCTCAAAGAAGTCTTGAAATTGATGATCAAACTTGAGACTTATTGCTTCAACGTTTTCTCTTCCCTGCCAAAACCCCCAAAAAATAAAAATAAATAAGAAGCTAGTGATCCCATAATTGCCTGTTAAAGGCATTTGAGTTGAATATGCTCGAGGAATGTACATTTTATATATAATTTAAAATTAATTTACAATATAAGTTATAGATGAGCATGTGATTGTACTAAGCACACAAGAAACGACTCAGTTCAAATAGAAGCAAACAAGCAAAGTCAACGTGTATAACTCATCTCTTTGCATAGGAATAACATTGCAAACACTTTACCTCCTTTATTTCAAGAACATCAATTGCTTCCTCATGATCCCACACCCGAGTTTGCTTCTCTTTAGCTCTTTCACGAACTATGTCTCGCCCAAGGTCTCTTAGTTGATCATGCACCCACAATCGGTTACCTTTTGTAATCTTTATTAACGACCTCTGTTCGAGGACTTCAAGAGAACATTCGGAGAAAAAGTCACAGCTGTCCCACATGTAATTCACAATTCTCACATCGAACCCAGCAAAGAAGCAACAAACATCGAGAAATATTTCCTGCTCTTGAGTTTCTAATGCCTCAAAACTGATTCTCAACTTACTTTTAACCTCTTTATTGGGAATGGCCTCCAGCTTCTCTAACACCTTATTCCATTTATTTTTGTCTTTTCCAGCTAAAAGTGAACCTATAATTTCAAGAGCCAAAGGAAGACGACCACAGATTTCTACTGCTTTTTTCGAGAGGGGAAAATATTCTGCTGGAGGATAATCTCTTCTAAAGGCATGTCTGCTAAACAGTTGAAGAGCATGATCAAAATCCATTTCAGTAAGTTCAAGCTTGAAATCAACATATTTGAGAACTTCCTCGTTTCTTGTGGTAATAATAACCTTACTTCCTCTGCCGAACCAGCTATCACCCGTCCCCACAAGAGCCTCCAGTTGAGTGTTTTGGTTGACATCATCAAGTACAAGTAAAACCTTTTTAGAGGATAACCTATTCTTGATCTCAGTAATTCCTTCATTAATACTATTGATGGATGGCCATTCCATTCTTAGGACTTTAGAGATGAGCTGATTCTGCAAACTCACAATCTTTGTCTCTCGAATGTTAGACAAGAAGCAACAATTATCAAAATCAGCCGACAGTTTATTATAGACAATTGTGGCAAGAGTTGTCTTTCCGACACCACCCATACCATAGATACCAACAATCTTTGTTCCAGTGGTCTGTTCACCTATCTTTTCCACGATTTGGTCCACTTGATCATCCATTTCAACCAAGCAATTAGATACTGCCAGGTAGTTCTTTTTCAACTCAATCAAAAGCTTCCGAACAACTTCTTCGGTGAACTCGCCTTTGCCTCTGATAGTAGTGAAGGCAACAGAACCCAACTGTTAAATCGAGATGAGCAGAATAAAATCTAAAGGTACAAACAAATCTTGAACAATAATAAATTCAAGTACCTCTCCTTGAGTTCCCATCCTCTTAACTCTCCAACCTTGCTAAGAGCTACCTTCCAGTTCTGAATAGTCTCATTAGTGTACCGCCGCTTATTTATTTGTAAATTAATGGCCTCACCGTAACTTCCAATTTGGTAACGAACCTCGGATGGTGCTACATTGTAGAAAATTGGCATAATCTTTCGTCCCCAGTTTTCCTTGCACTCCACCATCTGGACCAACTCCATGAGGCACCATGGACTGGCAGCATATCCTTTAGAAAAGATAGGAATCAAGATATCCGACTGCTTAATTGCTTGGAGAAGCTCCGGGCCAATCTCTTCCCCAATGGGAAGCTCTTCATTATCTCTATATGCCCGTATTCCGGCACGAATGAGGCAGCTGTAAAGGTAATCAGCGATGTCACGGCGAGTGTCCGGTCCTCTAAAACTCAAGAATACTTCATAACCAGATTCCATTGGCTTCTCCATTTCCTGAATTTTCGAAGGACTTGCAACGACTTGATATCCCACCTGAAAAACATTTACTATGAAAGTGAGGTGATGATTATCATGATTTCTCTCAGAAACTCTTCTATTTTAAGTCATTCTAGAAAGCAATCTCAATGACAAATGTGTGACCTCCTTCTGGCATTGCACTAGACACCAAAATATGTCCAATTATGGTAGAGAAGCTGACCCATCTAAATACTAAAGGAAGAAATCTCCAACTTGTAGGTTGACTAATTATCTTATTATCTCATAAGAAGTTATGCCGAAACCGTCCTCTTTTAGTTTTACCAAAATCGATTCGACAAAAAGATTCCACAACAGTCGACACAGTCGATTGGTTGCTCACTTGAACTTAATGGGCGCAGGCAAATAATCGCCAGACAGTATCAGCATATCAGAAAAAGAGGAGCGGATTACTAATCATCTGTGAAGTTGATAAAAAAAAAAATCTAAAAAAAATCTAATGCTGATCTGAGAGTCCCTCTCTTAATTCCATCAAATTCTGCATCTAGTTGCATTACGGAACAGACCCAATTCATTAAAAAAGAAGGCAATAAACGAGAGGAAATTACCGGAGATGGAGGGGCTGAAGATGAAGAGTCCGGATTAAATTTTGAGAAGCAGATCAAGATCCCAAGAACGAACGCTTTCGGATTTTGAGTCCAGATCAAGAAAGACAAGACCTCCATTAGGGCGGCGAACTCACCCTCCTTCGCCGTTCTCTTCCTGGAAAGTGACGGCTTGCTAGTTGCAGGGAAACTTGAGCCGACTGTCGAGGTAATCGAAAGAAATGTCGGAGCGAAAGAGGGAAGAAGAAGAAGAACAAGAAGAAATTAAGGAAAAAAAAAAGAGAGGGAAGAGAGGCGAGGCTGTAAACGATTCTGATGAGGACGGAGAGGCGAAGGAGTGCCTTCCTCGGGGGAAGGGAAGCAGCAGCTTTGTCTGTCGCCCGTGGCCCGGGAGGGAAAAGCTGGGGTGGACTTGGGGAGTCTTTTTTTTTTTTTAAATCGGGAAAATAAATAAATGAAATTAAAATATTATTTCGAAAAGTGGGGGTGGACTTGGAAGCGTGAATGCAATAATTACTCTTCCAGCAAAATAAGTTTGACCACCCAGGCGGAGAGTTCCGGTTCACCACAGAGTGCAACATTATGGCGTATTCAATCTGTCTCTATTGTTAGATACAGAGTCGAGGGTATCAATTTTCTGCCTAGGAGTGTTCTTAATGCTAATCGCTAGAAATTATGGAACCGAAATATCTTAAAAATACGAGTATCTCTGTTCATACATACAAAAAAAAATAATAATAAAGAAAAATAACCGTCAAACAAATGAAATCAGTGAATCTACTCAAACAAATTTAGCTTTTAGCGCCAGCAATCCACCGTCAAACAAGGTCGACTGGTCAAGGGTTTAGGCGTCGATGTTGGGGGTGGTATTGCGTTTCAGGATCTGAGGCCTGACAGTTGCATAGATGGAAGTTGGTGGGCAGGGTTTTAGCATGTGATTCATTAAAAAAAAAAAGAAAGGCAATAAATGAGAGAAAATGACCGGAGGCGGGAGGGGTGAAGATGAAGAGTCCGGATCAAATGGCGAGAAGCAGATAAAGATCCCAATATTAAACGCTCTTGGCTTTCGAGTTCAGCGGAAGAAAGACTTCTATTGGATTGACGGAAAGTTAGTCACGGTAAATTTACAAAACAAAAGTTAGGTTTTAAACAATGAAAGTTGCATTGAGGTGGGAAGGGATTAAGGTCGTGTTTATTTCGTAAAAAATAAATAATAAATAATATTTTCTAAAAAATAATTATTTATAGGTGTTGATACCTAAATTTTTACATAAAAAAATGGATTAATTTTTACCAAAAATAAAAAATAAAATAAAATTGCATAGCATATAATTTTAAGGCATTTGATATATTCAGCAAATCTTTTATATATTTTGCAAACAATGTATACATTGAAAATTGGAAGATTTTGATGGAATATTTGATATGGGATATATATATTTAGCATTAATCTTTGGATAATATGCATTTTCAACATAATAAAAGAAACATCATATCTTTCAATTGTTGATGAGCGTGAACAAAGGAAATAAAATAAAATCGCAAAGATTACGCCTTGGCCGTGCGGGATCCAATCGAAAAGAAGAATGAACTTTCGCTTTTTCCATACGTGGGCTCAATTTCGTTGCATATAAAAGGGGGATTCGAAAAAAAAAATTCCAGTAAAAATTCACGCAAGAAAGAAAGCCTTTGTCCGTCTTGGTCAAAGAGAAAACCCTTTTCTCTTTTCTTTCTCTGACCAAAAGGGTAAAAGTCAGCAAAAGTTTGCAGAAAGCGACTGTTCATCTTCTTCAGGAGGCCTATCCGCGCCGGCCCTCCGCCCGCCGGCGTTCGCCACGCCTGCCTCTCCGCCGCGCCGCTCACCACCGTCCTCCTTCCGGCGACCCAGCGCCCGACGCCGCCGTTGCTGTTTCCCTCCCGGCGTCGCTGCTGCCCCGCTTGACGCCAAGCCAGCCGTCTGCGAGCCTATAAGTCACGGTCAAAAGAATTACTAGAATCTCGATTGAATAATTCCGAACGGTGGATTTTATCTTCTTTTGGACAATAACACGTGGTTTTTTGTGATTTTATTTCACACATTCGAAAGAATCTCTCTTGGCCAGATGAACGTGGAGCAGCTTGGGTGTGTGGCCACGTGCAAATCTCAGAGAAGAAAAATAGCCACACTCCCTTCGTCGGCCATCCAGTGCGGGCATCACCAACATTGCCGTCTCTAGCCTGTGCCGTCTGTCGACCCATCGGATGGGCGCCACCCACCACCGCGATCTCCATATCCATCGTCCGAATTCAAATTCGGAAAGTCAATATTTGAGCTAGCATCAGGAATCGCGATACCTCCTATTTGCCGACCGAGGAGTCCCATACGAAAAGCCAGGGTCGTTGAGGGAATCTTTGGCCGAAGCATAACCTCGCGACGTACAGAACTGGCCAGCCGAGTCCATTGTGCACTGCCATGAACCGATCGTGAGACGAGCCAAGCACCCAGTGATCCCTTGAGCCAGTGATCCCTTGAGCATCATCCACAAGCCGTGATCCGATTCGATTCCAATCCAGATTATGCGTGTTCGGATTAGGTAACAATCTTTATCCAATTCAAATGGAATATTTCATTCCTTAATTCGGATTGATTGTTATATGATACGTTATATTAAGCATATCTAATTAGGGCTTATTGATAAAGTTGATTTAATTACTAATTCGATCCGTAAAGATATCGGATCATTTTTTTTAATTATCTCAACTTATTATTGGATAATTGCATTGTCTGAGATTGCGATAATCTTTACTTTGAACCATGAGACCACGGATCATTTTTTTTTTTTTTATTATGTTGGATTTTGAGTAAGTGCCTCATTAAGATTAAGATATCCGTTAATCTAAGACGTGAGATGATGGATTATTTTTTTGGATATCGTAATCTTTTTATTTGAATCATGATTGATATCTTGAATGGTTTTGAGATTTTAGAATAGAATTGCTAGCTCTAATAAATAAAAGTGCCAATTCCTTTTCTTTAATTAAAATTGCATGTTTAATTATTAGGTAATTTTAGTTTCGAATTAAAAAGAAAGCACAAAAAAATCATGCATGCTTCATGTAAAATTAGGTCATCCTTTACACATCATTTAGTTATTGCAAGTTATTGCATATTTAGGATCATTTAAATGTGTGACATACTAGGATAGTTGCATTAATATTTGCTCATCATTAGCTTAGGTCACATAAGTAACATCGCATGACATATAATTTGCCTATTAGATTGCATGTCACATGTTGTGTTAGTATAGATACATTTTTATACATCATTGCACCTTTGTATTGCACATGTTTCATTAAATAAGAGAAAAAAAATTTCTTGCATTGGTGCGTCTAATTCTTTTGGTGCAATTTCATTGAGTGTTTAATAATGATTGAGCATTCATGTGATCACCATATTGCATGATAGTAATTTAGGCTAAAACCAATCCAAGCTGTCTTCAAAAACATTTTTGAAAATAAAAAGAAATGGTATCGAAAGGGTATTAGAAAAGTCTAGTGTAACTAGGTCCCCGTACCTAAAAGTCTCTGGTTCATAGGAATTATTCTACTTATGTGTCTAATTGACCTAGCATAAATTGAGTTCATATGAGTTATTTTACTTATGTGTCTAATCGACCTATCATAAATTAATTAGTGGTGACTCATAAATAAAATCTATTTGCATGTTAAAAATTTGAACTTAAATTGGTATGGGTTTGGGATAGCCCGAACTAAGTTTAAGAACTCTAGGTGGTGCACCCGAAATTTAGGTTGCGACAATAGGGTTAATATTTTGAAAAACTCCAAACTGATACTCGTGTAATAAATTTACCCAAAATTAATTTTTTGATCATGAAAAATCCTAAATTGATACACATGTAACAAATTTACTCAACTGACCATAAAAAACTTCAAAGTAGTAGGTTGTGACAATTTTACCCCAAACTAATTTATTTGATTTGTCAAAACCATAAATTAGTACATTTTGTTATATTGGATTAATACTATAAAAAATCACAAAAATTTATATAACTTTGACAAACGGAAAATAAAATCTCAAATTGGTATACAGTCAAATAACCGTCACGTGTTATTTAACCTAATAATTTGACAGTAAAATTTAACGAAAATTAACATAGGGTAAATTTGTCATAAATGTATAAATTTGGAATAAATTTATTAAAGGAATACTAATTCGGGATTTTTTATGGTTAAAAAATTACTTTTGGGTAAATTTGTTATATGTGTATTAGTTTAAGGTTTTTTATGGTATTAACCCTTATTTCATCAGTCAATAAAATATAATTTCATTATCATTAATAATTTACATTTAAATATTTTTGTGAAATGATTTTTATTCATTAATTTCTATAAGGGATATAAGCAATCATTATTTGGAAAATAGTTTCCAAATCATTTATTTTTTTTGCAAAAAAAAAACATTCTTTAAGGCTCCATTTGTTTTACGGAAAATAATTTAGGAAAATGTTTTTCGCATTTTCCAGTGTTTGTTTTCGGAAAATGAATTCTTTGGAAAATGGAAAACATTTTCCTCACTTGATCTCTCTTATCCCACACCTCTACAAATCCTCGCTTCCTCCCCCCCGCTTTCTTCTTCTTCTTTTCTTTTTTATTCGAATTATTTTTTTATTTTTATTTTTTAATTCGAATTATTTTTAATTTCCTTTTTCTTCTCTTTTTTCCTTTTATTTTTATTTTTTTCTTTTCTTTGTTTCCCATATTCTTCTTTCTCGGCTAGTCGTCGGACTAGGTGAACCTCAAGCTCATCGATCTCAAACTCATGCTTGTGAATCTAGCGAGCCTCGCATTGCTCGCGCTTGCCAACTGGGAGCGGAAAATATTTTCCTTACCGAACACCAGAAAATATATGTCATTTTCCTGGAAAATGACTTATGAAAAAATATTTTCCAAAAATGGTTCATTTTCCACTAAACGAACGGATAGCTCCAAAAAATTTGTTATGCAAATGAAAATTTGGTTCTAGCAAATCTTCCCACATATGTGTAGTTTTCTCTTTCCTTTCGCAATTCTTGGTGGCTCCAATTTGCATTTTTTCGTAAGTTTTTTGGTAGAGAACGAGATTGCCTTGGATTGGATAGCTTTTAGCTGTTATTCTACCTTCAAGCTTAGTTGAATTTTGTGATGAAATGGGAATATGTCCATATTACCAATAGAAGTAATCGTGAAAATTTTTTTTTGACCGAGGGATTTTTTTAAAGTAATTATCATATTATTTAGATTTGAATAGTCGAATCAATAGACATTAGGATTGTTATATATATATATATACATAAATAATCATGAAAATATTAATAATGATGAATTACAACATATAAGTGAACTTAACTTATTTTTTTATATTATCTATGATTAAAGTAAAATAAGAAAAATAGATTAATATATTGATGCTATTTAATCAATTAAAAACTATACCATTATAATATTCTTAATTTTAAAACAATGACAAGTAAATTAATTTAAATTTCTAGTATCGAGATATAACGTATCGAATATCTATATTATGAAGAAAATGCAGTCATATTGTAAATACTATGTTAAAAATTGGTATTTTTTTTTCATTACATCCTCAACTTTTTTTTTTTTTTTTTTTTTAATACAATCAATAAATGAGTCTTTGTTTCATTTTGCTTCCTACGTTTTTGTTAGCTTTCTTGGGAATCCACCGATTGAAAGTAATGTGAGTCCTCGCTCAATTTGATTTTGTTAATGCTTGGATTCATTTACGCATTTAATCTTTTTTTATCATACAAAATACAATGCAGTGGAGGGATATGCACAATATTTTTATGCATCAAAATTTCATTAATCATCATCCAACTATATTTACGTTTATGTGAGCATTTGGTAATTGATATAGTAATAGGTGGTACACTGTTTTTCTTTCACAGAAAGCGAAGGTAATTAATAAAAATTAAATTAAATTAAACTATATCAATTTGGATTGACTTTTACTTATTTTTATTTTTATTTTTGCTCCATTTAATTTACACTGCCCACGCACTTTAACTCTATTTCAAAGTCCCAAAACTTTCCCAATAGTTAGATGTTAACACGTAAATTTGTATTAATTTTTTCATAATTTTTTGAAATCTAAATAATATTTCAACTTTTAATAGAAAAATAAAATTTATTTTATTTAATTCCAAACAAAGTGCCATTAAAGCCATTAATTTCTCCATTTCTTAGGCATGAGGCTATTGTTCACATCTGCCAGAAAGTATAATCATATCAGAAGGAAGAGGAGCGGATTACTAATTACTTATGGAGTTAATAAAATTTCAACAGAAAAAAGAAGCATGGACGCAATAACTGTTTTTCCAGTAAATAAGTTTGAACACATGGCCTGTAGGGATGAAAGCTGCATTTCACAAAAGCTGAGAGTTCCGGTTTGCCACAGAGTGCAACATTATATACTCTTCAGTTTGTCGCTTCTGTCAAATACAGAGTTGAAAATATCAATTTTCCGTCTAGGAGCATTCTTTCTTACTGCTTATTTACCATACAATAATGCACTAATTTGTCTCCACTGTCAAACAAATGAAATCAACCGATCCTAATTCTAACTAATTCAGCTTTGGGTGCTGGCCGGTTCCTAAAGAGTGTAAATTCAGTCCTGAATTACATAAACCTCTGAGTATATCAACAAGCTGATGTATAGGAGTGGGATTGTGTTTCAAGATTTGAGGCCTGACTATTGCATAGATGGAAGCAAATGAGCAGGGTTTACACTTGACTAGCGTTATGCTAAAACTGTTGGTGTTAGATACAAATTGTAGCGATCGATCATGGAGTCAACCATGGAAAGAACTGATACTGATAGGAGAGTCCCTCTATCGTTTTCATCAAATTAATGGAAAAAAGGCAATGAATGAGAGGAGATTACCAAAGATGGAGGAGTGAAGATGAAGAGTCCGGATCAAATGCTAAGAAGCAGACAAAGATCCCCCAAATCAATCGTTCTTTGGGTTTGAGCTCCGTTGAAGAAAGACTTTTCACAAGATGGCCCGCTGGCCCTTGCGTGCAATGCTCTTCCAGGTAGGTGAGGACTTGCAAGTTGCAGGTGTACTTAAAGCCTGTCGTTGACTTTTGATGTAATAGAGATGAAGGCCGGCCGTTGACTTGCCAATGATTTGTTGGCGCAAACCACCAGAGTTCTAATAGACGAGAATTTAATGCATGTTATTAGTTTGGAAATCATATAATTATATTGATTGATATTCTTTTAATGACGATGAAACCGTTCTTTTGTTGTAGGTGACACCCTAGGCCCATTTAAATTCAACATAAATTGAATCTACAAATGTAGAATCCATACTTTTAAGTCTTTGAGATGGATTATATTATTCATAGTAAACTTATAAGACTAGAGTTAGGTTTTTATGCTCTGTTTGTTTCATGAAAAAATAAATAATTTGGAAACAATTTCTTAAAAATGATTACTTGTATCACGTAAAATAATTAGCTAATAAAAAATATTTTTATTGTGGACAACAATTTATGTCTAAATAATTTCATGGATAATAAAAATAACTTTTGTTTATTCATTTTTGTAAGTGATATAAATAATTGTTTTAGCAAAATCCTTTTCAAATTATCTACTTTCTGCAAAACATGCATACCTTTGAACTCTAAAAGTTATATCATCTAGAAATTGATAAAGCTCCGAAAAGGTTACAATATAAGTGGAAGGTTATCGACAATCATTTTTTAATCGGCTATAGAATCTCATTACGTTCATTAAAAAAGAGAGTATATCTTGGATCTCCCTTGGGAGCAGAGAAATACAACGACTTCCAAAAGAGGTACTGAAAATCCTAATTCTAATCTAAGTATAAATTGGAAAATTACGTGAAAAACATAAACCTTAGTCAATAACCCTTTTGGGAAGATGTGCATAGCACATCATGCACGGCACATGTAGAGCACATGCAATATGCATGGCACATGTAAGACACATGAAAATTGCAACGACTGCCGAGGAAAAATGTGTCTGAGTTGCATAGGGTTTAAGGCTCAAATGGGCTAAATTTAAGAATTCAATGATTTAAAGAGTTCAATTCGAATGAAATTCATAAAATCGCCTCAGTTTAAAATTTAATACATTGAAATTATTGCGGATCAAATGCTAAGAAGCAGATAAAGATGCCAGAGCCGAAGGAAGAGTTTTATTAAAGAGTCTACTCACCTTCACGTGCCATGCACTTGCAGGAAGGTAAGGAGTTGCTACTCATCCCAGACGCATTACAATTTTACATACATTAAACCTAAAAATATAGAACTCATACATATTTTGTATTTGAGATGGATTATGTTAGACTTATTCCCAATAAATTCATAGACAAGAATTAGGTTTTAATTTCAAAAGCTGCATTTGGACACAAAGGAATAAAGCACCAAAATTTTACAACGAGTCTTCAAAAATAGCTACAGTTGAAATATTCCAGATGATATTTATATGGCTTTGTCCCAATTTATTTCTCATATGCAGGTAACGGAAACTCTTTCAAAATAAACATCTCTCCAACCTGTTCAGAAGCCATTTGAGTTGCTAATAAATCAACGTTTCCCTCAGCGTGGAGAGCAGAGGGAGCGTAAGTTCTAGCCACAAGGTTTGCGGTGCACATGACCTCTATGATCTCTGGCCAAAGCGGCTATGGAGGCACGAGCGTCTTGCATCAATGTTCACTTGAAGTAAGGGGGGAGGAGTCCATTTTGGAGGGTCTTGTTCACAACTCGTGACTACGAGCAACGTTCCATCACAACTCGTGATAGATGTCCTGTATATGTCGAATTACTGAAGGAAGATCCATTTGGGAACGAGCTTCCGGAATTTTGTTTCGACGCTCCGATAAACCCACTAAACTATCTCGACCATATTGCGAAAATCTTCGCAATAAATGTCAGGTGGAAGGCCGAAAGCGAGGAGGCGCAGAGATCACATAGCACACGTGTAAAAAACAGAACGGCAAAAGAAGTTGATATGTCCAAGCCCCAGCCACCTCGACTCCATACAATTCAGGTCATCCACTCTTCCCCTTTTGTCGGCAAATTTGACTGATCAATGTTCTTCGAAGTAAAAAAGCAGTTTCGTTCTAACTAGATCTTAGGGAGAAATATGACCTTTACCTATGTATGGAATAAATACGACATCTTGCCCATGGAATGTTGACAAGACATCGAATGCATTTTATGCAGATCTCAACAACCGAGAGCAGATTCTTATGAAGACTGTACTTCTGATTAACTTGGAGGTCAAGGACAACCATGAGGAGGCAGCAACTGGAGCTCAGCTTGCTTTAGATCTTTGTCGAGAGGTCTTTGACTGGCTGTGCTTTATGTATTAATGATAGTATGCTTGATTTCTGTATGCTGAGAAATTGCTTATTGTTTCTAATTTTCAGAAGCAGAACAGGCGGAAATTTTTATTCAGCATTTCCTTCTATTGATGACCGTGGTGAGGGCAAGACTATTGCTCTGAAAGCTTTATGATCCATGTCATTGTTCTGTTAGTATTTTGTCTGCAAATTTATATGTCGATGTTCTGTTAGTATTTTTGTTCTGTCTGTCCATCTACTTGCACAATTGGTAATAGACTTAAATACATTACCAGATTTCTTCCAACGCTGTCACTGTTTGCTTTGCACGAAGCCTTCCCTAGAAATCTTACCTTTCTAAGCCCAACGAGCCCTATTTAATCCATTACACAGCTAATCATTTCTTTATACCCTATCCTGAATTTGATCTCTTCTTATGTCAGGAAGACTGAATCAGGCTCTCCCATGTTTTTACGCCTTCGCTTGATCTTGGTATTCCATGCCAATTGTTGGGTTTGATGAGCACTTTCCTTGACTACTCGTTAGTGGTAGGTCATTTTGCAACAATATCTTTATCTGCATAATGAGAATTGTCATTCTCACGCTTTGAATTGAATTTGCTACAGAAGCCTATTCTTTGCTGTTATTGCCAAGCCTGTCATACTAATGCGCTGCATCTATCCACTTTCAGATAACACTGCATCGATGTGGAAAAGAAATTCTGAGTCGAACCCTTTTCCACTCACTTTATCTCTGGAATGTCGACGCATGATGATGTATTAGTAATTGGAAGCAAGCCAGTCTTGCTTAGGAGTGAAAATTCTATTATTTCTTGTAGTTTCTTCTTTTTTAAGTTTCTTTGTACTGCAGAACTAATTCTGTGATGGTACTCATGTCGAGAGAGCGGAAAGAAAAGGAATTCCGGCGTATTGTATATAATTTCTTTGAATGCGATGGGTTGAAAACCGCCTCTATTTTCATTTTTCTGTATCGTGCATATGAAAAGAAAAACAAGAGAACAGAACCAACCTGACCTGGTCAGTCATTTGATGATTTGGTTCTGTATTTTTGGCAGGGTTCACAATTCAATCGATCCTATTTATTTAAGATGAGTTGGTTTTTGAAAAGAAAATTACTAAAAAGCAGAAACTTCTAATTTGAGTTCATATAGAAATCATCAGTTTTCTTGCTGGCTTGTTGGTCATTCCTAGGATCCTGTCCTTCAACTTGCTTTCCTCACTTCCTGAATAAAAATTCCCTTGCGTATTCATTTAAAATAATAGGCTCTGATAATTTGTCGAGATTACCTAGTACTGACACACAAAAGTCATCTCCATGTATGGCTTGCACCAAGGTTTGCAGTTTCACATCTCAAAGGGGAGGATGCTTTCTAGACCTCGGTGCAAGTGTCTTTTTCGGAATGTCTCAAATGCCAGTCTCTTGAGCCAGTGAATTCTTCTATTCTGCTGTTCCTTCAAGCCGGTGAATTATTCTTCTTCTCTGCTGTTCCTTCGGGAAGACAATGCAGTCCATTGATCCGTCTGTGGAAATAAAATTTCTCCTCTTTCTGAACCTTCAATCTCCTCTGCGTTAATTTGTATAACACCGAACGCTCCAGTTAGTTGTGGTACACTCTACCCTTATGCAGATCTTCTGCTCCTTATGTCTAAATAGACTTGTGTTTGCATCGTGTTGGCTACAACCCAACAGTGCCAGTGAAACTCGGCCAAACAACAGTGCGCATTAGACACAGAAAAGAGAGCTCTTCTGCTCACGCATTTTATCAAATGTTACTATGGTATGCACAATGAAGAGAAATCAAAGGATAATGACTCTCCATGAACTAACAAACAGCGGCATCAGCCAGCATTTCCATTTCAGAAGACATAAAGTCCAATTCACTCAGCTCCTCATGGGCCTCGTAGTCATCCATAATGGCGACATACCAATCTCACTTCATCTGTCCTAAGAGATCTTAACAAAGAATAAATATCACCCTTATGAGGGTGCCTCTTGTCCTTGACAATGAAGACATGAACTTGACCCTGAATTTCTATCCAGCTACAACCAGGCTGCTTGACTACTCCTTGTTGCCTCATCAGCTTCCTTATTCTGACGACATTGCCCCATTTTTTGCTTTCTGCAAACATGTTTGAGAGCAGAACATAAGGTCCGGAGTTCGAAGGGTCGATCTCTAAGAGCTTCTCTGCTACGTGTTTTCCTAGCATTATATCCTTATGAACTTTGCAGGCTGCGAGCAGCGAACCCCAAACGACAGCATCAGCTTGCATGGGCATTGCCTCTATTAAGTCCTTTGCTTCACTGAGACAACCGGATCAGTCGAGCAAATCAACCATGCACATATAATGGTCCTTTACCAGTGCCAGACCATACTCCTCGACCATCTGCTTGAAATAATGGCGCCCCTCTTTGACCAGCCCTGCATGGCTGCATGCACATAGAACCCCGATCATAGTGACACAGTCTGGTCTCTCACCAGATACCAACATTTTCCTGAATATTTCAAGCGCCTTTATCCCGTAACCATTCCACGCATATCCGACAATTATGGCATTCCATGAGACCTTGTCCCTCTCCAACATATTTTTGAACACCCATAAACCATCTTCCACAGCTCCACATTTAACGTACATGTCTATAAGAGAATTTCCAACAAAAATATCGGATTCTTCTCCAGACTGGAAGCGAAATCCGTGCTTCAAGACATGAGCATGAGCCTGCTGCCCCAACTGCAGATCGGCAAGATTTGCACACGCATTGAGAAAATTTCCAAATGTGTAGTGCATCGGCTCAATGGCTTCCCTCTTCAAAAGGCGGAATAAACCAAATGCTCCTTCATTCTCTCCATTCTAGGTATACCCTGCAATAAGGGCATTCCAAGAAACTACATTCTTCTCCATCATCCTCGTGAACATTACTCCTGCAGTTTTGAGACTTGCTGCTTTTGCATACCTGCTTACCACGGAGGTGGCTGACACTATATCCCTGGTAGGCATTCTGTCAAAAACTGCTCTGGCCTCGCTAATTCTAGAGCACTTAGAATACATATCAACCAATGCATTCCCTAAAACAACATCATTTCAAAATTTGTCACATTTTACAACATGGGCATGAATTTGCATCCCTTCCTTAAGTGCCGACAGGCTAGCGCATGCGCTGACCACACTGGCTAAAGTGACCTCATCTATATCAAACCCACAATCCATCATGCTCACAAAAACCTCAAGAGCTTCACTGGCTGGACCATTTTGTTCATAACATGTAATCAAGCTGTTCCAAGAAACTACGTTTCGAGAACTCATTTCATCAAAAGCCCTCTGTGCACAAGCCACGTTGCCACACTTGGAGTACATGTCGATAAGAGCAGAGCCCATATGAACCTCGGACGAGCACTTGGACTTCGATATCAAAGCCTGGATCTGCTGGCCCAGATCCATATCCCCTAACCCGGCACATGCACTAAGAGGACTACGAAATGAGTACTCATTAAGCACATAATTCTCCCTATGCATCTTACCAAAACATCGCAAGGCTTCTTCGAATCTTTCATGCTGCACATAACCTGACAGCATCGAATTCCATAAGCACTGGTCAGGTTCCGGCATTGATCCGAATATCTTTTCCGCTTTATCAAGAGAACCCAGTCTGATCAACCCTCCTAAGATCGCATTCCGCGTGAAGGTATTCTTCTCAGGCATTCTATCGAACATCCTGTGGCCGTCGTCGAGGCACCCGCATCTCACATAGACATCGATGAGCCGATTCTGGATGAAAACCTCGGCAGAGAACTGGGTCTTAATGATCCGAGCGTGGATGTGGCACGCGTCGCGCGCTGACATGGACAGGCCGCAGCCGTCCAGGAGCTTGGCGAAGGGGGACGAGGTGGCGAAAGACAGATAGCCCGCCAGAGCCTTGACCTGCGCATGCCTCGCCATTCCATCATATCATCGTAAGAAGTGAACTCTCTCGGAGAAGATTCGCAAAAGGTGCAAATTGAATGCGATGGGGAGTTTCTGTTGACCGTTATATGCTTCCCCCCTTCAGCCAGACGCGCGGGAACATGATACGAGCGCTCATATGAAGTGGGGCAAAGCTGCAGTGGCAAAATGGTAATTTAGCATAACAATCTACTAATTAGACTCATGACTATGAATTAAATTTTTAATTATGAGTAAATCTAAGCTATAAATTGAAATATGTCACCCTTAATGGGTATCTTGTTGTAAGTCACTAAATTAAGATTAGTCATATTTAAAATCTATACTTATTGCTTTATCAATTATAATTATAAGTATAATATATGACAAGTCAATTTTATTAAGAGATAGCCGGATTATTGACAAATCAAACATAAATTCTTGTTTAGTAATTTTGATCATTCTAATTATAACTCATTCTGATCAAAACAAAAAAATTGTAACTCATCATTGAAAAAATGCAAAAACCAATTCTAGGGAATGTAAATTAGATCTATGCTGGATTAGATGGGATAGCTTTTCATTGGTCCCCTCCCTTGAGGAATAGCTAACCTTGATTTTAAGAGAATAGCTATTTCTTTGATGGAGCTAATCTTGATTCACTTCTTAACCAACTGAGGACTAACTATCTTATCATGAGTAGATTGAGAATAATGTAACTATTGTGATATTCTTGTATTAACTCACAACATTGGTAATGTTCTAACTTAATTGCACTTAACTTTATAGTAAACAACCAAGATAGGCGGCTGTACTTTCAAGAGGTCACTTATCTTGATAATGTTCTAACTTGACCACGCTTAACTTTGGAGTGGAAATATTTATTGATATCATGGGAAGTGCTTATCTGCACACCAAATGATAAAATCGTGAGGTTTGAAATGGGATGGGTCCTAATAGATAATATCTCAAGTGAATTAATCCAAAACATCACAATTATCTGTCCTAGAACAAAAGGTGCAGTTGGATTTTCAATTAAGACACATCTTGTTCAAGTAAGGTTTGCCCCTTTTGTTTTGTTTTGTCTTTTTTTTTTTGTTTCGTTGAATGTATAATTTGGACATCGTCCTGTTATGGTAAGAAAAATCAATCGATCTTCTAAAATGTGCGTTCCTGTGAGCCTTTGTGAGGGAGAGCTTCATGATAAGAAATGAAGCCCACCTGAACACACATCCAATCCGTCAAGGCTTTGAAACTCTTTCGGCCTTATGCGACCAAGAACCGTCACATCTGAGAGTTGTTTCAGTTTTTGAAAGGTCTATTGATGTTCTTATTTCCTTGCGAAGTAGGATATGTAAGACAGAAAAATTCCTGGGAAGCCTAGGTAAGAACCTGAGGTTCTTAAAAACTGAGTACAAGTCTCCTGAGCAGTAGGAAGGAGAATGAGATATGAAGATAGGGTGGTGATTTGCCGGTCTTGCAACTGCAGCAAGGACTCGAGCTTGCTTAATCTTCCAATCCACCAAGGATCATGGAGTTTCTTTAAGTCCGCAAGTGTCCTCAGGACACCTCAACACATATATACACAAGCATCTTTGATTTAATTGGTTCGGAAGATCTGGAAATGTGTACATTGAGAAAATTACATGCACAAATTAGTTTAGACTCTCGAGAAGCATAGGAAGTCCCGGAATCTGAGTTCTTGTCAATCTCAAGATCTTCAGAGATTTAATTCTCCTAACATCAGTCGGAATTTCCCCCTTCGTATGCTTGCAACCACCGCCATTTATCTCTGCAAGCTTCTGCAAGCATCGCCATTCAGATTAATTTTCCTATTGAATAAGGTAATTCCGGAATAGATGAGGAAGGATAGATCCAACTGCATTCTTGATTCCATGTTTCCCCATTGTCTCTGGTAGAAATCCTACAGAACTTCAAGTCCAAAAGGAATGGTCACATCAATTCAGACCAATCTTTTACGTCTTTCAAGAATCAGTTGCTCTGAACTCGCATGATAAGAGAGGTTGGGAGTTCTGCGCAACTGTTCACACCCAGTCGGATTTGGACCCTTCAATTTCCGTGCCATGAGTAAGGAGATCACAAATAAATATTGCGTCTTCACTGGCAGCAAGAGTAATCACGTAAAAGTTTTCGACTAATGTCATTGTACATTGATGTGACTCCATCTACCAATACTCCATGGAAGATCAAGGATAACCATCTTCTGTAAGGAAAAGAGGTGTTCAACCTAAAATTCCTGGGAAAGTCAGTGCCATGAAAGCCATCTCGACTTCGAAAGAACGAGTGGATTCCTGCGGCAACAGAAGTTATGCCAAGAAATCCTTGTTAGAGTAACTTAAGAATAGGCTTTTAGTTTCTTCATCCACAAAGAGGTCCTCAGATATAAGCTAGATATACATTCCTTAACGTTTCGCTATCCCCTCAGCAGAAAAATAAAAGAGTAGTTAATACTGACCTGGCTTCCTTCTATATTTATTCAAGGTCTACATTTCTTTTTTTTTTTTTTTTTTGAGATTTTACTGATGATTTTGATGTTCGTATATGAGAAATAGCCCAACTTGGACTGAGGTGCAATAATAAAAACAAACATATTCATGACTTATCTTTCTGTAACTCATCTGAACTTCAAGTGCCTCCTCGTAATTCCCTCTACTACTTTGCTTCTCGAGTTTCATATCATTTGCTTCGCGAACGGTACCTCTCCCAAGGTCTCTTAACCAATCACGCATCCACAGTCGAGGGTCTTCTCTAATTTTTATTAGAGTCATCAGCTGGAAAACTTGAACAGCTTCTTCAGAGAAAAGATTACAGCACTCCCACATGTGACACACAATTCTTTTATCAAACGCAATGAATAATCAAGCAATAGCTAAGAATATGTTTTCTGTCAAGAATCTAATGCCTCAATCCTGATCATCAACTTCTTTTTAACATCCTCATGAGGAAATTTTTCTGACCTCGTCAATATGTTATTCAGCTTTGTTATGGTTTTCCCCGACAAGAATGAACCTACAACCTCAAGTGCTAGAGGAAGACCATCGGAAATATTCACCGCTTGTATAGAAACAAGGATGTACCCCTCTGATGGATAATCTCTTCCAAAGGTGTGTCTGCTGAAACGTTGGAGGGAATGATCAAAATCCATGCAAGTAAGTTCATAAGTGCAATCAACTATAGTCGCCCTGAGTAGTCCCACGTTTCTCGTGGTAAAACCAATCATGCCTTGCCACAAGAGCGTCTGAGTGTATTCTTATGTCGACATCATCAGGAAGTAGAACTCTTCTGGAGGATTACCTCTCCTTAATTGTATTTATCCCTTCATCAATATTATTAATTTCGGACCATTTCCTTTGGAGGATACTAGAGATGAGTTGATTCTGCAAATACTCTACACTTTTTTGCTTTGACGTTTCTCGAATGTCAGCAAGGAAGCAACAGTGATTAAAACCATCTCAAAATTTATTGTAGACAATTATGGCAAGTGTCGTCTTTCCTACACCACTGATTCCATAAATTCTGATCATGCCTGTTTCATTCGTGTGAGCGCCCATCATCCTCATGACTTCATTTACATAACTATCCACTGCAACCAAGAAATCTGATACTACCAAGTAGGCCTTTTTCAACTCCTTCAAAACCTTCAACCAAAAAAGCAACCAAAAACAAAAAAAACAAAAAACTCCATCAAAACCTTCCTGACAACTTCCTTTCGGAACTCACCTTCCCTCTGATAGCATTCAATGCAAAAGAACCAAGATGCTGAAATGAGTTAAACAAAGTTACTTACAGGAAACAAACAAGTCATAAGGAATGAATTTAGTTACCTTTTCGGATTGTTTTGGAAGTCCCGCCCCTTTATTGCTCCAACCTCAATGAAAGCAGCCCTCCAAGTGTGGAGTCTTGTGATCAAGCCGCTTCTTGTTTTCATGAGAATCAAAGGCTTTGTTGTAGAGCCCAGTTTGATATCATATCCCTCATGGTCCAACATCATAGAAAATGGACATGATTTTGCGTCCTCCTGTTCCTGCACTCTATAATCTGCACCAATTTGCTAAAGCACCATTCAGTGGCAGCATATCCTTTAGAGAATATGGGTATCAAGGATTTTTAACTGCTCCACCGCTTGAAGAAGCTCCAGGCCTTCCCCACGAAGCCCTTCATCATCTCTACATACTCGAATTCCAGCATCTTTCATGTTGGTATACAGGAAATCAACTATGCCAGAGCATATCTGGATCTCTAAAGCTTAAGAATGCTTCTTAATCATATCCTATTGACTTCCCCATTTCCTGAATAGTAAGGTGCAACAATAGCACATCAATATCTGAAATTACATAGTCGATGGTCATGATGCATCATCATAATTGTCTGCTCTTCCTTTTTGGTACATTTCTGTCACCAAGACTTACCCCAAGAAATTCATACTGCACCTGAAAATGTTAAATACATAGACGCAGTGATGATGAGGCCAATTTCTATCAGATGCCAATGCAGAGATCTATTCTGGTATAGAGAACCTCTTTGACAAAAGCATATTGTTTCTTGGCATTTTGTGCGAGCAATTAGTAAAGCACAGCACCCTCTTTCTTTACGGGCCTCATAACAGTGAAAGGGGTAAAAAGAAACTGATATAAATGATATGTAACGATTTTCTCTGGAAAGATGAGCCATTTCAACTACTCAGATTTACTATCCAGACTGCCCGTATTAGTTTGTTATATAAATGGAAATACAGTACTAATATTCACTAAAAAGATGCAAACGCTATTCTGAGTAATGCTCAAATGGCCAATGAAATAAGAAAACAAAGAAAAGTGGAGCAACATTAGTAGTCTGTTTATTGTTTGGCTTATATCTGTGTTGATGCACTACTAAGTAAATTTGATTATAAAAAATGACTTATTACCTGATGATGACTCCTTTGATTTCAAGTGACGAGGAAGTGGAAAAGGAAGTGGAGTTCTGCAAAAACATTGTCGCTAATTACAAAGTTGGATTCTGAAGCAGAAGTAACAAAGACATAAGACACTACTTAAGAAAGCGGCCAAGAGTTTAAAAAGAAGGAATACGTATTACTTGGTCCATCTTAAATTTTGGTGAAGGCTTCACAACTTTCTAATCAGAAAGCAGTGCTCAAAGATTGCCTCCTCTGCATTCTTCTTCATATTATGCAATTGAACCTATAATTGCAGGTCAAAAGAGGGTATTCTTAAATGCAATTTGCTGCAAAAAAATGTCCCAGCAGCTTGATTAATGAACTTACTAGGCCATAGAAAGGGAGTGCAAATCTACTTCACAGTTATCTTCATAACCTCCCTTCTTTAATGTTATCCATATGTTCAACAGACAAATTATGTCAAGAGAACAACATTTGACTAAAAATTCCATCAAACGACTCAAAATCTGCAGGTTAGATACCATTTCTAGTTCCCAAAGGAGTTCGGGTTCATGATAAGGAATTTCGCAAAAAGGCAGAAATTGAGGGATTATTGATAGCCAACATTCGGCTTTGCTATCCATATAAACTCACAAATCAGCAGACAATTTACCATTAATTAGCTCAGGTAATAGTAGAGACTAACATTCATTCATGAGAGAATAGGAAAGAAATAATAGTATGACGGTTGACTTGCAACTGATGGAAAAGCAGAAATTGGTGTACTGAAGTTCGAATAAAGTGAATGAAATCAATGGCTTTCTTGTCTCTCTCATGTGCTAAAGTTCCCCAACTCGGCTGTTATCTCATCTCTCCATTTCTGTCCTTAATTTCATCTTCTTGAATCTTTGTGTACTAACTCAGAAGAGACTATGTCCGGCTATAACTAAATCTCATTAGCCAAATGAAATCAAATAATTCCAATGTAACTAATTTAAAGGTTACCTCGGACACCGTCGAGGATGTGTGGTGCCACACAAGGCAATGCCGAGATTGTGTGAGCTCTGCAGCTGCCGCCAAAAGGCTGGATTTGGGTTGATTGACCCTCGACCTCAACACACAGCGGCTCAGGCAAAGACAGCAGCTCGACGGTCAGTGCGGCCCAAGTGAGGGCCATTAAGGCTTCTCGATGCCAGGCAAGGTGACACCGAGGTCACGTGACCTCCGCAACGCCTATATAACTTCGCATTTTCTTCTTTTTTAGTGAAAAGAAAGGACAACTAGCCAAAATGTTGAATTCTCTGCATGTCTCGTTTGTTTAGGTCAATGATACACTGGCTTCACAGTTGCTTCCTCTCTTCAATGCATGGGCCAAAAAATGGTTCATTTTTCCCCTTCCACACTGATCGGCAACTCCAAATAGAATATTGCTTTAAGATCCTTCTTCCTGAATACCATCTCTCATGCAGAATCAACTTTTCTCAATCAAAGTCTGAGCATTTAAGCCGTCATTCTCTTGTCTCCCTTCCGACGGGTAATCAATGTCCCAGTAATGTTTATACCCATTTAATAGACTCTCCCATCCCCAGGAAGCCTTAGCCCCCAGTTCACAGCTTGCATTAACTCACTCCTTAGAAAATTCAAACACTTTGTCGGAATTTCTTTTGACACTTCCGATATCATCCACACAAAGTTGCAATCTATTTTAGAGTGAACATTTTTTTTTCTCGAGGTCGCTAGTTTTAGATGACCCCTTAAAGTTCTTTTTATCATCCTCTCTAACCAAATTAATCCTAGACATATCTAATTCTAAGCCTTCACTTTCCCCTTTCTTTGTAAGCCAATGAACATATCCTAATATTTGAACTGTGAGACTGCCACAATGATATTGGTAGTCTTTTCACATGGGCAAATATGTTATATAAGAAATGAAGGACTCGTGACAAGTAGAGTTTCCATCACATAATAAGCAATAGTAACTATCTTCATTGAGATTTAGACAACAAACAGACAACCATGAAAACAAGGGAGAGGATCATGCTTTCT
Source organism: Eucalyptus lansdowneana (assembly GCA_017140395.1). Classification (NCBI taxonomy): domain Eukaryota; kingdom Viridiplantae; phylum Streptophyta; class Magnoliopsida; order Myrtales; family Myrtaceae; genus Eucalyptus; species Eucalyptus lansdowneana. Next base: position 79,647,359 of record CM029490.1, read on the forward strand.
GTGAATTAAATTGCTTCTCAATTTCTAAAGGCACCAGAATTGACCATAGTCAGAATGGAGAATGAAGAAGAGAGATTTGAAAACTGATTGATTCATCATGAAATCTAAAGCAGTAATCATTACACTCTTTACAGATCAATTTGCTGGTTAATTCCAATTGGTAAAAAAACTGTCTCTTTACCTGCCAACTCTGATTCCTTGGCTCGACCTATTTACTTCTCTGGCTCAGACTTAGTGACTTCCTTCAAAGTCCTCCAATCATCAGATCCCAGCAAATCTTTTAGCTTCTCACATTCATGTATCCTCAAATATTTTAGCTTCTTGAAGCTTGATGGAGCCGGTAGCTTTTCCAGATCTCTGCAGAACTCAATACGAAGTATCTCCAATGATTCTAGTCTGCCTTGAATCTCAACCAGTTTAGGACAATTATACAGTTCAAGTTTCGTGAGGTTTTTTAAGGTAGTGAGGTCAGGCAATTTTTCCAGTGATGTAACTCTAACAAACTTCAATGATCTCAGCTTCTCCAAGCCTTCAAGACCTTGAATCTCTGTTATTTCACAACTTGTAACTTCCAAATCCGCTAGTGCCCTCAAGTTTGAAAGGTCTATCGATGTATTCATTTCCCAACAACCTTTTATAACTAAGCTCGACAAATTTGCGGGAATCCTCGGAAGGCATTTCATGTTCTCGCACCTGAGCTCAAGTTCCTTGAGTTCAGAAAGGAGGACGAGGTCTGAAGATAGGGTGGTCAGGTAAGGAGATTCCAGCCATATAGACTCTAGTTTGTGTAACCTTCCAATCCACCAAGGACTGGAAGCTTTCTCAAGTTCAGAATGGTCCATCCTTGAACTCCACAAAACCAAACTCAAATCTCTTAAGTTCAATAGGTTTGAGAGATCTGGGAATGTCTTCATTGACCAAGCGCCAAAGTAAAGACTGGTCAGACTTTCAGGGAGCTTAGGCAATCCCGAAACTCGAGTGTATGTCAGCCTCAAGACTCTTAGAAACTTTAATCTCCCGATATTCAGCATTTCCCCTTCCAAACATCCACAGCGGTCAGCATCTAACTCTTCAAGCTTATCCAATAGTGCTATGGCACTGGGTAGTTTTCTCAAGGTACTGCAGCGTATTCTCAGTACTTTCAAATTCTTCATATTTCCTAATGAAGAAGGTAGCATTTGAACCTGTGAGTGGGATAGATCCAACTCAACTAGTGATTGCAAGTTCCCAATGGACTCTGGAAGTTGAGTAATCTCAGTTGCTACCAATGAAAGCTTCAATAACGATGCTAAGCAGCCAACTGAACTACAATCATTCAAATTTTTACAATTACGAGCACTAAGAATTTCCAGTTTCTTTATTCCTCTCCATTCGGGAATTTCTCTTATTGATGTGCCATCCACAAGAATTTCTGTTAAAGCTTCTAGTTTAGCAAGCTCATCTGGCAGCTTGCTGAGTTTAGTGCAGAACTTTAAGTTTAAGAAAACTAACTGCTTTAGCTGACCGATAGATCTATCAATATGGACCAACTTCTGACACCTTTCAAGAATTAATCTCTCTAAAAATGCATGAGATGAGAAGTCAGACGTTCTATTTAACTTTCTGCACCCAGTCAGATTTGGAACCTTTAAATTCTTTGCCATCTGTAAGGAAGAACAACAAAATTTCAATCCCATTAAGGAAATAGGTGATTAAAAAAATATATTGAAATTATTTTGAAACACCTCCTAGGCTTCTACCTTGATGTGGCTCCATCCACTCCATTTTTTTGTAATTTTACTCCATGATAGATCAAGAATCACTAGCTTTGTCAGGGAAAGAGCAGTCAGCTCAAAAGTTGCAGGAAAGTTATGCCATGAAAGCCATCTCAACATCAAAAATATGTATGGACTCCTTCGGAAAAAACTGGCTGGAAGAACATTCAAGCAGCAACCACGCCAAAAAGAACTGACTTGAGCAAAACGATGCAGATTTGTGCTTGTCTCATTGGAGTTTATGCCATCCACTTGCAAGAACCTTAGGTTTGATAGACTCGCAAATGCTTCATTTGTAATGTTGTATTCGCAACTACTTTCAAACTTGAGACAAATTGCTTCAACATTTTCTAATCCCTGGCCATACAAAAAGGGAAATAGCAGTTAGAAAGCACATAGTTCTTGTTTGGAAAAATATATTCATTTGGGGTGCTATCCTTCCTCGAAATTTATATATTACTTTAGGAGATGTGTCGGTACTGTGGATGGAAAAGAAATAATACACAAGAAATTCTTTTAATTGGTGAGTAGTTAAATAGAACGCTCTTGAGAATGAATGACTTTGTATACTCACCTTCGTCCTCATAAGCAGATCAAACACTTCATCATGATTCCATACTCTGCTTTGCTTCTCTGATTTCATAGCACGCTCTTGACGAATGATTTCACGTCCAAGGTCTCTTAGCTGATCAGGCATCCAAATACAGTTGTCTTCTTTAATCTTTATTAAAGACATCTGCTGGAGGACTTCAATGGCTTCTTCAGGAAAAAGCTCGCAACTTTCCCACATATGGATCACAATTCTTTTATCAAAACCAATGAAGAAACAGGCAATATCAAGGAATATGCTCTTTTGTCTATCATCTAATGCCTCAAAACTGATCTTCAACTTCTTTTTTATGTCCTCATGAAGAACTGTTTCCAGCTTCTTTAATGTGATATCCCATTGTGCTTTGTTTTTCCCAGATAAAAGTGAACCCATAACCTCCAGAGTCAGAGGTAGACTGCCACTAATCTTCACCGCTTTTATGGAGGAAGGGTGGAATTCGTCCGGAGGACAATCTCTTCTAAATGCATGTCTGCTGAAAAGTTGCAGAGAATGGTCAAAATCCATGCAGGGAAGTTCATAAGTCCAATCAACTTTGGGCTCATGAAGAACATCCTTGTTTCTGGTGGTAACGGTAAGCTTGCTTCCTTTGCCAAACCATTTGCGCTTCCCCAGGAGAGCATCTAGTTGAATCCTTTTGTCAACGTCATCAAGTAGAAGTAGAACTCTTTTAGAGTATAACCTCTCCTCAATTATCATAGTCCCTTCATCCACATTATCAATGTCTAGCTTCCTTCTAAGGAGTTTAGAGATGAGCTGATTCTGCAAATACTCAAAACCCTTCTGCTCGGAAGTTTCTCGTATGTTAGAAAGGAAGCAACAACCCTCGAAATGATGGGAGAGTTGGTTGTAGACGATTTTGGCAAGTGTCGTCTTCCCAACACCACCCATGCCATGGATTCCAACAATCGTAGTTTCATCAGTGTCAGCAAACACCATTCTCATTATTTCACCCACATGATTGTCCATTTCAACCAAGCAATCAGATACGACTAAGAAGGCCTTTTTCAACTCAATCAAAACCTTGTTGACAACTTCTTCCATGAACTCACCTTTACCTCTGATAGCATTAAAGGCAAAAGAACTTAGATATTAGATTAAGGTGCACAAAAAAAAAAAAAAAAAAAGCAATAAAAGAAATTCATCTCTGGAGCAAAACAGATAATAGACCATGATGAAGAGCAAGACCTGTTCGGATTGCTTTGGAAATCCCATCTTTTTAATGCTCCTACCTCAGTGAGAGCAGCCTTCCACCCAGATGGTGATTTCATCAAACTGCTTCCTCTTCACGTGCGAAAGAAAGGCCTCGCCATAATCCCCAATTTGGTTTTGAACCTCAGATGGCCTGACATCGAAGAAAATGGGCATGATCTTCTGCCCGTTAGCTCTCCTGCACTCCACCATCTGTACCAATTCCATAAGACACCACTTACTGTCGGCATAACCTTTAGAGAAGATGGGTATCAAGATTTTGGACTGCTCAATTGCTTGGAGAAGCACTGGACCGATCTCTTCGCCGGGACGGAGCTCTTCGTTGTCTCTGTATGCCCGAATTCCAGCAGCAATGAGACCGGTATACAGGATATCAGCAATGTCCAAGCGTGTATTGGGTCCTCTAAAACTCAAGAATACTTCGTAACATGCTGACATGACTTCACAACTTCCAGCGTTTGAGATGATTCGTCAGTAGACAAGCAGCAGCAGAATCACCGACAGCTTCTGCGATCCCGTTGTCTGTTTTCACCTTTTCACCGGGTTGTACAAAAAGATGGAAACAATGGAAGCGACGATCAATACCAAGTGCGAGGACCAACCTGGGTACCCCCTCTAAACCTATGAAAACGATGCTGTGAAGTTTTCTGTCGGGATGGGAAACAAATGTACGTGAGATCTGCTCAGTTCAATGATTGTCAGTCTTTTTCTGGGTGACTTTGTGTCGAATATCACTTCAATCGAGGTATACACGATTTTTCTGTTGGCCATATACAAACACGATTAAAACGCGGCTTCTATATGCCGACCACGAGAGAGGAAAGCCACGACGGAACATGCCAACAAAATGGACAGCTTTTGCCGTGTTGACGATGATCAAGCAAAACTTCACTCGAATTGTTGACTATTCTTCATATAAAAAAGCTACTTGTCCCTGACATGTTGATATGTTAATTAGATGCTCTTATCCTAATAGATAGGGCTTCAAAAGGGGTTTGCTTCAACCAAAAGAAGAAAACATAAGAAAGAGACACCAGAATTTATTCTTTTGTGTACGGTCACCCTCTATTAGTCCGTTAGTCAGCAAGGAAAATATGGTCATTGCCTTATTGATGTGGCGACTAGTGTGACTATCACCATTAAGCGTCATTAATAAGTAATTAATAGAACTAAGTGGTAAAACTTATTTCATGAATTGATAGTAAAAGAAGTTACTTTTAAAGATCAGAAAACGGCAACACAGGAAAAAAGTGGGGTAGAAATTGAGAGAGGGAGAAATGAAAAAAATGACCGATCCAATCATCATGCAATCACAATGGGTAACGAGAGCAGATCAATGTATATTAGTTGAAGTTACTGACCAATTTCAAATATTATTCAAGTCTTAGCATGACCGCATCACCACTCAACCTCAAGCTTAAACTTTCAGCTTTTCAGAATTCTTTATGATCAAACATGTTGGCTTCTTGAAGCTGGTAAGGTTAGGTAGCTCTTTTGGGACAATCAATATGGTGCATCTCCAGTTGTCCTGCTCTGCCTTAAATCTCAAATAGTTAAGGACAACTCCATGGGAGAGGTTTAGGACGCCATCTACAATGATGGCAAACCTGCAAGCATTTTTCGTGGTCTTTTCGAACTTCTATCAGCTCAATTCGAAGAAGATTATGCTGGTATTTTGCCAGGTATACTATTGAGGGCATGTAGCTGCCATGTCGAAAGGTGGTAAGTGGTACACATGGTGAAGTTCTTAGATACAATAGAGACAAACTAACTTCAAGGCCGAAAAAGAGAGCTTATGCAAAGTTCGGTAATCGAATTTTCCATCAATTTGGTCCTTCAAAAGTTTATGTTCTTTGGACTCTAGCTTCTTCCTGTACGTGGGAAATTCGCGATCAATCTTTGTACTCTTTCACTTTCTCTCGACCAGTACATGAAAGAATATGAACCGCGGAGAGAGTAGAAGACTTCACATCATTGACAGTATGTACATGAGAAAATGGTAGGAACAGAAGATGCACAGCCGAAGCAACATGAAAAATAATCTTCAAGCCTCAGCTCACAGTAAAAGGAGCTTGCAATAGTTAGAGCTTTTAAAATGTAGCCTAACTGAGAAACTTAGCACGAACACCTAGAGATGGGTGAATAAGTATTAAAATATATTTTGATAAATAACTACGGAATAAATAAGTTATGAACAAAGTCTATATATGGATAAGAGTTTGTTATGCAAGTCACCATACCTCTGATATAACTTGTAAGAGTGCAATAGACTTAAGTAAAGAGAGTCAAGGGAAGAGAAGATTGCATATGAAATTTATAATGGATCGGCTTAAATTAAGCTTACATCCACTTTCCCACGCTGACAGCCTATTGGCTAGATTTTCTTATAGGATCAACAAGAGATTATAACTATGAGTGTAAATATTCAATATTAGATCACACTATCTCACTAAAATTTTTTTTTTTTTTGTGCTTTCTCTCTCTTGATCACAATTTGTAAAGCTCATAGGAAAAAATGAGTAATCGAGAACAGTTTCAAACTTTGGAATTTCATATTCACGTCCCATCTTCTTGACTGAGTAACCTCCTTAAATAATTCTCCATGCTACACTAGCCGTTAGCCAATCATAAGAAGATTTTATTCTAATCTACCCGTTTGATAGAATGATTTAAGGAGATCTTGTAGCCGTTGAAGACAAGGATGAAATTTCTACTTGATTCTGGTCACCTATACAAACAGAATCTTGATTTTCATAAGTGACGCTTCCTCATTTGGAACTTATCTTCATGATTGATTTTATCAATTTATGATTGATTCAATCAATATATTTACATATAGAAAATGAAATCCATTACCGGATAACTAGACGTAGTTTAGATTCTAAAATAGTCTCCTTTTGGATCCGTGTCATAACCTTGATAAGTTTGGTTCCGGACTTTCTTCATTCTGACCTTGACACATTCTAAACTTGTCAAAGTGAGATATGCTTCTGGGATAGAATAGACTTTGAAAAAAATTCTCAATAGTAGCTCAAAAACATACTTATACCAATCATGTTCTAATATAAGCATTAGAACTAGAAAATTTTGTCAACTTCAAAATCTGGTAAAAGTTTTCTCAACACCAACCACTGAAATTAGGCACAACCATCGCTTACATTCTTCCATCCACCATACTTAAAAGTCCAAGAGAGAAAAAATGTCCTAAAAAACTACTCTGACGAGTTGGATTCCACAGGATCAGATTGCGTCTCTACCTTCAATATCCGCCACCAAGCATCAGAACTCAGAGAATCTTCTAGCTTCTCACACTTATGCATAAGCAAAGATTTCAGCTTCTTGTGGCTTGATGGATCAAGTAACTTTCTGAAAGATTTATAGGAACCAATCCAGACTGTCCCCAACGATTCTAGCCTTCCTTTGATCTCGACTGCTTTAGGACACACTGCAGATAAATTTTCTAGAGCTTCTCTAAGTTGGTCAAGTCAGGCAACTTGTCCAAAGATGGAACTCCTTCAAGCTTTAATGCTCTCAGGTTCTCCAAGCCCTGGAGGTCTCTGAACTCTCACTCTAGGCAATGAGCAACTTCCAAATCTGACAGTGCTTTCAAATTTGAAAGGTCTATTGATGTTTCCTGCATGATTATATATTTAAGTATGACGAATTTGGGGGGAGGCGAAGTAGGCGTCGCAGCTTCTTGCGGTGGACCAGTTTCGGTTCCTTGAGCTATGAAAGAAGAATGATATCTGAAGATGAGGAGGTTGAAATAATGACATTCCTACTGCAAGGACTCTAGCCTACCTATATTCTGATCCACCAAGCACTTGGAGCTTCATTGAATTCAAAAGCATCCTCAAAATTGTCAAAACCTTGATTTTCCATACAATTTGTAGATTGGATTAGTAAGGGTCTGTTTGTTTGTGTTTCTTTTTTTTTTTTTTTAACACATTTTCTGTTTTTTTGTTCCTGGGAACAAAAAAGGAACAGTAAACGCGTTTGGTGCGTTTCGTTCATTTTTTGTTCTTTTGTTCCCGTGAACAAAAAAAGAAACAGTAAATAAGAAACAACAAATTTGTGTTTCTTATTTTCGAAACAAAATTTAGAAACGCTTTTTTATTTTCTTCTTATTTTCTTTCTTTTTTCTTTCGCCGGTCGCCGGCCTCGGCGATGGCCGACGACCAGCCGACGAGGGCCGGCAGCCTCGCCCAGCCACGGCGAGGCTCACCGGCCCCCGAGGCGAGCCTCGCGATAGGCCGGGCGAGGGTCGGCCTCGCGCCGGGCCGGGCGAGCTCGATCTCGCCCGAGATCCGCAAGGCCGAGCTCGCCGGCCGGCCGGCGAGGCTCGGCCTCGCCGGATCTAAGCAAGTCGGTGTTGCCCGGGCGGTGGCCTCGGGCGAGGCCGAGCCTCGCCGGCCGGCCGGGCGAGCTCGGCCTCGTTGGATCTGGGCGAGCTCGAGCTCACCCGGCCAAGGCGAGGCCGACCCTCGCCCGGCCTACGGCGAGGCACGGCCTCGCCGGGGGCCGGCGAGCCTCGCCGTGGCCGGACGAGGCCGCCGGCCCTCGCCGGCCGGTCGCCGAGGCCTCGGCCATGGCCGGCGACCGGCCAAAAGAAGAAAAAAAAAAAAAAGGAAAAAGAAAAAAAAAAAAAAAGGAAAAATAAGAAAAAAATAGAAAAATAAAAGAAATAAAAAAATTATACAAATTTACCAAACGTGTTTCTGTTTATTTTTTATTCCCGGAACAAGTTTACTAAACGCGTTTTTTGTTCAAAAATTGTTCCGAATGTAAACACTTTTTTTATTTCGTTCTCTCCGGAACAATTTTTAAACAAAAACGCAAACAAACGCACCCTAAGTAATTTAACATCGAATGACACACATTCTTTTGTTACTTTACATAATCAAAACCTCGTACAAAAGATCCACCTACGTAGAAACACTAATCTAAATGTCCCTAAACTCTAAACCCAGCTAACATGGACAATATTTTGGAGGGGTGAGTCCAATCTCAGTAAATGAAAGTTCTAGGTCCACCTACTCACTAGTCGATCCAAGAACACAACAGCATAGTAACAATTATTGTCAATTGGAAAACCAATACTCACTTAAGATATGCAATTCACACATTATATATGAATGACTATAGTTATTTGTGCAATGAATAAAATAGATGCACTCCAGTGCACACAATTCAATTACGAATCTCATGAGTGCAATGCCCATTGCTCATCCATATACGCGAGTGAGTAATTATTCCCTACTTGTCACCGATTATAACTTATCTCAACTAACGAGACACTGTGACCACCAACTCATCAGATAAAGTCATATAAACATTTTTGCCATGCTTTAGTCCATTCATCACAAGTGTCCGGCAATGATAAATATACCCCTCTAGAGCCATATGATGATGACTATCCTAGACTCATTCTCATCAACATTCATTCCCATTCTATTTTCTTTCTCAATCTTAAACCTCAAGTTCATAATATCACATTTGGGCTATTTATTTCGCATTATGTTACACAAGCATACCATTTCGTGTATGAATCATTTGACTTCTTGTCCTTTCAACCATATAAAGGCCCATCTTAAACGGTAGAATATTCGTTTTTTCCAAAGCCTTATAAACGTACTTACAAAAATTAATTTTAGTGTTGGTATATTACTAACAACACTTCTTTACCAAAAAAAAAACAACAATACTTGTAGAATTTCCATTATAATTTCCATGGAGTTGGTAATTTACTTAATTATTAGAATATTGATAAATTCCTACTAGTCTTGTTCATTCACTTACAACAATGGTAAAATTTCAAAGGAGTTGATAATTTGCTACTTCCTTATATTGATAAATTTCTGATAGTGTTAGTAATTTGTGTAATATACAGGTAGAATACAAGAAGATTTGATAATCTATTGATTTAGTGGAAATTTGATAAATTTAGGATAATATTGATAATTTACTACCGATTCACCTAACAAGCAAGCAACCAATCATTTTTTTTTACCAAGAAAATTGAAATTCTACCATCACGGAAAATTTTTAATTTTCCAACCCCATGGCATCGTAGAATTTTGCCTTGAAGTTTCATAAATCTCTACTTCTGCGACAAGAACTTAAATCCCAACTGATAATTTCAAATTTTGAAACTTGAAACGCAGTAATTAATCATTTAGAAGCCCCCGTAGAAATCTATTTTAAGTTATCAAAACTAAAGGACCTTTGTGACCATTGCGCATGATCATTATCTAGGGAGGGTTATGTTCATGCTAGACAAGATGTTTTGCGCCTACTCTTTCATTTCTTAAATGTGGAAATTTTCATGGGAAATCTGCAACAATTCTGTGAATATGGTCGCTGATGTCTGATTAAATTCGCAAAATGCTGAATGTAACTCACTGGACATTAATATCTACAAATGACTTCTGGAGCAAGTCATCTTGAATCCTTGACGAGTTTCTCCCATGACGAGATTAATTACTAATTGCACCCGCTAAAAGTTTTAGAAGTAGGACCACAACAGACCCAAAAAAGAACAAAGAAGTTGCAGAACCAATCTATTATGGTAAGGTTTCATGCTTTCCAGGACAATATTTTGGTTTTAGCCTGACCTTAATAAGCTCAGAAGAAGAGTGGAGTCGGAGTCAACTATATTGCATAAGATGAATGAAACTGACGCACAGGAGTCGCAATGTGGTTCGATAGAATGTGACTCATGGTCGAAAAGTTAGGAGAAAAAATTCCGGCGATCTGCTCCCTTCTCCGGCGACGCTCTTCTCCTCCGCCCCTCCCTGAGGATGGCCTGAGTTGCCGCCTCAGCCTCCTCCTCCGCCTCAACATCACTGCTCCCTTTCCCGCTTCTGCTTCCATAGCTGCAGATTTTTCAGATCCGAAATGCAAGCGACGCTGGCATCACTCCCGTAGCTCGAGCATACCCAGATCTGCAAGGTAACCAGCTCTGGAGCCTCGCCCTTAGCCCGAATCGCCCTGCTGCCGCCGCCTCTTTCTCCTCCGGCCATCCCTGCCTCCAGCCTCCTTCTCCAACCCTTAGCCAGAGCCGATCTTTACCCAGTTGCAGACTGCGATCCTCCACCTGCCGAGACCTCCGTCACCACCGTAGCCACTCCCCATTTCCTTCCCAAAACCAGAACCTGAACCGATTCCAGGTGTTCTTTTTCGGCTAAACAAAGTGTGCACAGCAAGTGTTCCACCAAATTCCTGTGAGGAGGGAATCTAGGAGCTCGCCTGCTCTTCACCCAGTCAGCCTTCCGCCTTCTTGCCAGCTTGATTCTAAGGCGCATTCGGCTGCTGCCCAACTCCTTTCAGCCGCTTGATGGTTGAAGTCGAGGTCTCTAGTCGGGGTATCGAATTTCTTGGTCCAGGTTCTTAAGCATATCGACCCAACCACTTCTGCCCATAGGCTACGACTCATTTCGACAATGATGGTAAGTACGCCGTGTAGAAGAGGCAGTAGCTGGAAAGCCACTCCTTCGGTCACCCCGGAACTCGACGCTATTTCTGCAGAAATAAAGAACAGCCTCTTCTGTTCAAAGACGGAGGAACCAAAGGTAGGAGCTCAGAATGAAAAAAATACAAGTCTCCCAGGTACAACTTTTGTCGTTCTCCCTAGTCGCGATGATGATACCTTGGCTCCGGGGAATTATTTTACTGGAAACATATATGTGATAAAAATTTTCTTGAAAGGTGAGGTTGAAAGCCTCTGCACATGAGCGCCTACTGTTGCTTGCAGGTTAACTAATTATGTTATTATCTGATAAGAAATTATGAGGAAACCTTCTCTTTAATTTCACCAAAATAGATTTGACAAAGACATTCCACAACACTCAATTAGTTGCTACCTTGACTGATGCAGACGAGGAATCACACTCTCCTATGACGATCTCATTAGGAAAGTGAAATATCAAGAAGTTGCACTGAAGCTAGTTCAACCCTCACCTTTAGACTGGTTTCTAAAGAGCATAAACTGATCTCTAATCACAGTCATCTCTTAGGTCATTATCAAACACATTCATCTCTTAGGTTATTAACAAACAGATGCAGGGTGAGCAGGTGAGCATTAGTTAGGCTTGAAGTATCGGCATTTCAGAAAAAGAGGAGTGAACTACTAATTAATTACGAAATCGATAAAATTTCAACAGAAGAAAGAGGCAATGAATGCTGTAACTGTTTTTCCAGGAAAAAAAGTTTGAACACACAGAAGGGTAAGGATGAAAGTTGCTTTTCAAGGAACCTGAGAGTTCTGGTTCACCACAGGGTGCAATATTATAGTCTATTCAGTCTGTCTCTACTGTTAGGTACAGAGTTGAGGGTATCAATCAAGTAGTGTTCTTACTTCAATTTACCAGACAATAATGTACTAATTTGTAGTATTGAAGTCTGTTCAAGACACCGGTATCTCTGTTCGCATATGAAAAATCCCATTAAACAAAATGAAATCAACTGATTCCACTCAAACTAATTCAGCTTTTAGCACCAGCCCAGTTCCTAAAGTGCATAAATTCAATTCCTACTTGTAGAAATCTGAGTTTTATTGACAAGCTGGTGCATAGATGTGGCATTGTGTTTCCAGATCTAAGGCCCAACCGTAGCATAGATGGAAGCAGATGAGCAGGGCTTAGCACGTGACTAGAGTTAGGCAAAAGCTATTAGTGTTAGATGCAAATGACAGGGATCAATCATTGAGTCGACTATTTACAGAATTGATACTGATTTGAGAGTCGCTCTATTGTTTCCATCACATTATATACCTAGTCGCATAGTTGCATTGCAGAACAGACCCAACTCATGAAAATAGCAGTAGATGAGAGGAATTACCGGAGGTGGATGGGGTGAAGGTGAACTGTCCGGATCAAATGCTGAGAAGCCGATAAAAGATCTTGGCTCTGAGTTCAGCTGAAGAAAGACTCTTTTTTAGACAGTCCACTCACCCTTGTGTCTTGCTGATGCAGGAAGGTGAGGACTTATTAGTTGCAGGTACACTGAAAGCCGATGACTATTGATGACCGAAGGCGCCAAAACAAGGAAGTTGGGATGTAAAGTAACCCTCCTGCACAGAATAGTTGCCTGAGTTATGACCTTGCAAGACAAACATTCGAAGGTTGAGGGCTCTGAAGTGTGTGAAACTGCTTAATACAGTTAACCATGGATGGTTCGAACAGTACTTCCAAGCCATACTGGTGTGTTTGATTAGCACTTAGGAGGTGAGTTGGTCATCCACCCTCTTATCTAGTTGGACTTGGGGTAAAATGAATTGTCCATATTACCGCTAGAAGGAATCCTCAAATATTTTTCTTTTGAACAAGGAAAATTTAATTATCGTATTATTTAGATTTTAATGGTCCAACCATTGGAAATTACAATTGGTTATAAATATTATGGTATTATAAGTAAACAAAATATAATCAACTTATATTTATAAATTAGCTATGAATACCGATAAATAAATAATAGATTGATACCAAAAATAAAATAAAACAATAGATTGATATATTGATGCACTCCACCATCTGTACCAATTCCATAAGACACCACTTACTGTTGGCATAGCCTTTAGAGAAGATGGGTATCGAGATTTTGGACTGCTCAATTGCTTGGAGAAGCACTAGACCGATCTCTTCGCCAGTATGGAGCTCTTCGTTATCTCTGTATGCTCGAATTCCAGCATCAATGAGACTGGTATACAGGATATCAGCAATATCCAAGTGTGTATCGGGTTCTCTAAAGCTCAAGAATACTTTGTAACATGTTGACATGGCTTCACAACTTCCAGCGTTTGAGATGATTCCTCAGTAGACAAGCAGCAGCAGAATCGCCAATAGCTTCTGTGATCCCGTTGTCTGTTTTCACCTCTTCACTGGTTTGTACAGAAAGATGGAAACAATGGAAGCGACGATCAATGCTGAGTGCGAGGACCAACCTCGGTGCACCCTCTAAACCTATAAAAACAATGCTGTGAAGATGTCTGTCAGGATGGGAAACAAATGTATGTGAGATCTGCTCAGGTCAATGATTGATGTCGGCCTTTTTCTGGGTAACATCGTATCTAATATATATTCCATCCTCTTCAAAAACTAAATAAGGATGCTTCCTCTTCATTTCAATGGAGGCGTACACGATTTAGTTATTTTTGTTGGGGATATACATACGATTAAAACGCGGCCTCTCTATGGCAGCCACGAGGGAGGATAAGATAACCTCGACGGAGCATGCCTACAAAAAAGACAGCTTTTCCCGTATTAGTGATGATTACCTTGGATTCTTCGTATACAAAAGCTACTAGTCCCTGATATGTTGATGAGTCCGTTAAAACTTCAAAAATTACTCACCCCTTAGAGGAGGAATTGTTTATTTCAAACAGCGGTATGTTCATTAAATATTTTTATTATAACAGATAGGGCTTGAAAAGGGATTTGCTTTGACCAAAATTCAAGCACAACCCAAAGATTTCAAGCCACAGATCGTGAAACCTCGAACTTAGGCTTGGCTCAAGACAATATGAAATGGCATGACTCGTAGTAGTTTGATGCAACCGGTTTTCGCACACCTCAATCTTAGTCCATCTCACAGGCAACCGCAATGGGGCATTCCCTCATATTGGCAAGGTGCTTCCTGAAGTGCTTCTAACAAGGTTTGAACCAACACCACGAGGAAAAAGGCAAACTCCCTTGCTAATTTCTAATAGGCTAAGAGTGACTTTTCCATATGAAAATAAATTGCTCACGTGAAAATACTAGTACATGATAGATATGCACTTCCTTTTAGGAGCAACTACTAATTATGATGAAAAGATCCCTTCTTAGAACAATTGACGTACAGATAAAAAAACAAAAAATATGAAGAGTTATTGAGGGAAGACTAATAGACGAAAGCTATTTATCCTTATGCAAACATAGAAAAAAAAGCTTACTAAGTACTAATGATTACTTATTTTCTTCTAATCACTACGGAAAAGTACCTAGTACATTGACACTTACTTTTTCAAGTGATTTGATATCAACCAAGTGGAGGTTTTACTATCCGATCAAAACATATTATATCTTAAATCAGAACTTACTAATCATGTGAAAAAATAACTTCCATAGTATCTATGTATTCCCTTTTCCAGAGCCAGCATACATAAGTAGTTATAAATTTTAGGCCAATTACCATAAAAAAAAAAAAAAATCCGAACTTTACACTTTTGTTAATTTTTTTTGTCAAGTATAATGCATATGAAAGAGACGCCATAACTTATTCTTTTGTGTACAATCCACCCTCTGTTAGTATGTCAGCTAGCAAAGAAAAAATGGTCATTGCCCTATTGATGTGGCAACTAAGGTGACTAATTATCACCATGAAGCGCCATTAATAAGTAATTAAAATAAATTGATAGTTAAAGAAGTTACTTTTGAAGATTAGAGAAAAAGGCAACAGAGGAAAAAAGCATGGTGGAAATTGAGAGAGGAAGAGATGAAAAGATGACTGATTCAATCATCATGCAATCACAAGCGGTAATGAAAGCAGATCAATGTAAATTAGTTGAAGTTTCCGGACAATTTCAAATGGTATTCAGGTCTCAGCACAGCCACATCACTATTCAACCTCAACCACAATCTTTCAGCTTCTCAGTATTGTTCATGATCAAACATGTTGACTTTTTGAAATTGATAAGGTCGGGTAGCTTTTCCAGGGCAATCAAATATATGGTGCATCTCCAGTTGTTCTGCTCTGCCTTGAATCTCAAACAGTTCAGCACAACTCAATGGGAGAAGTTTCGGACGCCATCTCCAGTGATGACAAATCTGCAAGCATTAACGCTAGTCTACCGTCTCTCGCATCGAAATGATTTAGTGGTCTTTTCGATTCAGGAATTTCTATCAGCTCAATTCAAAGAAGATTATGCTAGTATTTTGCCAGGTATACTATCGAGGGCATGAAGCTGCCATGTCGAAAGGTGGTAAGTGGTACACATTGTGAAGTTCTTAGATACAATCGACATAAATTTAAGGCCAAAAAAGAGAGCTTGTGCAAAGTTCGGTTATCAAATTTTCTGTCAATTTGATCCTTCAGAAGTTTGTGTTCTTTGGACTCTATAGCTTCTTCCTGAAGGTGGGAAATTCGCAATCAATCTTTATACTCCTTCACTGTCTCGACCGCTACCAAAAGAATACGAACTGCGGAGAGAGCAGAAGACTTTCATATCATTGACAGTCTGTACATGAGAAAATGGTAGGAACAGAGGATGCACAGAAGAAGCAATATGAAAAATAATCTTCGAGCCTTTGCTCTTATTCAACATTAGAATAACAGTAGAAGGAGCTTGCAATACTTAAAGCTTCTGAGATGCCGCCCAACCCCTGAAATCAGGCACAACCATCGCCTACGTTCTTCCATCCACCATACTTAAAAGTCCAAGAGAGAAAAATATCCTTAAAATTACTCTGACAAGTCGGATTCCACAAGATCAGACTGCGTCTCTGCCTTCAAAGTCCTCCGCCGATCACCATAACCCAGAGAATCTTCTACCTTCTCACACTGTATAAGCAAAGAATTCAGCTTCTTGTGGCTTGATGGATCGGGTAACTTTCTGAAAGATTTACAGGAACCAATCCAGACTGTCTCCAACAATTCTAGTCTGCCTTTGATCTTGATCACTTTGGACAGCACTGCAGATAAAGTTTCTGGAGCTTCTCTAAGTCGGTCAGGTCAGGCAACTTGTTCAAACATGGAACTCTTTCAAGCTTTAATGCTCTCAGGTTCTCCAAACCTTGGAGGCCTCTGAACTCACTTTAGGGCAATGAGCAACTTCCAAATCTCACAGAGCTTTCAAATTTGAAAGGTCTGCTAATGTTTCCTGCGTGATTATATATTTAAGTACAACGAATTTGGGGAAGGTGAAGTAGGCGTCGCAGCTTCTTGCAGTGGACCAGTTCAAGTTCCTTGAGCTGTGAAAGAAGAATGAAGATGGGGAGGTGAAATAATGACATTCCAACCGCCAGGACTCCAGCCTGCCTAACTTTCTGATCCACCAAGGACTTGGGAGCTTCATTGAATTCAGAAGCATCCTCAAAATTGTCAAAACCTGGATTTTCCATACAATTTGAATACCAGATAAGTAAGTAATTTAACATCGGACACACATTAAAGATCCACCTTTGTAGAAACACTAATCTAAATGTCCGTAAACTCCGACCAATATGGACAATATTATGGACAATATTTTGGAGGGATGAGTCTAATCTCAGTAAATGAGAGTTCCAGGTCCATGTACTCACCAGTCGATCCGAGAACACAACAGTATAGTAACAATTATGGTCAATTGGAAAAACAATACTCACTTGATATATGTAATCCATGCATTATATACAAATGACTATAATTATCTGTGCAATGAATCAAATAGATGCACTCCAATGCAAACAATTGAACGTACTAATCTCACATGTGCAATACCTGTTGCTCATCCATATACACAAGTGAGTATTTTATACCCTACTTGTCACCGGTCATCTCGACTAACGAGACATCGTCACCAACTCATGAGACGAAATCATAAAAACATTTTTGTCACGCTTTAGTCCATTCATCACGGATATTCTCCAGTAATGACAAATATAATACTCTACACCCACATGATGATGGCTATCCCAGACTCATTCTCATCAAGATTCTTATCCATTCTATTTTCTTTCTCGTTCTTGAATCTCAAGCTCATAATATCACATACGGGCTATTTAATTCACATTTTGTTACACAAATGTTATCATTTCGTGTATGAATTATTGGACTTCATGTCCTTTCGACCATAAAGAGACCTTTTTAAAAGGTAGAATATTCGTTTTTTGTAGAGTCTTATATATGTACTCAGGAAATTAATTGCAGTGTTGGTATATTACTAACAACACTTGCAGAATTTCCCTGGAGTTGGTAATTTACTTAATTATTAGAAAATTACTAGTAAGATTGGAAAATTACTGGTAAGCTTGGTTTTCTACCAACACAGAAAGTTTTCAATTTTCCACTGCATGGAACCATAAAATTTTGCAAAGCTTCGTAAGTCTGTACCTCTGCAACAAGAACTTAAATCCCAACTGATAATTTCAATTGTTGAAACTAGAACCGCAGTAATGAATCAATCAGAAGACCCTGTAGAAATCGGTTGTAAGTTATCAAAACTAAAGGACCTTTGTGACCATTGCACATGATCATTAACTAGGGAGGGTTATGTTTGCACATGAACATTAACTAGGGAGGGTAATGTTCATGCTAGACAAGATGTTTTGCCCTCCTTCTTCATTTCTTCAATGTGGAAATTTTCAGGGAAATCGGCAAAAATTCTGCGAATACAGTCACTGATGTCTAATTGAATTCACAACACTGAATGCAACACATTGCACATTAATCTCCGTGAATGAATTCTGGAGCAAGTCATCTTGAATCCTCGATGAATTTCTCCCATGACGATATTAATTAATAATTACACCCACTAAAAATTTTAGAGGTAAGTAGGACCATGACAGACCAAGAAAAGAAGAAAAAAATTGCAGAACCAATCGATTATTCTAAGTTTTCATGCCTTCCAGGACAATATTTCGGTTTTAGCTCAACCTCGACAAGCTCAGAAGAACAACTGATTCCCATTTCCCCATGTATGTTTTGAACTAGTTCCTAAGGAGCGAAAATCAATCCCCTAATTGGTGCAGAAGTGAACTGACGCACAGGAGTTGCAATAAGTTTCAATAGAATGTGACTTGGTCAAGGCTAAAGCTATCAAAGATTAGATGCAGATATGGAAGAATCAATCGAGTCAGCTGCCGAGTGAGTTCAACGAAAGGCTCTTTTCATTGCATGTGAATAACAATTCATGAGTGAAAATAATAAAAACAACTCAATCCGTTCCAAATCTTTTCCCAATCTGTCGCTGATTGAATCAAAGATTCGCACACGCGCCCACTTCATGCAAATGGGAAGAGAAAATTACCAGAAAAGGGATACCGGTGAAGATGAAGAAAACCAAATGAAGATGCAGAGCAGGAAGAACCCTTGTTGGCTGGAGTCAGCTGCAACCAAAATGGAAAAGGAAGACCACAATCCATTAACCCCTCGGTGGGAACAGATCGGCGGGCAGGAAGACGGGGTGGCAGTCGCCGGAGGGAGATCTCCGCCTGGTCGAATCGCGTCTCGTTCTTCCGCTCGGGGTCGCCATCACTGCTGGTTCTGGGCGAGCTCCTCACTCTCGTCGTCGAGCTCCTCACTCTCGTCGTCGCTGATGAGGGAGGAAGACGAAGGAAGGAGAACGAAAGAACGTGAGAAGACACAGAGAGCAACGGGAGAAAAAACGAAACAAAATATAAAAAAACAGAGAGAGAAAAAGTTTAAATTTCTTAAGAATGGGTCCCACCTCAACACGTCAAATCTTTCTATTATTCCAGTCACACCTCTTGCGGAATCTTCACTCGACACGTTCAGTTGTATCGTCCTTGCTGCTTGGAAGGGTCTTCGCACTTTTTTCGAATCTCGGTACTCGTCGGATTCCAGAATCTCCTCCAATCTCTCACATTTATTTATTTCCAAAGCCTCTAGCTTCTTGAAGCTTGAAGGATCAGAAAACCTTTGCAGAGACTCGCAGCGATCAATAGCAAGGAACACCACCGAGTTCAGCCTACCTCGAATCTTAGACGAGGGCAACGCGATAATTGAATATCCTTAAGCTCCTTGGCGATGGTCAGGTCGGGCAACTTCTCTAGCAACGGAAAATCGTCCACAATTAAGACTCTTAAGTTCTCCGAAACTTCCAGGCCTTGAATCTCTCTTAGCTTCCAACAATTAGCTATAGTCAATTCTTCCATATGCTTGAAGCTTAATGGATCGGGCAGTTGTACGACTGATTGACAGCTCGTTATACTAAGAGACTCCAACGATTCTAGCTGTCCTTGAACTCCAACCAGATATTGACAACCTACTATCATAAGTCTCCGGAGCTTCTTCAAGCCTGTAAAGTTGGGCCACTTCACCAGGGATGGAAGTTTATAAAAAGCAAGAATTTGCAGGTTTTTCAAAGATTCGAGGCCTTGAATCTCTGTTAGCTGTTCACAATAATGGACTCTCAATACTGATAACTTCTCCAAATATGAAAGATTTATCAACTTTTCCATTGACCGGCTTGCTTTAAAACGGAAGATTGATAAATTCTGAGGAAGCTTAGATAGGCATTCTAGGTTATCTATGGTGAGGTCAAACTCCCTCAGCTTTGAAAGGAGATTAAAATCTAGAGGTAGAGTGACCATACGTTGTGATTCACAACCCAACCACAAGCCCTCTAGCTTTCCTAACCTTCCTATCCAATTGAGGCTTCGAGCTAGATTGGAAGGGCTTTGGTTTCCTAATTTCAAATTCAAAGATCTCAAATTTAATAGGTTTGAGAGATCTGGACATCTTAGCTCTACATTCTCGGAAAGGTATAGTGTGGTCAACTTTCAGGAAGCTTAGGTATATTGGAAATATTGGTGCGCGATAACGACAAGACTCTTAGAAATGGTAGGTTTCCAATCTCACTTGGCATTTCCCCACTCAAATAACTACAACTCTCGGCTTTGATCACTTCAAGCTTCATCAACATCCCAAGGGCGCTAGGTAGCTTTTTTATGGAGGTTTCAGAGATATTTAGTACTCTTAATTTCTTCATTGTCTTTATTGAATTGGGTAACTCTTGTATGTTCGACCCTTCAAGATGCAACTCAATGAGAGATCCAAAATTTCCAAATGGAAGTTCACTAATTCTGGTATCTGACAAGTCAAGATACAATAGTGATTTTGAGCAACCAGCTAAATTGCATTCACTCAGTAATTTACAATTAGCTGCATTGAGAATTTCCAATTTCTCCATTCCTTTCCATTTAGGAATTTTGGTAATAGATGTCCCATCAAGAAGAAGTTCTCTCAAGTCTTCAATTTCTTCCATCTCGTCTGGCAATGTCCGAAGTTTCTCACAATATTTCAAGTTTAATAGCACTAAATGCTTTAACTCACCAATAGACCTATCAACTTGAACTAGTTCATAGCACCCTTGAAGAATTAGTAGCTCTAAGTTTTTATGAGCAGAAAAGTTGGGAGTTCTATGCAAGTTTTTGCACCCAGTCAAATTTAGAACCTTCAAATTATTTGCCATCTGTAATGAAGAGGAGGTTAATTCTGAATCATTTTGAGATACTAGACAGCAAAGTCAATACAGCCAATTCATGTTGAAATAATACCGTACCTTGAGTTGGTTCCATCCCTCCCACTCATTAGTAAATTCACTCCTTGATAGATCAAGAATCACTAGCTTCTTAAGAGAAATTGTGATGAACTTGAAAAAGACAGGAAAGTTATGCCATGAGAGCCATCTTAAACTTGGAAGCATGATCGGATTCCTCTGGCACAAGTTGGTAGAAGGAAAATGCTGACCGTTGCTCTCATCCAAGTCTACACAATCCACTTGAAGAAATCTTAATTTTGATAGGCTTATAGATTCTTCCTTCTCAATGAAGTCTTGAAATTGACGATCAAACCTGAGACATATTGCTTCGACGTTTTCTCTTCCCTGCCAAAAAAGAAAAAAAAAAAACATTAAACAAAAGCTAGTGATCCCATAATTGCCTGTTGAAGGCATTCGAGTTGAATATACTTGATAATGTACTTCTTACATATAATTTAAAATTAATTTGCAATATAATTTACAGATGAGCATGTGATCATACTAAGCATACAAGTAATGACTCGGTTTAGATAGAAGCAAATAAGCAAAGTCAATGTGTATAACTCGTCTCTTTGAATAGGAACAACATTGGAAATACTTTACCTCCTTTATTTTAAGGACATCAATCGATTCCTCATGATCCCACACCCGACTTTGCTTCTCAATTTTAAAATGAGCTCTTTCACGAACGATGTCTCGCCCAAGGTCTCTTAGCTGATCATGCACCCACAGTCGGTTACCTTTGACAATCTTCATTAACGATTTCCGTTTGAGGACTTCCAGAGAATATTCAGGGAAAAGCTTATGGCTGGCCCACATGTAAGTCACAGTTCTCACATCAAACCCAACAAAGAAGCAACAAACATCGAGAAATATTTCCTTCTCTTGAAATTCTAATGCCTCTAAACTGATGTTCAGCTTATTTTTAACCTCTGTATTGGGAATAATTGTCAACCTTTCTAATGTGGCCACCCAAAACTTTGTGTCTTCTCCAGCTAAAAATGAACCTATAATCTCTAGAGCCAAAGGAAGATGACCGCAGATTTCTACCACTTTTTCCGAGAGGTAAATGTATTCTGCTGGGGGATGATCTCTTCTAAAGGCATGTTTGCTAAATAGTAGAAGAGAATGATCGAAATCCATTTCAGAAAGTTCGTACTTAAAATCAACATCTTTGAGAACTTCCTCATTTCTTGTGGTAATAATAACCTTACTTCCTATGCCGTACCAGTATTTTCCCGTCCCTACAAGATTGTTTAGTTGAGTGCTTTGGTCGACATCATCAAGTACAAGTAAAACCTTTTTAGAGGATAACCTCTCCCTGATCGCAGTAATCCCTTCATTAATAGTATTGATGGATGGCCATTCCATTCTTAGGACTTTAGAGAGAAGCTGATTCTGCAAAATCACAATCTTTGTCTCTCGAATGTTAGACAGGAAGCAACAATTATCAAAATCAGCCGACAGTTTATTATAGATGATAGTGGCAAGAGTTGTCTTTCCGACACCACCCATACCATAGATGCCAACAATCTTTGTTCCGGTGGGCTGTGTACCCATCTTTTCCATGATTTTGTCCACATGATTGTCCATTTCAACCAAGTAATCAGGTTCTGCCAAGTTGTTCTTTTTCAACTCGATCAACAATGTTCGAACAACTTCTTCTATGAACTCCCCTTTGCCTCTGACAATATTGAAGGCAAAAGGACCAAACTATTAAATTGAGATAAAGAGAATAATATCTAAGCTATAAACAAATCATGAAAATAGTAAATTCGACTACCTCCCATCAAGTTCCCATCCTCTTAACACTCCAACCTTGCTGAGAGCTGTCTTCCACTTCTCAATAGTCTCATTAGTGAACCGCTTCTTATTTTTGTGTAAAGTAATGGCCTCACCGTAACTTCCAATTTGGTAACGAACCTCAGATGGTGCTATGTCATAGAAAATTGGCATGATCTTTCGTCCAAAGTTTTCCTTGCACTCCACCATCTGGACCAACTCCATGAGGCACCATGGACTGGCAGCATATCCTTTAGATAAGATAGGAATCGAGATTTTGATTGCTTAATTGCTTGGACAAGCTCCGGGCCAATCTCTTCCCCAATGGGAAGCTCTTCATTATCTCTATATGCCCGTATTCCGGTGCGAATGAGGCTGGTGTAAAGGTAATCAGCAATGTCAAGGCGAGTGTCCGGTCCTCTAAAGCTCAAGAATACTTCATAATCAGATCCCGTTGGCTTCTCCATTTCCTGAATTTTCAGAGGATTTGCAATCACCTGATATCCCACCAGAAAAATGTTTACCATGAAAGCGGAGTGATGATTGTCACGATTTCTCTTAGAAACTCTTCTATTTCAAGTATCTCTAGGAAGAAACCAAGATGATAAATGCAAGAGCTCCTTTTGTGCTTTGCACTAGACACCAAAATATAGTAGAGAAGTAGACCCATCTCAATTCTAAAGGAAGAAATTTCCAAAGTATTGCGGAAATAGAAGCTATGGTTCACACTTGAAATTGATTTGAAAGAATAATATTTTGAGAAGATAAATCACTATCAACCTATATTCGTCTTAAACTATTACTTATGTGATAAAGTTCCTCTTAAAAGCTGACGTTGAATGTCCTCTGCACATCATGCCTGCTTCTGCTTGTAGATTGACTAATTATCTTATTGTCTGATAAGAAATTATGATGAAGACTTCCTCTTTTATTTTACCAAAATAGATTTGACAGGCATTCCACGACCCTCAATTAGTTGCTTCCTCGACCTTAATGGACACAGGCAAAGAATCGCCCCCTACGAAGATCTCTAATTGGAAAAGTGAAATCAAGAAGTTACACCGAAGCTAATTCAACCCTCTCCGTTGGACTAGTTTCTAAAGAGCATAAACCGATCTCCAATTACAGTCAAATCTTAGTTTATTAACATACAGGCACAGGGTCAAAGGCGAGCATTAGAAGCTAACGTTCGCATTTGCCAGAAAGTATTAGCATATCAGAAAAAGAGAGGTGAACTACTAACCGATAATGTAGATGAAATTTCAACAGAAAAAAGAAGCATGAATGCTATAATTGTTTTTCCAGAAAATAAGTTTGAACACACAGGAGTGCAGGAACAAGAACTGTACTTTACGGAAGCGGGGACTTCCGGTTCACCACAGAATCCTACATTATAGTCTATTCAATCTGTCTCTACTGTTGAATACAGTGTTAAGGGTATCAATTTCTGCCTAGGAGCATTCTTACTGCTAATCACTGGACAATAACGTATGAATTTGTCGTCTGGAAGTCTCTTAAAGATACCACTGTCTCTGTTCGCACAGAAATTAAAAGAAGAAAAAAGTCCCATCAAACAAATGAAATCAACAGATCCACTGAAACTAATTTAGCCTTTAGCGCCAGCAATCCACGCGAAAACTCAGAGAGAGGGAGGGAGGGAGGGAGGGAGAGAGAGTACGCGGGTGGCGAGCTCGTAAGACTGAGCGTTGTCGATGATGGAACCGGACTCGCCTCCGCTTTCGCCGCCGCCTTCCCTCCTCTTCTTCTTGCCGCTCCTCTTCTTTGGCTCGTCGTCGCGAGGGGCGCCGCCGCCGCCAAGGATCTCACTCCGAGGCTCGACACCGCTCGTCTCCACTTCAGCTTCGTGCCGTCTCTTCTTCTTCGCCATTCCCTTCTTCTTGGCGTTCCTCTTCTTCGGCTCGTCGTCGCGAGGGCCGCTGCCGCCGCCGCCGACGAGCTCACTCCGAGGCTCAACACCGCTCGCCTCCGCTTCAACTTCGTGCCGTGTCTTCTTCTTCGCCATTCCCGCTATGTGATATAAAAATGTTCCGATTTTTCGACACGGTACGAGGTCGACTGGTCAAGGGTTCAGGCGTCGATCTTGGCGGTGGTATTGCGTTTCAGGATCTGAGGCCTGACAGTTGCATAGATGGAATTGGATGAGCAGGGTTCTAGCATGTGACTAGAGTTAGAGGCTAAAGCTACTAGTGTTAGACGCAACTGGCAGTGATTAATCACGGAGTCAACTGAGGAAATTTGATGCTGATCTGAGAGTCCCCTCTCTTGTTTCCATCAAATTCTGCATCTAGTTGCATCACAGAACAGACCCAATTCATAAAAAAGAAGGCAATAAACGAGAGGAAATTACCGGAGATGGAGGGGCTGAAGATGAAGAGTCCGGATCAAATGCCGAGAAGCAGATAAAGATCCCAAGAATGAACGCTCTTGGCTTTTGAGTTCAGCTAAAGAAAGACGATACTTATATAAGACGGTGAATTCACCCTCCTTCGCTGTGCCCTTCCAGGAAAGTGAGGGCTTGCTAGTTGCAGGGAAACTTCAGGCCGACCGAGAAAAAGTGATTACGCGTTTTGCTCGACTTCTGAGTAAACGAGTTGAGTTACTGGGAAATTTCTCGAGGTCCGGAAACTTTTTGGCACGAAGGGCGAGAGTACAAGAGGATTTTCATTGCATGTTACTAGTTCAAAAATCATACAATTTACATTAATTGATATTCTTTTAACGACGATGAAGGTGAGTCCTAGGCCCATTCAAATTTTACATATATTAAACCAAAAAAATGTAGAGTTCATGTATTCTAAGTATGTCAAGTTACACGCAATAAGTTCGAAAAACAAAAAGAAATTAAAAAAAAAATAGCATCACAGATATTATAACTTTCTAACAATATTTACTTAAATGTTATAATTTTTTTTAATTGATTAAATAATATAATTTTCATTTGACGCTTACTTCAATATCATAATTTTTTTTTTGATCACTTGTGCCATGACTTGTCAAAATTGTTTACCCAAGAATGAATGTTCCCGTGAGGACCGCTGGTCTACCACTGTCCTTCTAGGTTCTCCACTTTTGACACTTTCTCTTTTCTCCAAATTTTTACTTTATTCTTTTTAAATTTTTCTTAAAATCTGCTGACATGGCAGCTATATCAATGCCTCCATCTTGAAGGAAAAAAAAAAAAAACCATGATCATTTTTTCCTATTAACTAAATTGGATAGAGTTAATAGCAGGATTTGATCACACTAATTTAATGAATTTTAAAATTTGATTGCACTTTTTGAAAATTTTAAAATTTAAAGACACTTTTGCAACATATTTTAAGATTTATGAAGCATTTATCCCCTCTTATGAGATAATAGCATAAATGATCTTTAAACTTTTGCTTAATATGTAACATTATCCTTAGATTTTTAATTCATCCAATGTGATATCTAAAATATTGATAGGTGTTCAATTTAGTCTTTAGATTGAATGCATTATTTCCATATAGTTTAATGATTAAATTGAATATCTGTTAATAGTTCATGAATCACATTAAATCAATTTATAGTTTTAAAAATGACATAACATATTTTGCCAAAGTTCAAGGATCACATAAAATAAATTCCAAATTCAGAGACAACGTTAGATATTGGACAAAATATAAAGATTATTTATGTCAGTTTTTTTTAAAAAAAATCTAAAACTCCATAAACTTAAGGATAGACAAATAATTTACATATAATTTTTTTGATAATTTTCTGAGATTTGAACAATAATTTAAATTTTGACAAAAAGGTAAACGAACTATTATTTAAGTCCAAGCAAAGAGGCACTAGATCAATTAATTTTCGCCATTTCTTTACAGTGTCACTTTGCGTGGGCTCCATTTTCATGGGAGAGACGACTGGTGCGTTGACGCCCAGGAACGTGAGGACCTGCTGGTTGCATGGAAACTTCAAGCCGACCGCGAAAATGGGAATACGCGTTTTGCTTTCGACTTTTGGGGAAATTGAGTTGAGTTTCTGGGAAATTTCTCGAAGTCCAAAGATTCTTTGGCACAAAAGGCCGTAGTACAAGAGATTTTCATGGGTGTTATTTGATTAGAAATCATTCAATTTATGCTAATTGATATTCTTTTAATGACGATAAAAGCCTAATTTTGTAGGTGAAACCCAGGCCCATTCAAATTTTACATATACTAAACCCAAAAATGTAGAATTCATATATTTTAATTAAGAGAAAAAGTCATAAAAAGTCATAAACTTTGCTAACCGTGACATATTTACTTCACCAATAACATTTTCATCTTATTTTTTCTATTCTTCCTTTTTCTTTTTCTTTTTTTTTTTTTTCTCTCTTCCCACCACCATGGCCAGGAGGGAATAGAGAAGAAGAAGAAGAAGAAGAAGACGAAGAAGAAGAAGAAGAAGAAAAGACAAAAAAGTAAAAAACAAAAATATCCTATAGTTTACGGTAAATATGTCACATAGATACAAGTTCATGGATTTTTGTGTCAAGAAAAAAGTTTGGGGTAAATGTGTCATGGTTAACAAAGTTTGAAGTTTTTCATGTCAAAAAAAAAAAAAATTCGGTAAATTTGTCACTTTGGACAAAATTTGAGATTTTTGGTGGTTTTCGAGTTCATAAGACAAAAAAGTTAAGAAAGATAACACCACAAATGTCATAACTTCCGTACAACACTCACTCACTTAAGTACTATAACTTTTTTTTTTTTTTTTTTTGGGATTATTTGAGTGATATAACTTTTGTTGGGCACTCATTTAAATATCATAACTTTTTTTTTTCGATCACTTGTGCCATAACTTTTTAAAATCATTCACCCAAGTGTTGGAAATTTGACATGATATAATATTATTGATGAACGTTTTTAAAATCCATAAAACTTAAGTAAAGTTATGACACTCAAGTGAATTTTTTTTTTTAAAGTTACATCACATAAATAATCAGGAAAAAAATTATGGCAGTCAAGTAAATGTCATACGAAATAAGGTATTTTATTTGTCAAAAGTTGCTTTTAGTCATATTGTGTGTTTGCTTAGCCTTTAGCAAGTTGGGTAGCCATCTGATCGTTGTGTAGGTGGAATATTTGGGGTGAAATGGTAATGTCCATATCACCACTAGAAGGCAAGACATCGAGAAACTTATTTTTTACCGAGGAAAATTTTAAGAGAAACTCAATTATCCTATGGTCCAAAAATTGGAAATTATGAAATTATAAGTAAATCATTAACTACAAAATGCAACTTAACTTATATTTATAAATTATTTATGATTAAACATAAAATTAATAATATGTTGATATGCATCGATGATGATTGATCAACACAAGAATTATTCCATTGTTTTTAAACAGTGACTAGTAATTAAATTAAATTACTATCATGATGATGTACTATGGATATCTAAATCTAAAGGAAATGCAATCATACTGTAAAATCTATGTTAAATATTGTTACTTTTATTGCATTTTATTCTCAATTTGGTTTTCATAAAAGTTGACGTGGCATTTTTCATTTGTGTTTATTTTAAGAGAGGTGCTTATGCGGTTGCTAATGCCAAATGTTCAATTTTCTAATCAAGATATGAAAAATTGTTTGAAAATTTTGGAGAAATAAAGATCTTAAGAAAAAGGATAGAAAAACCAGACAAGAAATCATTCTAAAGAGGTGCAAAAGTCTCCATCAAGTACCTTGGAACATCATTTATTTAAAAAGAAAAAAGAAAAAAAAAGCTCCAAACAGTGTTCATGACGGTGGAGATTGCATTTGTTGTTGCAGGAGTTCATCCTACCATAATCAAGTTTAATTCGTGAAATTTATTCTGCTTTTAGTTTCATGTGAAATTTCTTTGCCCTCCTCGTTCACGGAGCTCTTGAAGAAGCATGGGAAGGCGGTAGAGAGGGCCAAGTTGGCTTTGCCGAAGTCCGACGAGGAACGTTGGCCAACCACTGTCCTTCTTGGTTCTCCACTGTTTGACTCTTTCTCTTTTTTCCAAATATTATTTTCAGGATTTTATTTCTAGAAATCTTGGAATCAATTTTCTTTTCACTTTTTCTTACATTTTTCTTAAATTTTGCTGACATGGCAGCCATTTCAATGCCTCTATCTTTAGAAAAAAAAAAAAAAAAAAAGTCATGTTATCTTCTCCCATTAGCTGAATTGGAAGGAGTTAATAGCGAGATTTGATTGCACAAATTTAATTAGTTTTAAGATTTAATTATACTTTTTAAAAATTATAGAATATGATTGCACATTTGCAACGTACTTTAAGACTTATGTTTATCCCCCTTAAGAGATAATAACACAAATGATCATTGAACTTTTCATATAATTTAAAAATTAGATTGAACATTATTAATAGTTCATGACCGCATTATATAAATTAAAGCTTAAAAACAATATAACTTATTTGGACAAAGTTCATCAAATTTAACGGATTAAAAATTTAGGGGTTATTTATGTCATTTTCTCCATTTTCTCCATTTTTTAAAATCTAAAACTCTAGAAACTTAAGCACAACTCATAGATTCACATATAATATTTTGATAATTTTTTGAAATTTGAACAATAATATAAATTTTAACAAAAAAGTTAAAAAAACTATTTTTTACTTTATTTTATTTTATTTTAACTCCAGACAAGCATTAAATCAATTGCTTTTGGCCATTTCTTTACAATGTCCCTTCGCGTGCCGGATGTTAAGAGTGATAAGATGCAGAGGACACCTTTTTCAACAATATGCCATGGGTTGTCCCGTCATTGGTTTTATGTGGACTCTCTGAGCGTCTTCATGCATATGCAAAAAGAATATGATTGTCTATTCATGGATGATTTTACTTTTGTGGGTGTCGTGGGCCTGTGCTCACTTGGGTGCATTTAAGTTCTTGCGCCAAGTTCATGGAGTGGCCATCGTAACGGGCTTGGAATTTACTAAGATAACTACAATTCCCTGATTGATGCTTATAGTAAATAAGCCAATATATGCCGTGCCTTGTTTAAGGTTATGCATGAGAAGGATATCATGTCGTGGACTTCCGTGGTTGTTGCTTTTGCGCGAGCTCATAACTTAGATGATGCTTGTGCAATATTCAACAATATGCCAGCGAAGAACAGAGGCTCTTGGACTGCACTGATCTCGGGCTTTGTGCAGAATGGCCGTGGTGTCAAAGCATTGGACCTTTTTGTTCAAATGCATGAGGAAGGAATACAGCCAAGTCCTCATACTTTTGTCTGTGTTCTATGTGCCTATGCTGATCGAGCACTTGCTGAGAGAGGCAAACAGATTCACGGTTGCATCGATAGACTAGGAGCTCCTTTAATAGAGTTTTGGATAACATATTTATAGGGAATGCTCTAATTGACATGTATTGCAAGTGTGGCGACATGAGATCAGCTGAGATCTTATTCTTGAGGATGCCAGAAAGGGGTGTTGTATCACGGAACTCGATGATAACTGGGTTTGCTCATAATGGTCTAGGGCATGAATCACTTGTTTTTCTCAAGAAGATGCTGGAGACAAAGTAAGACCTAACCATGTCATTTTTCTTGGTGCTCTATCTGCTTGCGGCCACACTGGTCTAGATGTTGAAGCGCTTCAGATTTTCAAGTCAATGAAAAAGGATTACAGCCTTCAACCAAGATCCGATCACTACGCTATTTTGGTCGATCTGCTCCAAAGGAAAAACAGACTTGAGGAAGCCATGGAGTTAATAAAGTGTCTCGAACAAATCAGGTCATGTTGGAATGCGTGGTGTACTTTTGGGTGCATGCAAAGTCCATGGTAATTGCCCGAAAGCTGTGGATGCTTTATTGAAGTTGGAACTCCGAAATGCTGCGAGGTATGTCATGTTATCAAGCATATATGCTGCAACTAACAGATGGGTTGATTCCTGCACGATAAGGAAGCGAATCGAGAAGAGAAACTTGATGAAGGATGCGGCAAACAGTTGGATCGAGGCAAAGAATGATATGCTCAA
Organism: Eucalyptus lansdowneana; assembly: GCA_017140395.1. Lineage (NCBI taxonomy): Eukaryota > Viridiplantae > Streptophyta > Magnoliopsida > Myrtales > Myrtaceae > Eucalyptus > Eucalyptus lansdowneana. The sequence continues at coordinate 79,677,953 of CM029490.1, forward strand.
ATTTCCAGCAAGGGATGGATTCCACTACCTGATAGGAGACATACACGAGGTGCTCGGGAAACTACCATATCATATGAAGGAAGCTGGATAGGTTCATGACCCCAACATAAGGTTCATCTATATTAATTTTAATTTAATTTAACCTTAAATGATGTCTCTAACTTCTTTTTTTTAATTGCTATACCTTAATCAAAACTCTCAGCACAGAAAATCTATCCTCTTTTTGCTGAGTCCTCTAATCCAGTCTTTAAAAAGATACGCGGAAACACTGACCTAAATGTCCCTGAAATTAGAACTCGACCAATTTTATGAATTTGTTTTCACTATGGGGTTAAGTATAAACTCAATAAATGAAATTTCTAAATCTAATGTAAGAGCTCAAGTTCACATTAGATAACTTAATCTGTGTGATATTTATGAATGGCTATGATCACGTGTCTAATGAGTAAAATAAGATTCAATGAGATGGCATTCAGCTTAATACTCAAATACACAAAAATGAATGAGCTAAATGTGCATATGCCACCAAATAGTAGCTCACTGATATACATAAATAAGTATATATTCACTATTCATCATTGGCCATGACTCATCTTAATTAATGATGCATCATCACAACCAACTTATGTGGATAGAATCATAAACATATCTTTACCATGACATAACCCATCATCAGGATGTCCTTTTCTTCGGCAAGGATATATATGTGTGTGTGTGTGTGTGTGTGTGTTTCACTGTTTAACTGTCCATGCCATATTCATTTTCATCAACATTCGTACTTACTTTATTATCTTTATTTTCTCGATCTAGATCCTCAAGTTTATAATATCACCAAAGCTACTCAAGTCATTACCCAAATTCTCGATAGCGTTGATAATTTACTTATGATATTGGTGAAATTTCAAAAGAGTTGATATTTTACTACTTCATTAAAATGTTGGTAAATTCCTAATAGTGTCATTAATTTACCTACAATACCAGTAAAAGTTCATAGAAGTTGGTAATTTGTTAATTAATTGGAATATTGGTATTTTTTTTTTTTTTTTTTGATGATCAAGTTACCAGTTATAATATTTTATCAGCAAGATTTGAAAATTACTAGTAAGATTGGAATTCCACCAACACAGAAAGTTTTCAATTTTTCACACCGTAATATTTTGCCGAAGTTCCGTAAGTCTCTACCTTAGCAACAAGAATTTTAAATTCACCTAGAAAATTCGATTGATCAAACTTGAAAGCAGGAGTGATTTCTGTCAAAAGCGCGGACAGAATTGTGTTTTAAGTTAATACAACCAAGAACCTTTCTGATCAATGCACATGACCATTAGCTGGGAGCGTGTTGACACCAGGAGATCGACAAGTCATTCTTCATCGCTATAAGACCAGCTAAAGCTCTAAGAACAAAATGGGCAAGTCATTAAGAGGAGAGATGCCGATTGACGATTGGATGTCGATGACCAGGTGTTTCTATCGATATGCAATGGCGATGGGTAGACAATTCACTCTAATATTGCCGATTGATGGCTATTCCGATAACGGAATGTCACTATTGATGATATGCAAGCGATAACAATAATTGACCAATATTGCCAATTGGCGATTATAAATATCAATGATTAAGTGTGATATATCGATATACGATAGCAATTGGTCAACAACAAATGAAAAATGTGCTCAATATTGAAGATAAAGAATTTCATATGTTTGAAATGTTTTGGATAAGAACAATAAGGCCATGTTTGGTAACGTGCCCAACAGTGACTAATTCTGATTTTTTGTTCTCAGAATCAGTTTGGGACGAAAATCGCGTTTGGTAAAATTTTTGTTCTCGGGAACAAATTTGTTCCCGGAATCAGTTTTGGACAAGATTTGAAAATAAATAAAAATATGATTTTGCGTCCGAGAATCAAAAAAAGAATCAACACAATAAAACTCTTCTTCTTCCCTTCTGCCATCCCGCGACCACCGCCCGTCGCCGTCTGCCGCCACCCGCTGCTGCCCGCCGCTCGCCGGAGGCTTGCCAGGCCAGGGCGAGGTTCGGCGAGCTTGCCGAAGGCTTGCCAGGCCATCGGCGAGCCTCGCTGGGGCTAGGCGAGGCCTGCCTAGCCACCGGCGGGGCTCCCCTAGCCCTGCCGATGGCTAGGTGAGCCTCGCCTAGCCCCGAAGAGGCTCGCCTGTCCACCGGCGAGGCTCGATCGACGAGGGCCAGCCTCGCTGAGGGCTAGCAACGCTCCGGTGAGGTCGTCAGCCCTCGTCCGGCTGGTCACCGGTCCGACGACCGGCCACAAGAAGAAGAAGATGAATAGGAGAAAAAGGAAAAAAGAAAAGAAAAAAAGTAAAAAAGTAATTTTTTTTTTAAAATTAAAAGAAATTAATTTGGAACATAATAAATAAACACGTCATCAAACGCAATTCTATTCTAGAATCAGAAATTTTAGATAGTTACCAAACGCGTTCTTTTACTCGAATCGTTTTCGGGAACATAATAAAAATAATCATTTCTTATCGAATCGGTCCCGAGAACAAAATCGTTACCAAACGCACCTTTAAGCTGTTATTTGTCTTATTAGATTATATATATCCAAAGTGTGTTTGTGTTATTTGTCTTATTAGATTATATATATCCAGAGTGTGTTTGTTGTGAAGGATCTCTCCTAAAACAAAAACCAAAAAAAAAAAAAAAAATTCACCACTTCGCTCTTTTCAATTTTAATAAAATAGTTCGTTCCAGTGTTTATTTTCAGTATTTAATATCTAGGGACATCTTTAGATCTTTGTTCTACAATTTGTGTTTCATCCGAATGGCCACAGGACCCGATTGATTTAAAAAAAGAAAAAAAAAGAAAAAAAGGAGTACTGATTTGGTGAATGATTGTTTACTAGAATCGGCGAATGGATTACTAACGAAACAGAGTTATATTTATGTTAGACGCCATGGTTTGCCGCCTATTTCTTCATCCCTCAATAGCTGCGACATTTGACCCATCTTGAATCTCTAACGAGGGCATCCTCCAAGTACTGTTCAATAAGGAGTGGTATTTCACACTGAACGTTTTACAATTCTTTGCCGCCTTTTTTTTCCTCCTCAGCTATGTTTCTACTTAAGTTCTTCGATGTAAAAATTTTACGGGAAATCTGCAATGAATTCTGTGAATATGGTTGTTGATGTCTAATTGAATTCGTGATAATAAATGCAAGACATCCTCAGGGTACTGCCTCAAGAACCTTAATCTCTGCGGATGAGCTCTGCAGCAAGTCATCTTAAATCCTCAATGAATTCCACAGAAATTTCCATGATGAGATTATCTGAGTGCATAAATTGCATATGAATGATAAAAACTCGATCCGCTCCAAATCTTCTCCTAATCTATCACTAGTTGCATCAACGATTCGCACACGGATCCAATTCAAGCACCAGCGAAGAGAAAATTACCAGAAATGGAATATAGGTGAAGATGAAGAAAGCCAAATGAAGATGCAGAAAGGGAAGAACCCTTCTTGGCCTGAGTCAGCTGCAACCAAAATGAAAAAGGAAGATCTTTTTCCTAGACAACCTACACACGTCATCTCGAAACATATACACGTCATCTCGAAACATAAAAGAGAGAAAGCTGAAATTTCTTAAGAGTGGGTCCCACCTATATGGGTCGTTTCGAGAAAATATTCCATACTACTGTGATTTCCGGTCCATAAATCTTGGCAATATATTAAAAGCTCTTCTCACTTTTTTCAAATCTTTGTACTCATCGGATTCCCCAATCCCTCACGTTCATTTATAAGCAAGCACCGTAGCTTTTTGAAGCTTGAAGGTTCAAGTATGGAAATAACTGATGGATTTTAGAGACCCTCCATTGTTTCCATTAAATTCTTTACCTAGTTGCATTGCAGAACACACCCAATTCATTGAAAAAAAGAAAAAAGAAAAGAAAAAGGCAACCGATGGTTTTATATGAGATGAGCTTAAGGCCCGTCCGCCCATGTTGGGCTTAGAAGCCCGGCCCACAGAATTAGGGCCCATGGATGAAGGGGTACGTTGCTATTTTTGGAGGCACGTATATAAAGGGAGGAGAGAGAGGGAGGACGTGCCCTTTGGCATTATAACGTGCGTACGTTTTCTCTCCCTCTCTCCCTCTAAAAGAAAAAGACAAAACGCTAAAGGCGACGCCGTCTTCCCTTTCAAGGCAAATTGACATCATCGGATCAAAATTTCTTCCTCGATCTTCAACATTGGTGTTTAATCTGTGGCTAACAAGGTACGCTCGAATTCGTGGTGTGCTTTAGGATCGGTGATACGTTATTTTCCCGGGCTTATCTTCCGCATTCGTTTTAGGGGTTCGATTTAGTGTCGAATCCGGTTTTCGGGGATCCGTTATTCCCAACATTGGTATCAAAGCCCTAGTTCACGTTTTTCCTGACTTGTTTGATGTTTTTGATTGATTTTTCGCGAAAGTAATTCGACCGTACGGATCGGGGCGAGAAATCCCGACACCCGAGCGCTGTTCGCTCAATTTTCCGAGTTTTCGTAAGTCGAAATCGAATTCTGATGACATAGGGAGAAATGGGTCGTCGAGACGAGTCCGGTGACATGTCGTGCGCTGCCGGGCGACACCGCATGCGCCCACATGCGCGGCCAGAAGGCGCTGTGCGTGGGCGCGATGCGCCCGGAAGTGCTGGCTCGCCTAACACGTGCTGCACACGCGCCGGTCGGCGAACCGGCACGTGCGCATCACCAGCCGGCGAACCGGCACGCGCCGGTCGACGGACCGACGCGTGCTGACGTCAGCATGACGTCACCCAACGGTCGGTAACCGCTGGGATGACATCATCGATGACGTCAGCACCGACGACGGTTGGCCGGGCGGTCACCGGCCGGCGACCCGACTCGACCAGCCTGGCGCATGCCGCGCACGTGCCGGCTGACGTCTGCGTGACGTCAGCCCGCGCACGCGCGCGGCACGTGCCGGCTGACGTCTGCGTGATGTCAGCCCGCGCACGAGCGTGGCACGTGCTGGTCAGTTAGTCCGACCGGCCCAACCCGCCGCCCGACGACCCGCCGCTCGTTGACCGTTGATCGACGACCGTTGACCGTTGACCGACGACCATTGACCATTGACCGGAAAAAAAGAAGAAGGGAATTTGTTTCTTTTTCAGTCATGCTTATGTGGGTTATAAGTAATCCATTTTTAATTCTGCATTTGTTACATGAATGATGGAAAATTATGTATTTTTCCTTATGTTTATTATAGATTATAAGTGATCCATTTTTAGTTATGCATTTGTTGGTGAACTATGATGCGCAATGCAAGGATACCTGCAATCCCGAGAACGGACGAGGGAAATGCAAGACTTAAAAGGCTGATGACAGAGTTAGCTAATTATCGGTGGCATGACAGTGATTTAGTATCACATGTGGTCAGGGTCAATCAGATGATACAGGAAATCATATGGAATGGTTATCTTATGCCGGATTTTGAGAAGGTGCCAACTTTGATAAACACTCTTCCACCTGAATGGCAAGCAGTGTTTGATCGGCTATGGGAGGTCAACGTGGTCCCGAGTTATAAGAGGCTAGTGGAAGCTTTTGTAAGAGAGTACTATAGGATTGAGTTAACCAAAACTTCAACTCTTAGATTGAGCGCCACATGGCGCCGGGTGAATGCGCCTTGGAGGCGACATGAAAGCTCTCCAAAAGTTTTTCCATGATTGGCAAATGTGCCTTCAAATTTCTCAGATATTTTGACTGATAGATTAGAAGGGACATTCCCTATTTATTTCTTAGATTAATTATGAGGTGTTTTTGGGTGTGAAAATCTCTTTCCATATTGATATTTTTCTCTGTATATATTGCTTAGTGTAATGTATAGTTGTATTAAAGTGAAAGCATTATTATTCTATTGGATGTTAGATATTGTTTGCTTTCTGTTATTGTTGACTGCTGTGGGTAGTTAATAGAAGTTTTTGTAACTTCATAAAATTTATTTTGCATGAGACAATTATATTAATAATAATTTTGAGTTAGGATTTTTGGAGGATGATTGGAAACATAGTGACCTTTTGATTCTGAAACCTTACTTGAAATTATTCATTGATATGATGGGTCTCAGTGCAAAGTGGATGCATAAATGATAGGCATTAATTGTTCGTGCATATATATCCGATGTGTTCAGATCGATGCTTTCAGCAACTAAGAATGTAATTGCTGATATGAACGGCAACAATTGTGAAATATTGAATATGAATATTCAATATGTGTTGGAAAAGCAAGAAGCACTAGAAGCTCTTGACCATATTATGGAAGATCTTGATAATGCCGTGCGCCACCTTGAGCTAGTAGAGGACCGCCTAACGGCATTTGAGCAGAAAATAGATATTTGCAATGCTAGTTCTAGCTCAGAAAGGGCTTTGTGCTCTAAGCGCAAGCGTATTAATTCGTTCAATATGTGGGAATGCAAAGGATCAAGTCCTTGTTGTAAGAAATCAAGAGTTAACCAATACAAGAGAGGAAAACGTCCTCAAGTGAAGAAAATGTCAAGGGTGAGGTGTTACAATTGTGACAAGAGAGGTCACTATGCTCGCAACTGTTGTGAGCCGAAAAAGGTAGACACCCCTTGTACATTTGAGAACTTTGCTTATGTGTCAAGTTCTGTATTATTGGCTGAATCCAATCCTTTGTGGATTGTAGATTTAGGAGCAACAAACTATATAGCGAAGGATAAAGAATCCTTCGTGGAATTCCGACGATACCAACTGGAACTAAGTGGATCTATGAGGGAAATAACTCTAGAGTTGAAGTTAAAGGGATTGGCACCTGCCAATTGAACATGCGTGGTGGACGCACCTTGATGTTCTATATGCTCCGGAGATTCGTCGAAATTTAAGTGTCTGTTTTGTTGTTGGTTAAACTTGGTTTTAGTGTGAACTTCCATAATAAAGGTGTAGATTTGTATTTGGATACAAACTACTATGGTTGTAATCACCTTCTGGATGGTTTTATTGTACTATATGTTGACTATGGTGATGTCAATATTTGTTATTCCCTTCTCACGTCTCCTACTTTACATGATAATGATGTGAGTGTGTGGCATGCTAGACTTGGTCATATTGGCCAACAACATATGAATAGACTAGCCATAGAGGGCTTGTTGGGTAACATTGAAAAAGTCGATTTGTCCATATGTGAGCATTGCCTAGTAGGGAAAACAACAAGGAAACCATTTAGAAAAGATAAAAGAGCTTAATTTCCTCTGCATTTAATCCATTCTGACGTCTGTGGTCCAATGACTGTGAGAGGAAGGCATGAGGCTGTTTATTTCATCACTTTTATATATGATTATACTCGATTCGGATATGTCTATTTGATTTATCATAAGTCTGAAGCATTATGTTGTTTCAAAATGTTTATGAACCTAGTAGAAAATCAATTAGACAAGAAAATAAAAGTATTTAGATCCGATCGAGGTCGAGAATATTTATTTGATGAGTTCAGAAAATTATGTGATGAAAAAAGAATAGAAAGACAGTTGTCTGTTTCATATACTCCTCAACAAAATGGTGTTGTGGAAAGAAGAAACAGAACCCCACTGGAATGGTTAAGTCCATGATGGCGCATGCTAACTTACCTATCACTTTTTGGAGTGATGTGTTGTTAATTGCTACCTATATACTTAACCGAGTGCCTTCCAAATCAGTTACTTCCACTCCATATAAATTATGGACAGGTAGAAAACTGGACTTAAGTTTTTTTCTTAAGCCATGGGGTTATGCTGCCTATACTCATGAGTCCTCTCACAAGTTTGGGAAATTGGGTCCCAAAGGAAATAAGAGTATTTTCATGAGATACTTTGAACACTCAAAATGGTATGTGTTCATAGGTGAGCAGGAAAGTGAGAGTATAACTGAATTTGAATCACGAGATGTCACATTCTTAGAGGATGAATTTCCTAAGAAGGGCGAAATAGGAGAAGATTACTCCCTATTTGAAACCTTGGATCAAGATAATGATATTAGTGGAGTTTGTCCAAGTGAGAGTAATATGAGAAGTGATGAATTGAATTCAACTCATTCTCAATTGCGATCACATGATGAGATGACATCATCATTATCTAATCCAAGTGGGAGCATAATGGGGAATTATGTGCTAAGTGTACAATCTCCCATACGGTGAACAAGTCGCCAAAGTATTCCCCGTCGACGTTTTAACATTGAAGGGGAAACTTTTATGGTTGCTCCACAAGATGAGGATGAGCCAAGAAATATTAATGAGGCTCTAAATTGCCCTAGTAAGGAAAAATGGATCCATGCAATGAAAGAGGAAATTGAGTCAATGAAGTCAAACCATGTTTGGGAACTGATTGATCTTCCAAATGGACGCAGAGCTATTAGGAACAAGTGGGTTCTCAAAATAAAGCGAAAAGATGATGGCTCGATAGAAAGGCATAAGGCTTGCCTTGTGGCGAAGGGGTATAATCAACAGGAAGGAATTGATTATGAAAATACATTTTCTCCTGTAGTAAGATTTACCTCGATTCGCATTATTCTAGCAATAGTAGCTAGTATGGTTCTTGAGTTACATCAAATGGATGTAAAGACTGTTTTCCTTAATGTAAAATTAAAGGAAGAAATATATATGGAACAATCTGCTGGTTTCATAGTGAAAGGCCAAGAAGGAAAGGTATGTCGACTTTTGAGGTCGATATATGGTCTTAAGTAGTCATCGAGATAATGGTATATACGTTTTTTATAATGCTATAATGGCATGTGACTTTACAATGATAGATGAGGATCATTGTGTATATATCAAAAGATCCAAGGATCACTTTGTGATAATATCATTATATGTTGATGATGTACTGATTGCCGAAAGCAATATGGAGTTTGTTAATACTGTCAAGAGTTGATTGTCTTCCAACTTTGAGATGAAGAATATGGGTGAGGCTGCATACATTCTTGGAGTTAAGATTTCAAGAAATCGTTCGAAGAGATCGTTGTCTCTTTCGCAAGAAACATATATAAATAAGGTTCTTGAACGATTTCGTATGCAAGATTACAAACCCATAGACACTCCTATTGAAAAATGTGAAGGATTGAGCCATAGACTATGTCCAAGGACTCCACAAGAGAAGGAACAAATGAAACATGTTCCTTATGCTAGTGCTGTTGAGAGCTTGATGTATGCTATGATGTGTACAAGACCTGGCATATGTTTTGCAGTTGGAATGGTGAGTAGATACTGATCCAATCCAAGTCCAGCACAATGGAAGGCTGTTAAGAGAATACTGAGGTATTTAAAGGGAATTGCTGATTATACGTTGAGTTATTGTGGAAAGGATCTGCGACTCTAAGGCTATTATGATGTTGATTATGGAGGAGATTTAGATGAAAGAAAAATCTACCTCTAGGTTTGTTTTCTTACTGAAGAATGGCACCATATGTTGGAGCAATAAGAAAACAAAAGTGTATAGCCTTGTCCACGATGGAAACTAAGTTCGTGGCATTATCAGCAGCAGTATAAGAATATGTTTGGCTTAAGAGATTTTTTGGATGATTTAGGTGTTATTGGAAGTGCTGCAAATTCATTATTGGTTAATTTTGATGGCCAAGTAGTAAAAGCGTACACTAAAGATCCAAAATATCATGGTAAGACCAAACATATAGATACCATATATAATTTTGTTAATGATATGATTGCACGAAAATATGTGAACTTAGAGTACATACTACGCATAGAATGGTAGCAGATCCTATGATAAAGCCAATACCTAGAGATGTGTTTTGTGGACATATGAAATCTCTAGGATTGCGTAGAGTCTAATGTACTGGATTGTAATTTCCCTAAGTGTTCACAATTTGATGAATTTGTGTTTTTCATCATTAATGCCTATAAATCTTTGTTTGATCTTTATGTATCTTAATGCTCAGTGGATTACTTTAAGTTGAGAAAGTATGTCGGACAGATATGAGATTAGCCCACTCACACGAGTAATCGCCTCTATTTACTGTGTGATAAATAGAGATAAGACTGTTTTTTAAGCTTATTATCTAGGTGATAATCGAGAGCTCAAGCTTAAAATACGTATGTCGCCTTGACTGGGTGTTAAGATGAGGACATAATACTTACTATGTCCGAAAGTAAAATAGCCCACATATTTTACTTTATCTGTCTATGATGCCAGATGTGAGTTCTGATGAATTTTATGAATGAGTAGATACGTGAACTCAAGTTAGACATTGGGTATGTCTGAACTATCATCTGTACGGTATAAAAGGTGTAGACATACGCTCCATGGGAAATGAGTTAATACCGTAATACGTATTTCATACTACGTATGCATGAGACGACCAATAAGAGTGGCAAAAGTTTGATCTCAACTTTTATGCCGTGTGAGACTCTTGAGGAAAAGAGTTCCTCAATTTAGTCCCCTCATGACTCTTACTTATTCTCAAGATTTCTATTTAGTGTTTGCTATATTAGGATATTGCCAATGGTCATGAGTTTGATTCGATCTAATGGGGCATTTCTAGAAAAGCAAGCTGAACTGAAATTGAGAGTTTGAAGGAAAGATGAAGATCGAATTTGGAGAATCACATTGTAGTTTTGTATTCACCGGTTAACCAATTATGACTGTCTTTGGGATAATCATAATTGTGAATACAATATATATATCATTGTTTGAAAGAGATCAAGAGAGATATAAATGTGATCGATCGATCTAGGGTACTGCATACTAAATCTACTCAGGATGTGATGCTCATTATGAGCTGCTATATATTCCTAGCAGATGTATAGCAACGAGCTCTCAAAGTATGCTGGTCGCACGGATTATTCACCAGTATGAATGTTGAAGGGAGATAAAGAGAATTTTGTTCAGCCCACCATGTGCGAGTGGGAGATGATGGTTTTATATGAGATGGGCTTAAGGCCCGTCCGCCCATGTGGGGCTTAGAAGCTCGGCCCACAGAATTAGGGCCCATGGATGAAAGGGGTACGTTGCTATTTTTGGAGGCACGTATATAAAAGGGAGGAGAGAGAGGGAGGACGCGCCCTTTGGCATTATAACATGCGTACATTTTCTCTCCCTCTCTCCCTCCAAAAGAAAAAGACAAAACGCTAAAGGCAACGCCGTCTTCCCTTTCAAGGCAAATTGACATCATCGGATCAGAATTTCTTCCTTGATCTTCAGCATTGGTGTTCAATCTGTGGCTAACAAGGTACGCTCGAATCCGTGGTGTGCTTTAGGATCAGTGATACGTGATTTTCCCGGGCTTATCTTCCGCATTCGTTTTAGGGGTTCGATTTAGTGTCGAATCCGGTTTTCGGGGATCCATTATTCCCAACAGCAATAAATGAGAGGAAATTACCGGAGATAGAGGATAAAGAAGATGAAGAGTCCAGATCAAATGCTGAGAAGCAGATAAGATCCCAAGAATAAACGCTCCTGGCTTTGAGTTCAGCTGAAGAAACAGTTTTCCATCAGACAGTCCACTCACCCTCACGTGCCGTGCTCTTCCAGGAAGGTGAGGACTCTCTAGTTGCCCTTGCAGGTTCACTTAAGAGCCGACCGTGAGTGATTGAATACTCGTTTGTTTTCACTTTTGAGCTAATCAAGCGAGTTGAGGTTCAAATTTCACTAATAAGTCCCAAAGATTCTTTGGCATAAAAAAGGCCAAAGTTAAAAAAAGACGAGTAATCTTACCATCTTTCGAGAAAATTGCAATCCTCCTCTGGTTTATCTGGAAAGCTAGAAACGACCTCGTGTTCTGGCGAAAATCCCCCAACTATCTCTGGTTGAGGCGTTGAAGTTCTTCATATCAAGAAGTGAAAGTGGAACTGTACTTGGAGCCTGATAATTTAGCAATTATTGGCCCCCCGTTGGAAGATGCTCACGTGCAATGGGAGGTGGAAGCACTCATTTTGGAGGCCCAAGCCCAGCTGATCCATTTCAAGAAAATTTCTGTGGCCCATTGTGGAAGAAGGGAGAATCAAGTAGCCTATTGGTTAGCCGAGGCCCAACGTTTAGATACTCTTCCATCTTCTTGATTAACTCAGCGCCCCCAACCTTTATGGGATCTGCTTTGTTTTTATGCCCCCATCTTTGGGCTTTTTGTCTAAGAACTCGTGATGATAAATGAAAGTAGTTTTTCTGACAAAAAAAGAAAAAAAAAAAAAGGTCAAGACTTTATGCATGTTACTAGTCAAAATCTTTTTTTACATTAATTGATATTCTTGTAATCACGATGAGACCCTTCTTTCGTTGGTGAAATCCTAGGCCCATTTAAATTTTACATAACTTGAACCTACAAATGTAAAATCCGTATGTGTTAACTATTTAAGATGGATTATGTCATAGTTATTCATAGTAAATACATAAGAGAAAAGTGAGGTTTAAATTACAAAAGTTGTGTTTGGCCAGAGATGGATAAAGCTGGAACATCGACATGTAAAATTATATATAATCTATAATTTTCTAAAATTTATACGATATTCCAAATTTTAATGGAAAAGCCAAAAAAAAAAAAAAAATCCAAGTGAGAAGAGCTATTTCCGGAGTTCATTGCTTTTCATCGAAGTGAGAGGAATCTTTCGAAATGGACATCTCTCCGGTCTCCACCCTCATTCAAAGGTCGCTAATGAAATATCCTTTCCCTGAGCATGGGGAGCAGATCCAGACACGAGATGGCAAAACCACATGGCCTCCATGATCTCTAGCAAAAGCGGCAACGAAGGCCTGAGAATCTTGCATCACCACATCAATGTTCACTTTAATGAGCCCGCTGGGCACATGGCTATGTAGCAAGGGAATTGGGAGTAAGTAATGCTAGTATCGCAACTACGGGGTTCGACTCCCCGCTCTGCAAATTGTAAAGCAAAAGTTTAAAAGAAAGCGAGAGGAGAGTTATGAATAAGACAGACAAAAAATAAAAGGAGAGGAGTCCTCCAACCATTGAGGAAGGAGTCCATTTAGGAGGGTTGTCGTCCACAATCCGTGACTGCAACCAATGTTCTATCACCATTGAATTACAAAAAGGAACTCATTTGCGGATGAGCTTCCTGAAGTTTGATTCGATGCTCCTGTAAACCCTGAAAATCCTCACGATAAATGTGGGGTGGAAAGCCGCAAAGCAAGGAAGAGCAGATGACGTAGCACATGCTTGAAGTCAGAACCGCAGAAAGTGATGCTATGTCCGAACTGTAAAATTATTGTGGCCCACATGATATGATTTATATTATATGGTTTAATATAATTATTATAATGCTATATAAAATAAATTACATATTAGTTATGAGAATGTGCGACTCTAATAAAATAAAAATGTATAATCCTTTTTTGAAGAGGTACAACTCTTATGAAAGTGAAAAGGCGCTTTGATGGAATGCACCTATTGGAAAAATGTATAAATAGAGTCCGGTTCTCTCTCCACCTACAATAACATATTTTCTTCTCCATCAATTGAATATAATAAGGAATAGTGGGTTAAGGGAGAGAAATCGGATTTCTTCATTTGGTTCAAGTTCAACGGTAACGCTATGGACAAAGGTATGTTTTCATTTATTTGTGAAGATCATGAAGATCAAAGATCACTGTTTTCTTTTGAATTTCCGCATTAAAGTATCATATGTATAATCTAACAGTTGGTATCAGAGCATGGTTTATGATCTAATGATTTTCTGTTTATAAAAATATTATGATTTATGCATGATGATTCGTTGAACGTTCATATTCATATTGTTGTTATTGTTGAGAAAGTTTTCGGATGGTTCTATTGATTAAAAAAAAAAAATCCGAATGGAAATGGACGAAAATGGAGGAATTTGGAATTTTGAGGGCGAGTAAGAAACTTGACGATTCCGGGCAAAAAATCCAGCGACCCACCACTTGATTTTGGACCCATACGGTCGCCCCGCCATGAGGAACATTGGGCATGAGTTTTTCTGACATATCGGTGTTCGCCGGAGGCTAATCGGGCGGTGGAAGTCATAGTGGTTAATGATTAGCATTTTGGGAAACTTTTGTTTGATTTGGGCCAATTTCTTGGTCATTTTTGCCGAAACTTAGACCCATAAGGTCGTACCGGCATGCTCTTCAAAACCCATTATTTATTTGTGTTTGGGATGGGCTGCCGGAGAAGGAACGGAGGAGAAATTGCGGCTGAAAATGGCGAAAACCGGCGAAAAATTGCGTCTGTGCACGAGGAAGAAGGCGCGTGGGCTCCATGCGCACACTGCAGTTGCACGCGCGTGGAACCCACGCGCCACGCACCTTCACGCACGCAGCTTCTCGCGCGGTTGTAGGTGCGTGCGGTGCACGCGCCAGTGGCGGATGCAGGCGCGTGTTCGGCACACGCCTTATGTACCGCGGCGCCGTTTTTTAATTTTAATTTTATTTTTTCTGTCCCTATTTATTTATAATTACGATTCTGCCCTTGGCTAATTATTTACCATTTTGCCCCTAGATTTTAAATTTATGATTATGTCCTTATGGAATTATGATTTTACGATTTTGCCCTTATGCTTTGATTACATTTTGTCCTTGTGTGTAATTTGATAAATATTTGTATTTTACAATATTAAAAATTCATATTATGAATGGTTTGTTAGTCACCAAAGTGGCCAAACCTTAAAGTTTTTTGAATTTTTGATATTGTAAATTATTTTATTCAATTACCCATGATTGATTGATGCTATATATATGAAATTGATATGTTTTATATCATCATTGGTGTTATGGATATATTGAAGTTCATTTATTATAAGAATTTAGGGATTAACCCAAAGGTTAATTTATTTCTTATAATTCATGAACATGATAGTTGGTAATTAATATGATTTGTTAAATTTGTTTGCATATCCAAATATAACAAATAAATTTCAATAAGATATATTTACAATTACCAAATAAAATTTATTAGCATCATTATGGTTTATATATATTTGTATATCATAGGATTGCCCAAAGGAGAACTATGATGTACATGTATAGTTAGATTAAATCTGATTATGTGATATTCTCAAGACATTAATGTATGAGTATTTCTTGCATATTTACAGTATATATACCTGTTTCACTGCATTCACATGCCTCGTTTGTTCCCTTATTCAATGGGATAAATTTCCCTGATTGGAGTGAACAAATCCAGTTTCACTTAGGTGTCCTGGATCTTGATTTAGCTATTCAAGTTGAGAAATCAGCTGCTATTACTGATAAAAGTAGTAATGATGAAAAGTCTTTCCATAAAGCTTGGGAAAGATCGAACAGACTGAGCTTAATGTTCATGCGAATGACAGTTGCAAACAATTTAAAGACTTCTCTTCCCAAGACTGACAATGCTAAGGAATTTATGAAATTTGTGGAAGAGCATTCTCAAACTGCTGATAAGTCACTTATTGGTACATTGATGAGCACATTGACCACCATGAAGTATGATGGTTCACGTACCATGCATGAGTATATACTTGAGATAACTAATTTAGCAGCAAAGTTAAGGACTTTAAGAATGAACGTGGATGTGTACTTTTTAGTACAGTTTATACTTAATTCCTTGCCTCATAAGTAATATGGGCCATTTCAAATGAATTATAACACTATAAAGGATAAGTAGAATGTGAATAAATTGGCAAGTATGCTAGTTTAAGAGGAAATAAGGATAAATAATCAAAAGGCTCATTTTGTTCATCTCTCAAGTCATCAAGAGGCTCAAAAGAATTTCAAAAGGAAAGGTGGAAGGAGCAAGAAGAAAGGATTACACGTCCTAAATGACTCTTCAAAGGCTTCTCAAATCCACAAGAATGAACACAATCTTATTAAGTGTCATTTTTGCAACAAAATTGGACACTTGAAGAAAGATTGTCTGAAACGTAAGGTTTGGTTTGAAAAGAAAGGTAAACCTTGTGCTTTAGTATGTTTTGAATCAAACTTTACTGAAATTTCTTATAATACTTAGTGGATTGATTCTGGTGTCACCACTCATGTGTCAAATACGATGCAGGGATTTTTTACGATCCAAATTATAAAGCCAAATGAAAGTTATGTGATTTCAGGGAACAGAAACAAAGCTCTAGTTGAA
Source organism: Eucalyptus lansdowneana (assembly GCA_017140395.1). Lineage (NCBI taxonomy): Eukaryota > Viridiplantae > Streptophyta > Magnoliopsida > Myrtales > Myrtaceae > Eucalyptus > Eucalyptus lansdowneana. The sequence goes on from CM029490.1 coordinate 79,694,015, forward strand.
GGTATTAGCACTTATCGTTTGATCTTAGATATTGGGCATTATTTGGATTTGTTTCGAACCCTTTATATACCTACATTTTCTCGCAATTTAGTTTCTTTGCAAAGACTTGATGTGGCTGGATTTTATTGTAAGTTTGGTTTTGAATCTTTCAATTTATTTAACAGTGATACTCTTATTGGAACTAAAATTTTATGTGATAGTCTCTACAAATTTAGACTTGATAATAATTTTGTTGAGACATTAATGACATTACATCATAATGTTAGCACTAAACGAAGTTTGGTGAATGAAAATTCTGCTTACTTGTGGCATAATCGTTTGGGTCATATATCAAAGAAAAGAATGAAAAGATTAGTGAAAAATGGAATTTTTCCAAATTTGGATTTTACTGACCTTGGAGTGTGTATTGATTGTATTAAAGGTAAACAAACAAAGCACACTAAGAAATGTGGCACAAGAAGCACAGAGCTTTTTGAAATTATACATACTGACATATGTGGTCCTTTCGATATTCCATCTTTTGGTAAGGAAAGCTATTTCATTACTTTTATAGATGATTTTTCACATTATGATTATATTTATGAAGTCTCAATCAATGAATGCACTTGAAGTGTATATTAAAGAGGTTGAGAGACAATTAAATAGCAAAGTGAAAATAGTAAGATCGGATAAATGTGGTGAATATTATGGAAAATATGATGAATCGGGACAATATCCAGGTCCATTTGCTAAATTCCTTGAAAGACATGACATTTGTGCTCAATACACAATGCCAGGTACACCACAACAAAATGGTGTAGCAGAAAGGCGTACTCGTAGTTTAATGGAAATGGTTAAGAGTATGATGAGTCATTAATCTCTACTCTTGTCTTTGTGGATATATGCTTTAAAGACTTCTATGTATCTATTAAACAGGGTTCATAGTATGGCAGTTCCAAAAACTCCCTTTGAACTGTGGATGGGTAGGAAACCTAGTTTACAACACCTGCATGTTTGGGGTTGTTCAGCAGAAGTAAAAGGAAATTGGATTCAATAACGACCAGTTGTTATTTCATTGGTTATATAGAGAAATCCAAAGGGTATAAATTTTATTGTCCTAATCATAGTACAAGAATTGTTGAATCTGGAAATGCTAGGTTCATTGAGAATGGTGACATCATTGAGAGTGAAAGAGTGCGTGGTGCTTGCATTCAAGAAGTAAGGGTAGAAGTTTCTATATCCAAAACTTCTAAAGTTGTTATTCCTGATATTATAGTACAACCTAACAATAATCGAGAACAACAAATTAATGAACAAACACTTCATAATGGAGATGTCAATATTGAACCTCCAATAACTGAGTCAAAAGAAATTGCATTATGAAGATCTCGAAGAGAAATGAGGTCGGCTATTTCTGATGACTATATGGTTTATCTATAAGAGTCAAAAATTGACTTAGGAATTGGAAATGATCTAGGTTTATTTTCCCAAGCTATGGAATGTGAAGATTCTAATGAATGGTTTAATACTATGGAAGAAGAGTTAAAATCCATGTATCAAAATTAAGTTTGGGATATTGTCGAATTGCCTAAAGGATGTAAAAAGGTTGGGTGTAAATGGGTCTTTAAGACTAAGCGCGACTCAAAAGGCAATATTGAACGACATAAAGCCAGACTTGTTGTAAAGGGTTTTACGCTAAAAGAATGCATTGACTATAAAGAGGCATTTTCACTAGTCTCTAAGAATGACTCACTTAGAATTATTATGACTTTGGTGGCTTATTATGACTTAGAGTTACACCAAATGGATGTAAAAACCGTCTTTCTTAATGAGAATTTAGAAGAAGAGATTTATATGAACCAACCCGAAGGCTTTTCAGTTAAAGGAAAGGAACACATGGTATGTAAATTAAAGAAATCAATATATGGACTTAAATAAGCTTCCCGACAATAGTATCTTAAGTTTAACGATACCATAACTTCATTTGGTTTTAAGGAAAACACTATTGATCGATATATATATATATATATATATATATATATATATATATATATATATATATATATATATATATATGAAGATTAGTGGGGGCAAGTTTATTTTTCTAGTTCTGTATGTTGATGATATTTTGCTTGCTGCTAATGATCTTGGTTTGTTATATAAAACCAAGAAGTTTCTCTCTAAGAAATTTGAATGAAGGATATGGGAGAGGCAACGTATGTGATAAGCATAAAAATATTCCGTGATAGATCACAAGGGTTATTAGGATTGTCTTAAAAAGCCTACATTGAGAAAATTTTAGAAAGATTCAATATGAGTAAATGTTCAGCAGGAATAATTCCAATTCAGAAAGGTGACAAATTTAGCCTTATGCAATGTCCGAAAAGTGAATTGGAATGAGAACAAATAAAAAATATTCCTTATGTATCTGTTGTGGGGATTTTAATGTATGCACAAACTTGCACCACACTAGACATCAATTTTGCTGTTAGAATGTTGGGTAGGTATCAAAGTAATCTTGGAATGGATCATTGGAAAGCTGCATCGAAAGTTCTTAGATACTTGCAAGGAACGAAGAATCATATGCTTACTTATAAGAGATCCGATTATCTTGAGGTGATTGGATATTCATATTCAGACTTAGCCGAATGTGCTGATACAAGAAAATCAACATTTGGTTACTCGTTTCTTCTGGTTAGAGGGGCAATTTCATAGAAGAGTGCGGAGCAGTCAATTATTGCCGCATTCATTATGGAAGCTGAATTTGTGGCATGCTTTGAGGCCACTATTCATGGATTATGGCTGCGGAATTTTATTTCAAGGCTTATGATTGTCGATAGTATTGCCAAGCCGCTGAAAATTTATTGTGATAACTTTGCAGGAGTTTTCTTCTCTGCAACAGTTTTATTCTCTAAGAACGACAAGTATTCTAAGGGTGCTAAGCATATGGAGATCAAATACTTGTCTATTAAAGAAGAAGTTTAGAAACGAAGAGTGTCAATTGAGCACATTAGCACCAATCTTATGATAGCAGATCCCTTAATAAAAGAACTACCGCCCAAAACATTTAATGAGCATGTTGAAAAGATGAGCATTATTGGACGTCATTAATGTTTGTAATATGATTTATTTGACACTTTGAGCTCATTTATGTGTTTCTGATATTTTCTATTTTCTATTTAGTATATATTATGGAAAATAGATGAATGTCAAATAGGATAGTTTCTAAAGAGACGTTATAGTTGGATTATTACAGTACTTCTTATTTGTGGATCATGTTAAGTAAAGTGCTATAGTTGTAATTGTGACATCCTGAAATTCGACCCCGTTTCGATAAAGTGAAATGGGCATTTCGTCGACGTGTTTAAGGTCCTTTTTCTCTGAGCTGATCACTCACGAGTTAACTAACCTAGTGGGTGAAGCCGTTAAGGGACGTATCTGCAGTAAAATCCCTAAAAGCTACTCAATTTGTTGGATTGGACTAAAATCACGTTTGATCAATTTTTAACCACGAAATTGAACTTGATTTTGGGAATCGAATTTTAAGCGCGTCATAATTCTTTTTTTTAGAACATTGTCTCATCGTTCGTCAATTTATTGACGAGTCCGAAATTTCAATAAAGAAATTATCGGAGGAAAATTGAGACCAAAAGAAAATGAAAAGGGAAAAGAAAAGAAAAGAAAATAAGAATAATAGTGTTATTTTTATTTTATTTTTTCTCTCTCCCTCTCTCTTTTCTCTCTCTTCTTTTCCCTTCCTCTCTTTTCTCTCTCCTTCCCTCCCACTCGTGCGATTCCTCCCCCTCCACCGAATGCCCTGTTGTCTTCCTCTTTCTTTTTCTTCTTTGACTTTTCAAACTCTCTTCTCTCTCTCTCTCTCCCTCTCTCTCTTCTCCCCCACTCCCCCACGTGACCGAAACCCCCTCGTCCTTTCCTTATGTTCGTGAAAACCAGAAGCGGACCGAAGTAAAGACAGCAGCTTGTCGTCACTGCTCCGTCGCCACCCATCGCTCGCCGCCGTCCAGCCGCACCGCACTCCCGCGCGTCCACCGTTCACCCGTGCGCCGCCCCACCGAACTGCTGTTCGTCCCTCTCCGCACGCTAGTCCAGCGTCGTCCAGCTCCAGGCGCCACTGCCCAGCACCTGTTCGGCCACCACCGGCGGTTGCCCGACCATCTCCGGCTACTGTTCGGACCGCTGGAGCTCCCCTCGCCCTCCGCCGGCCTCCCTCCGCCGTCCTAGCCGTCGGATCAACCTCGGCCAGGCCAAACCAGCAACCCACGAAATGGGTTTCCAGCTGGTTCGGGCCCGCTTTTGGGCCATTTCCGGGCCTCGGACCCGAGACCCGCTTTGGAGTTTGTTGTTCCTCGCGTCGCCTCCGTCGGATTGATCCGACTTGCGTGCGATTTGGTGAGTAATCTCACTAATCCCGGATTAGTTGGCTAATTATGCTTAAGGTTGATTTAGTTTTAATTAATTATGTTTAGGTTGTTAGATTAGAATAAATTAGCAATTATTAGTCAATTGTGATGCGATTTAGATAAATTGATTGCGCAATTAGCAAGTAGACGTGGTCTACTATTTATTGGAAGTATCTCGGAATTTTCCGACCCCTTAGTGGGCTTCAATTAGGCTTTTCGGGCCTAAGTGGGATTTTTGGCATTTAAATATTAATTTTCGGAATTAAATTAATTATTTATTTATTTTCCGAAAATTCAACTGGGATGGCCCGAGACCGAATATTATGCTGATGACCGTGGTGAAGTCCGTTTATTTAATCAGGCTTTATTTTGAGCTGAATCGAATTCTTAATATTAATTATTTAATTTTCGAAATTAATTAATTAATTAATTATTTTCCAAAAATTCAATTGAGATGGTAAATGACCAGAATATTATGCTGATGACCGTGGTGAAGTCTGTTTATTTAATTGGACTTTATTTTACGTTAAATTGAATTTTTAATATTTATTAATTAATTATTTTTCGGAAATTAAGATTGAGATGACCGACGACCGAAATCTCGTGCTGGTTGTCGTGGCGCAGTGCGTTTATTTATTTGAGCTCTACGTTGTATGAAATTAAATAAATTGTGATATTTTAGGGATTTACCCTAAATTGATTGAAATTGAGTGAAATTGAATTATTAATTGGTAGATGGCCGAGTATGGCTAGTTAGCAATTGTAATGCCTTGTTGAGCTGTAAGTGGAGAGAGCGATGAGAGCTAACTGAGAATTCTATTGGATGAGACCGATCAAGTACGAAGTATAGACAGCGTGGTTCGGTGATAAAGTACATCATTGTGCGAAAACGACGCCTTAAAGAACGCACGTAGACTGTCTATGACTTATGGTAGGCGTGGTTCGGTGATTAAGGATATCATTGTGCGAAAACGGCGCCTTAAAGAACGCACGTAGACTACCTATGAATCGTGACAGGCGTGGTTCGATGATGAAGGACATCACTGTGCGAAAACGGCGCCTTAAAGAACGCACGTAGACTGTCAGTGATTTGTGACCTATGACGGGCGTGGTTCGGTGATGAGGAATATCACTGTGTGAAAACGGTGCCTTAAAGAACGCACGTAGACCGTCTGTTACTTATGTCACCTTGGCGAAAATGACGCCGAGAGCATTGATGGAGCTCTGTGACTAAGTGTACTATTGGAGGTTATGTGGGATGGAGTGAATGACCTAGAAATGATTTGACTGACTTGTAATCGACTAGGTCGATTGATCGATGATTCGATCTGAGTCTGATTCAATGTGATTGATCATTGTCTTGATTTGATGTTGTGAATTAATTGACTGAATGGAAATGACCGTGAGGAGTCTTATTGGCTTGTAATCGACTAGGTCGATTTGATCGATGCTTCGATCGATGATATGATTGCTTGAGTGCCTATTGTGAATTGTACTGACTTGCAGGTGGGATCTGAGGCCAAGGTACGTCTTCTGCCCTGTGCGTTTATAGGCAGCCTATAGTATAATGGTTTACTAATCGGGCTTAGTGGGGTAGAACTCGCTGAGACGTAGTCTCATCCCAGTGTGGGGAAAAACATTTCAGGACCCCGTTGAGGAGCTGAGGAGGAATCCGAGAAGGAGTACTTTGCGATGAAACTTAAGGAGAAAGATTTTTGGGAGAAGAAGATAATCCCGAGAAGGGCCTTGAGTACGACCCAGATGGCTGAGAGTTTATCTTCTTTTGAGATCTCCTTTTTGATGTGATTAAAGTTTAAAGTAAAAATTTGTAGAGTGCTCTGGTTTGGGTTTTGTATAAAAGTTTGGTTATAAATTTCAATATGAAAAATATGACCCTGCTTTTCTATCCCATCGTTTTATTGTCTGGGGATTTATAACTGCTTCCACATGTGCATAATAAAAAAAAGGGTCGGCGATACATTGTCCTGAGATATCGCATTTTAAAATCGACCAAGTAGAAAGATGTGTGCGTGCCCGAGGATCGGGGCGTGACAATAATGCATAGAAGGGACTATGTCGATTAATGACATACAACCGCTATGACTTGCATTAGTTTTCTTTACTTAATTATGATTATTATGTGATTGCCAATTTAATGAAATTTTTATATAGCATAATGTTATTATGCACATTACAGTCTTTATTAAATCATGAAAGGAAAGTCATATGGGCCAAGTGGGAGAATGTAAAATTATTGTGGCCCACATGATATGATTTATATTATATGGTTTAATATAATTATTACAATGCTATATAAAATAAATAATATATTGGTTATGAGAAGATGCGACTCTAATAAAATGAAAAGGTATAATCCTTTTCTGAAGAGGTACAACTCTTATGAAAGTGAAAATGCGCTTTGATGGAAGGCACCTATTGGAAGAATGTATAAATAGGGTCCGGTCCTCTCTCCACCCACAAGAAAGTATTTTCTTCTCCATCGATTGAATACAGTAAGGAACAGTGGGTTAAAAGAGAGAAATCAGATTTCTTCATTTGGTTCGAGTTCGACGGTAACATTGTGGACAAAGGTATGTTTTCATCTATTTGTGAAGATCATGAAGATCAAAGATCACTGTTTTCTTTTGAATTTCCACATTAAAGTATCATATGTATAATCTAACAGTACGAACCCCAGCCAACTTGTCGCCATACGATTCGGATTTTTGGTCAGTCACGGACAAAAAGTAGTAGGGAGCATTTCCTCCGGTCCCTCACAAAATGGGCAAAATTTATGTGAAAAAACCATAAATTGGCTTGGCTTGGCTTGCTGTGAACAGGCGGTGTTTCCTTAGTTGATGGCTGAAGACACCAAAACAAGGAAGTTGTGATGTAAAGTAAGCCTCTTTCAAAAAATAGTTGCCCAAGTTATGACTCTACTAGATAGAGCTGAAAGGTTCAGGGGTCTGGGGCATGTGAATTTGCTTAGGTCAGTTGACAATGGAGAGCAATGCTTCATCCTCGGGCACAAGCTTGTAACCATAATAGTATATTTGGTTAGCACTTAGCAATTCGAGCAGACATCCACCCTTTATTTCTAGCTGGAAATTTTGGGGTAAAATGGGATGGTCCACATTATCCACTAGAAGGAATCCTGAAGTTTTTTGCCTAGGAGAAATTTGAGAAAAAATTTAGTCATCCTATTATTTGGATTTGAATAGACCAATCACTGGAAATTACCATTGGTTAGAAATATTTTGAAACGACAAGTAGATGATGAACTATGAAATATATGTCGACATATATTTATAAATTAGCTGTGAATAAATATATATATATATATATATATATATATATATATATATATATATATATATATATATATATATCGAAAATTATGAGTTTCTTATTTTTGAAACAATGACTAGAATATTAATTTAATTTTCTAATATCATGATATTGTACTATAGAATCATCTTGTAAGATTTTATTCCATTACATTCTCACACTATTTTTGTACAATCGAAAAAAAGAACCTCTATTATATTCCATTACCTATGTCTATGTCAGCTCTTTTAGGAATTCATCAATAGTAATGTGCATCCTCGCTCTATTTGATTTCGTTAATACTTTGGTTCCTTTAGTCATTATATCTTTCTTTATCATGTCAAACACAATGCAAGGGAGAGAGATGCACAATATCTCTATGCATCCAAATTGATATATCATTTGGTAATTGGTATAGTATTAGCTGGTAGACTGTTCTTCTTTTACAGAATGCTAGCGTGAAAAAATTTCGATATTGGATTGACTATAAATTTTCAATATTGGGTGGATTTTTCTCAGAAACTTTTCCGTTATGAGTCATTCTAGAAAGAAACCTTAGATGACAAATGCAAGAGCTTCTTCAGGGGCATCGTACCTGTCGGGATTGTCGAATCCCCAAAAACCGAATTCGACACTAAATCGAACCCCTAAACTTGCGCGGAAGACGAGTCCGGGAAAATCACATGTATCACCGATCCTAAGGCACATCACAGAATCGAACGTACCTTGTTAGCCACAGATTAAACACTGACGCCGATATGAGGAAGAGAATTTGATCCTGCTTGATCCGATGACGCCAATTCGCCTTGAAGGGAAGAGAATGTCGCCTCTTTTGTTATTGTTCTTTCTTTTGGGAGTGTTTGGAGGGAGAGAGGGAGCAGGAACGTATGTAATATCCAAAGGTATGTTTCTCCCTATCTTTTCCCCCTTAAATACGTCATCTCCAAAGGACGTGTCCCTTTAGCAAAGACGCTCCCCCAAAAATTACAACCCTTCATCATATCCCTCCATCCATGGGCCCTAATATTGTGGGCGAGGCTTTTAGGCCCAACATGGGCGGACGGGCCAACTTAGGCCCATCACATTAATTAATAAAACCATCATCTTTCACTCGCACATGGTGGGCCGAACATGATCCTCTTTACCTCTCTTCAACATTCATATTGGTGAATAATCCGTGCAACCAACATACTTTGAGAGCTCGTTGCTACACATCTGTTAGGAGTATATAACAGCTCATAATAGGCATCAGACTCTGAGTAGATTTAGTATGCAGTACCCTAGATCGATCGATCACATTTATATCTTTCTTGATCTCTTTTAAACAATGATATATATATATATATATCGTATTCACAATTATGATTATCCCAAAGACAGTCATAATTGGTCGAAAGCGATGAATACAAAAACTACAATGTGATTCTCTAAATTCGATCTTCCTCTTTCCTTCAAACTCTCAATTTCAGTTCAGTTTACTTTTCTAGAAATATCCTATTAGATTGAATCAATTCATGACCATTGGCAACATCCTAAAATAACAAACACTAAATAAAAATATTAAGAATAAGTAAGAATCCTGAGGGCACTAAAATTGAGGAATTATTTCCCTCAAGAATCTCACACGGCATAAAAGTTGAGATCAAACTTTTGCCACTCTTATTGGTCGTCTCATGCATACGTAGTATGAAATACATATTACGGTATTAACTCATTTCCCATGGAGCGTATGTCTACACCTTTAATACCGTACATATGATAGTTCAAACATACCTAATGTCTAACTTGAATTCACGTATTTACTCATTCACATAATTCATCAGAACTCACATCTGGTATCTTAGACAGATAAAGTAAAATATATGGGGTATATTACTTTTGGACATAGTACATATCATGTCATCATCTTAACACTTAGTTAAGGCGACATATATATTTTAAGCTTGAGCTCTCGATTATCACTTAGATAATAAGCTTAAAAACCGTCTCATCTCCATTTATCACATAGTAAATAGAGGCGATTACCCGTGTGAGTGGGCCAATCTTATATCTGTCCGATATACTTTCTCAACTTAAAGTAATGCACTGAGCATTAAGATGCATAAAGATCAAACAAAAATTCATAGGCATTAATGATGAAAAAACACAAGTTCATAAATGTGAACAACTCAGGGAAATTACAATATCCAGTACATCAGACTCTACGCAATTCTAGAGATTTTACATGACTACAAAATGCATCTCTAGGTATTGGCTTTGTCATATAATCTATTACTATTCTATGCGTAGATATGTACTGTAAGTTCACATCCTTTCGTGCAACCATGTCTTTGACAAAGTTATACTTTGTATCTATATGTTTGGTTTTGTCATGATATTTTGGATCTCTGGTGTACGTTATAGCTACTTGGCTATCACAGTTAACCAATAATGGATTTGCAGCTTTCTCAATAACACCTAAATGATCCAAAAATCTCGTAAGCCAAACTCCTTATTGTACCACTGCTGATAATGCTATGAACTTAGCTTCCATCGTGGACAAGACTATACACGTTTGCTTCTTACTACTCCATGATATGATGCCATTGTTCAGTAAGAAAGCAAATCTAGAGGTAGATTTCCTTTCATCTCAATCTCCTCTTCAATTAGCATCTGAATAGCCTTCAAGTCGCAGATCATTTTTTTGGTAATTCAGCTTGTAATCAGCAGTTCCCTTCAGATACCTCAGTATTCTCTTAACGGCTTTCTAATGTGCTTAACTTGGATTGGATTGGTATCTACTCACCATTCCAACTGCAAAGCATATGTCTTATATACATCATAGCATACATCAAGCTCCTAATAGTACTAGCATAAGGAACATGTTCCATTTGTTCATTCTCTTGTGGAGTCCTTGGACACAGTCTATGGCTCAATTCTTCACCTTTTGCAATAGGAGTGTCTATGGGTTTACAGCCTTGCATACGAAATCGTTCAAGAACCTTATTTATATATGTTTCTTGCGAAAGAGATAATAATCTCTTCGAACGATATTTTGAAATCTTAATTCCAAGAATGTATGTAGCCTCACCTATATTTTTCATCTCAAAATTGGAAGATAACCAACTTTTGATGATATTAACAAACTCCATATTACTTCCGGCAATTAGTATATCATTAATATATAATAATATGATCACAAATTGATCTTTGGATCTTTTGATATATACACAATGATTCTCATCAATCATTGTAAAATTATATACCATTATAGCATTATAAAAACGTATATACCACTGTCTTGACGCTTATTTTGCTTAAGGCCATATATCGATTTCAAAAGTCAACATACCTTTCCTTCTTGGCCTTTTGTAATGAAACCAATATGTTGTTCCATATATATTTCATAATCTAATTATCTATTGAGAAAAGCAGTCTTTACATCCATTTGATATAATTCAAGATCCATATTTGGTACTATTGCCAGAATAATGCGAATTGAGGTAAATCTCACAACGGGGAAAAATGTTTCCTCATAATTAATTCATTCCTATTGATTATACCCATTCGCAACAAAGCAATCTTTATATATTTTTATCGAGCCATCAGCTTTACGCTTTATTTTGAGAACCCACTTATTCCCAATAGTTTTGCGTCCTTTTAGAAGATCAACCAGTCCCCAAACATGATTTGACTTCATTGACTCCATTTCCTCTCCCATTGCATGCATCCATTTTTCCTTACTAGGGTAACTTAGAGCCTCATGTATATTTCTTGGCTCATCCTCATCTTGTGGGGGCAATCATAAACGTTTCCCATTCAATGTCAAAACGTCGACGGGGAATAATTTTGTGACTTGTTCGCTGTATGGGAGATTGTACACTTTACACATAATTTCCCATTATGCTTCCACTAAGATTAGATCATGATGATGTCATCTCATCATGTGGTTGTAATTGAGAATAAGTTGAATTCAATTCATCACTTCTCATACTACTCCCACTTGGATGAACTCCAGTAATATCATTATCTTGATCCAATGTTTCAAATATGGAGTAATCTTCATATATTTCGCCTTTCTTAGGAAATTTATTCTCTAAGAATATGACATCCTATGATTCAAATCCAGTTACATTCCCACTTTCCTGCTCACTTATAAACACATACCCTTTCGAGTGTTCAGAGTATCTTATGAAAATACTTTTATTTCCTCTGGGACCCAATTTCCCAAACTTGTGAGAGGGCTCATGAGTATAGGTAGCACAACCCCATGGTTTAAGAAAACTTAAGTCCGATTTTCTACCTATCCATAACTCATATGGAGTGGAAGTAACTGATTTGGAAGGCACTCAGTTAAGTATATATGGAGCACTTAACAACGCATCATTTCAGAAAGTGATAGGTAACTTAGCATGCGCCATCATGGACCTAACCATTTCCAGTAGGATTTCGTTTCTTCTCTCTGCAACACCATTTTGTTAAGGAGTATATGAAATAGACAATCTTTCTATTCCTTTTTCATCACATAATTTTCTGAACTCATCAGATAAATATTCTCGACCTCGATCGAATCTCAATGCTTTTATTTTCTTGTCTAATTGATTCTCTACCAAGTTCATAAACCTTTTGAAACAACTAATGCTTCGGATTTATGATAAATCAAATAGACATATCTGAATTGAGTATAATCATCTATAAATGTGATGAAATAAATAGCCCCATGCCTTCCTCTCACATTTATTGGACCACATATGTCAGAATTGATTAAATGCAGAGGAAATTCAGCTCTTTTACCTTTTTTAAATGGTTTCCTTGTCGTTTTCCCTACTAGGTAACGCTCACATACGAGCAAATCGACTTTTTCAATATTACCCAACAAACCCTTTTTGGCTAATCTATTTATACGTTGTTGGCCAATATGACCAAGTCTAGCATGCCATACATTCACATCATTATCATATGAATTAGAAGACGTGAGAAGGGAATAACAAACATTTGCATTAACATAGTCAATATCTAATATAATGAAACCATCCAGAAAATAACCACAACCATAGAAATTTGTATCCAAAAACAAATCCAAATATTTATTATGGAAGTTCATATTAAATCCTAATTTGACCAACACTAAAACATACACTAAATTCCGACGAATCTCCGAAACATACAATACATCATGTAGGAACAAAGTGTGTCCACCACACATGTTCAGTTGGCAGGTGCCAATTCCTTTTACTTCAGTTTTGGAGTTATTTTCCACATAGATCCACTTAATTCCAGTTGGTACTCGTCGAATTCCACGAAGGATCCTCTATCCTTTGCTACATGGTCTGTTGATCTTGGATCTACAGTCCACAAAGGATTATATTCAATCAAGAATATAGAACTTGATACATAAGCAAAGTTCTTAAAAGCACAAGGGGTGCATACCTTCTCTGGCTCGCGACAATCGCGAGCATAATGACCCTTCTTGTCACAATTGTAACACTTCACCTTTGCCAGCTTCTTCATTCAAGAACGCTTTCCTCTTTCATGTTGGTCAACCCTTAGTTTCTTCCCTGAAGCACTTGGTTCCTTGCCTTTCCACCTCTTGAACCAGTCAGTATGTTTGCGCTTGGAGCCCGAAGCTCCATTTGAGCTAGAACCAGCATTATATATTTCAGTTTTTGGCTTAGCCGCGAGGAGGCGGTCCTCTTCCTGCTAAAGATGGCGCACTGCATTCTCAAAGATTTTGATATTCTCCTTGTGGGTCAGGTGCACCTTCATATGCTCTCAACTTTGAGGCAAGGAACAGATCACTGCTTACACTTGCTGCTCATCAGTCAGGACATGGCCAGTATCCTTTAGCTCATTTATCATGTTTGACATTTTTCTCAAGTGTTGCTTCATGGTCTGACCATGAGACTTCTTGTAAGAGTCAAATCTAATGGTGAGTTGCCTCAGTTTGGTCACCGAAGTATGACCAAATCTTGTTGCCAATGCTTCCCACATTTCCTTGGCATTCACAAAACATCTGAACTCTAGCATGACATCATTTTCCATGCTACTCAGTAACGTAATGCGAGTAAATGAGTTCTTTTTTTTTTCCATGCAGCAAATGCATCCTTATCTCTCTTGTGTGTTTCCATCTTCAGGCTCTTCCATGGTTAGGTTAAGAGCTTATAGTGCTTCTTGCTCTTCCAACACATATTGGATTTTCATGTGCCAGATTTCATAGTTATCGCCATTGAGCTTTTCACCTTTGTTCAGCTCGGCAACTATGCTCTTTATGACTGAAGCCATTGATCTAAACACATTAGACATATATGCACGAATAACTAATGCCTATCATTTATGCATCCACTTTGCACAGACCCATCATATTAATGAACAATTTCAAGTAAGGTTTCAGAATCAAAAGGTCACTATGTTTCCAATCATCCTCCAAAAATCCTAACTTAAAACTATCATTAATATAATTATCTTATGCAAAATAAATTCTATGAAACTACAAAAACTTCTATGAACTACCCACAGCAATCAACGATAACAGAAAGCAAATAATATTTGATATCCAATAGAATAATAATGATTTTACATAATACAACTTACATATTAGTTGCTACATCAACAACAATTAGGTAGTAAAACGTTTACACAAAGTATCCATAAGGTATATTAAAAGAAAGACAACTCGAAATATCTAAACCCAAAAAAATACATGAACTAGGAAAGCTCATTTTTTGTTTAATTTCTTGATCTTTTCTTTTGTAACAATCAGGTAATAATCATCTATGAAAGCCATCACAGTTTTCCTATATGAAGTGGCTTTGTTGGCATCTCATATGCGATTCAACACTCCTTGCCATTATGGTGGAAGGGTGTTCATGAAAAATCGCACCATCTCAAACTGTTGCATGGGACGACCATTCCATATGACCTTTTAAATTTTCCCATTGACTTCAAGAACATGATCTATTATGTCCCCGCTCTTCCATCGATAATTATTCAAATCGGCTATCAACCTTAAAAGCCTTTCATTTTGTTCATTGGTAAATACGCGAATAGGCGTGCACAATTTAAGGGAAGGCATTGTTCCTGCAATAAATATAGAACAAACATGGATTACATATAATCCACATACATAATTGAAAAAGAAACACATTCTTTTCCCTTTTCTTTTTTTTTGGTTAACAATCAACGGTCAAAATCAACAGTCAACGGTCGTCAATGGTCAACAGTCAATAGTCAATGGTCGTCAATGGTCAACGGTCAACGGTCGTCAACGATCAACGGTTAGCCGATCGAGGTCAGACGGGTCAGGTCGCCGGGTTGGGTTGGGCCAGTCGGGCTGGGTCGAACGAACCGACCCGACACGTGCGGTACGCGTGCAGCTGATGTCACGGTGACGTCAGCTGGCGCGTGCCTCGCACGTGCCATCGATGGCCCCCATTGCACATGCGCGCGTCGGCCGTAAGCGCATGTGCGACGCGCACACCTGCGTCTCCGAATCGGCGTATGCGTTGCACGCGCCAAAGATGTCGGTTCGCTCCAATTGCGCGTGGGGGTGCGTCCGGCAGCCTTTTGTGGCATTCTGCCACTTGTCTTGCTCGTCTCGACGAGGCCTTCAACCCTATGCCATCATAAATCGATTTTGACTTACAGAAAATCGAAAAAAGGATGAATAGTGCTCAGGTGTCAGGATTTCTCCGTCCTCCATCGGTGTCGACCGATTTTTCAACGAAAATTCAATAAAACAAAATCATTCATAAACATGAAAGGCGTCGGGAAAACATGAAAAAGAATCGGAAACATGAACTATCACTCTGATACCAATGTCGGGATTGTCGGATCCCCAAAAATCGGATTCGACACTAAATCGAACCCCTAAATTTGCGCGGAAGACGAGCTCGGGAAAATCACATGCATCACCGATCCTAAGGCACATCACAGAATCGAACGTACCTTGTTAGTAACAGATTAAACACCGACGCCGATATGAGGAAGAGAATTTGATCCTGCTCGATCTGATGACGCCAATTTGCCTTGAAGAGAAGAGAATGTCGCCTCTTTTGTTATTGTTCTTTCTTTTGGGAGTGTGTGGAGGGAGAGAGGGAGGAGGAACGTACGTAATGTCCAAAAGGTACGTTTCTCCCTCTCTTTTCCCCCTTAAATACGTCATCTTCAAAGGCTGTGTCCCTTCAGCAAAGACACTCCCCCAAAAGTTACAACCCTTCATCATATCCCTCCATCTATGGGCCCTAATATTGTGGGCCAGGCTTTTAGGCCCAACATGGGCGGACGGGCCAACTTAGGCCTATCACATTAATTAATAAAACCATCAGCACCTGGCACTAAAATGTGTCCTATTATTTTAGTTCACACTTGAAATTGATTCAGAAAAAGAATATTTCAAAAAGATGAATTACTCTCAACCTATTTTTGTCTTAAACTCTTTCTTTATGTGGTAAAATTTTTCTTGAAAGGTGAGGTTGAAAGTCCTCACTCAATTAGGGTGCGAATGGTAATGCTTATTAGCTGGGGAAGAGTTTTTTTTTTTTTTTTTTTTTTCCAGAAATGCTTATTTTCTATTTCTATTCTGGGGAACAATTTCTGAGTAAAAGAACGCGTTTGATTACTAGACAAAATTTTACTTTCAAAAATAGAAAAATAATAGAAATGCGTTTAGTAAAAAACAATTTCTTTTTTGTATTTATTCGTTTTTTATTCTTGCTCACGGATTGCCGCGGACGCCGCCGCCGCCGCCGCCGCCGGAACAAAAAAATAACTTGGCGTTCTGTTCTTTTTTTGTTCCGAGGAACAAAAGAACAAAAATATTTGGGAAGAGAAATGTTGTCATGCAGCCCCTTAGGGTGCGTTTGTTTGTGTTTGTTTAAAAATTGTTCTATGGAAGAAATCGAAAAAAATTATTTTTGCTCGGGAACAATTTTTGAACAGAAAAATGTGTTTGGTAAATTTGTTCTGAAATAGAAAAAGAACAAAAACATGTTTGGTAAACTTGTATAATTTTTTTTATTTCTTTTAAATTTTTAATATTTTTATTTTCTTTCTTATTTTTCCTATTTTCTTTTTCCTTTTTCCTTTTTCCTTTTTCCTTTTTTTCCTTTTTCTTCTTTTGGCCGGTTGTTGGCCTTGGCCATGGTCGGCGGCCCGGCCGACGAGCCGGCCGGCCTCGCCGTGGCTGCGTGAGCTCGGCCTCGTTGGATCTGGGCCAACTCGAGCTCGCCCAGCTAAGGTGAGACTGGGTGTTGCTGGATGGGTGAGGTCGGCATCGCCTTGGCTGGGCGAGCTTGAGCTCGCTCAGATCCAGCGAGGCCGAGCTCGCCCAGCCATCGGCGAGGCTCGGCATCGCCGGGCCACCGCCAAGCAAGAGGCAAGGTCGAGCCTCGCCAGGGGCCGGCGACGCTCCGGCCAGGTTGCTAGCCCTTGACGGTGTTGTCGGCTAGTCGTCGGCCATGGCCGAGGCCGGTGACCGGCCAAAGAAAAAATTAAAAAAAAAGAAGAAAAAAAAAAGAGAAGAAAAGAGAGGAGAGAGAAAATCCGTTTCTAAAAATTGTTCTAGAAACAAAAAACATGTTTTTCTTGTTTTTTGTTTTTGTTCCAAATGTGTTCCTAGGAACAAAAAAATAGATTTGGAACAAAAATGCAAACGAACGCGTTTCTGTTCTTCTTTTATTCATCGGATAAAAAAACCAAAAATTTTGCTTATAAAAAAAAATGAAAAAAAAAAGAACATAAACAAACACTACCTTAGTTGCTGCCTTGACTGACGTAGGCGAAGAATAGCACTCCCCTATGACGATCTCAATAGAAAAGTGAATTATCGAGAAATTACACTGAAGCAAGTTCAACCCTCACCGTTGGACTAGTTTCTAAAGAGCATAAACTGATCTCTAATCACAGTCATCTCTTAGGTTATTAGCAAACAGATGCAGGGTGAATGGGCGAGCATTACTTAGGCTTGAAGAATTGGCGTATTAAAAAAAAGAGGAGTGAACTACTAATTAATTACGAAATCTGTAAAATTTCAACAGAAGAAAGAGGTGATGAATGCTATAACTGTTCTTCCAGAAAAAAAGTCTGAACACAGGAGGGTAAGGACAAAAGCTACTTTTCACGGAAGCTGAGAGTTCCAGTTCACCACAGAACGCAACATTATAGTCTATTCAGTCTGTCTCTCCTGTTAGGTACACAGTTGAGGGTATCAATCGAGTAGTGTTCTTACTGCTAATTACCAGACAATAATGTACTAATTTGTAGCTTTGAAGTCTCTTCGAGACACTGATATCTCTGTTCACATAAGAAAACTCTCATCAAACATAATGATATCAACCAATTCCACTCAAACTAATTCAGCTTTTAGTGCCAGCCCTGTTCCTAAAGTGCATAGATTCAATCCCTACTTACAGAAATCTGAGTTTTATTGACAAGCAGTTTTATAGGTGTGGCATTGTGTCTCCAGATCTAAGGCCCGACTGTAGCACAGACAGAAGCAGATGAGCAGGGTTTAGCATGTGACTAGTTTTAGGCTAAAGCTATAAGTGTTAGATGCAAATGACAAGGATCAATCATTGAGTCAACTATTTAAAGAATTGATACTGAATTGAGAGTCACCCTATCGTTTTCATCGCATTATATACCTAGTTGCATTGCAGATCAGACCCAACTCATGAAAATAGCAGTAGATGAGAGGAAATTAGCGGAGGTGGAGGGGGAGAAGGTGAAGTGTCCGGATCAAATGCTGAGAAGCCGATAAATATCTTGGCTCTGAGTTCAGCTGAATAAAGCCTGTTTATCAGACAGTCCACTCACCATCGAGGGTCTTTCTGACCCAGGATGATGAGGACTTACTAGTTGCAGGCACACTGAAAGCCAACAACAATTAATGACCGAAGGTGCCGAAACAAGGGATTTGGGATGTAAAGTAACCCTCTTGCACAGAATAGTTGCCTGAGTTATGGCCTTGCTAGACAAACATTGAAGGTTGAGGGGTCTGAAGTGTGTGAATTTGCTTAATACAGTTCACCATGGATGGTTCCAACGGTACTTCCAAGCCATACTGGTTTGTTTGGTTAGCACTTAGCAGGTAAGGCGGTCATCCACCCTTTATCTTGTTGGACCATTTGGGTAAAATGAATTGTCCATATTACCACTGAAAGGAATCCTCAAATAATTTTCTCCTGTACAAGGAAAATTTAATTATCGTATTATTTAGATTTTAATGGTCCAATCATTGGAAATGTTCAAGCTGTGACTATTCCCAACGAGCTAAAACAATGGTCAATATATTGAAAATCCATAATCTAATAATACATGACTGAAATCGAACTACACAAAGCAATAACCTAACATTCATTTATAAGAAAACACAATATCTTAACGAAGCTTAAGGGCTTTTCAATTTTGAGCAAATTAAATTTTTTATCAAGTACTCACGCATTTTGAAAGAAAATTACTCAAAAATCTAATTTCTGAGTTTTTTCTAATTTTAGAAAAATAATTTTTTTCAGAATTAATTTTTTTTTTTCAAGATTTTTAAAATTTCTAATTTTTTAATTTTTAGAATATTCTTTTTCAAAAAAAATATTTTTACATTTTAAAAATATATAATTTTTTATATTTTAAAAGAAATGATTTTTAAACTAAAAATAGGGATCCTGGTCGGGACCGACCCAGGTCGCCAACCCACAGCCAGACTGGGCCTCATGCGCAGGCCTAGCCGGTCCCCAAAATCTAGCCCATCCCTTAAAGAAATAAAAAGGGCCCCATCCAAGAAAGTAAAATAAGCCCATTGTGCCTAATTAATTCAACACTAACTCGGCGCGGTTCCTAAAGCCCTAAAGACCTAAACCGAGGAGTGGAATTAGACTGGCCCAGCCAAGGGACCAAAGGCATCCGGTCGAGCTCCTTTTGCCCGACCCAGATGGACCCGAGTCTTCAATTGGCCGTGAACGAGCGGTGCGGAGTAGTCCTTGGCGAAGCCGACTCCCGGCCCCGCTACGAACGCCGCCCCGCCACGTTACCTGCCATGGCACGAACAAAGGAAAAATGGAACGACAGCCAGTGTTCCAGGGCAAACCAAAATCAGAGAAAGAGTTCACGGATCTAACCGAGGCATTTTGACAAACAGGTGACGTGCGTTACAGAGTCGCAAGGGGGCGCGGCGGCGGGTCGACGGCGGTGATTCAGGCACATTAGCTAGCGCTCTCTCTCTCTCTCTCTCTCTCTCTCTCTCAATCTCTACCTTCGCTTGAACTCTCAATTACGGCTCTCTCTCTGTGGGACCTCCTCTCCACCCGTTTTCTATTTTTCCCCCCCTCAACTCTAGACTCTCACTCTCAAAGATACCACTGTCTCCGTTCGTACAAAAAAAGAAAAAAAAGAAAAAAATCCCATCAAGCAAATGAAATCAACAGATCCGCTTAAACTAATTTAGCTTTTAGCGTCAACCCAGCTCCTAAAGAGCGTAAATCCAATTCCTAATTACAGAAATCTCTGAGACATCAACAAGCTAATGCATTGGAGTGGCGTTGAGTTCCAAGGTCTGAGGCCTAACTGTCGCATGGATGGCAACAGATGAGCATGGTTTTAGCATTTGACTAGAGTAAGAGGCTAAAGCTGTTAGTGTTAGTCGCAACTGGCAGTGATCAATCATGGAGTCGACTGAGGAAAGAATTTGATGCTGATCTGAGAGCCCCTCTATTTTTTTCATCAAATTCTGCACCTAGTTGCATTACAGAACAGACCCAATTCATTACAAAAAGAAAAAGAAAGCCAATAAACGAGAGGAAATTACCGGAGATGGAGGGGTGAACATGAAGAGTCCGGATCAAATGCTGAGAAGCAGATAAAAGATGCCAAGAATGAACGTTCTTGGCTTTTGAGTTCAGATGAAGAAAGACGAAGACTTCTATGAGACGGTGAATTCACCCTCCTCGCCATGCCCTTCCAGGAAAATGAGGGCTTGCTAGTTGCAGGGAAACTTCAAGCCGACACTGAAAAATTGAGTGCCCGTTGCTTTTGACTTTTGAGGTAATCGAGTTGAGTTTCTGTGAAATTTCTGGAAGTCCAAGGATTCTTTGGCACGAAAGGCGAGAGCGCGAGAGATCTTCATTGCATATTATTAGTTTAAAAATCATTCAATTTAAACTATTTGATATTCTTTTAATGACAAGGAAACCTTTTTTTTAGGTGAACTCCAGGCCCGTTCAAATTTTACATATACTATACTTAAGATTTAGAATTCATATATTTTAAGTAATTGAGATGGATTATGTCAGACTTATTTACAATAAATTCATAAAACAAGAAAAGTTGGGGAAAATCATACCACAAATGCCATAATTTTCATATAACACTCATTTGAGTACCATAATTTTCCTAGAATCTTATATAAATACTCTGTAAAATTAATTATAGTGTTGATATATTGCTAACGGCACTCGTAGAATTTCAGTGGAGTTGGTAATTTACTTAACATGTGGAACAAGCACAATTGGAGAGTGCAGCACAATGGAAAGCCGTATGCCATGTTCGAAAGTAGTGTTATTAATTTACTTACGATACTGGTTAAATTTCAAATGAGTTGATAATTTGCTACTTCATTGAAATACTAGTAAATTTCTGATAGTGTTAGTAATTCACTTCCGACACCGGAAAGTTTCCAAAAGACTCGGCAATTTACCAATCTAGTGGGAAATTTCTAAATTTCTGATAGCTTTGGTAATTTAACCAGCCATTTTCTTTTACCTAACAATTCCAATTTTGCTGGTAATACCACACAAAAATTTCAAATGATGAAACTAGAAACGCAGTAATGAATCCACTCAAAAGCGCCTGCAGAAATCTGTTTTTAAGTTATCAAAACTAGAGAACCTTGGTGACCATTGCACATGATCATTACCTAGGGAGCATTTTATGTTTATGCTAGACACAATGGTTTGCCCCTACTTTTTCATTTCTTCAATGTGGAAACTTTCATGGGAAATCAGCAACAATTCTGTGAATATGGTTGCTGATGTTAGATAGAATTCGCGACACTGAATGCAACACATTCTCAGGGTAATGCCTCAAGAACATTAATCTCTATGAATGAAATCTGGAGCAAGTCATCTTGAATCCTCAATGAATTTCTTCCATAATGAAGTTTAATCACTTAGTACACCAGCTAAATATTAGAACTAAGTAGGACGACAACAGCCCAAGAGAAGAAGAAAGAAATTGCTGAGCCAATCGATTATAGTAAGGTTTTTATGCCTACGGGGAAAATATGTTGGCTTTAGCTAGACATTGATAACCTCAGAAGAAGAAACGAGTCCCCGCCTCAAACTATTCCACCTGTAAGATTTGGACCAGTTTCTAAAGGGCGAAAATCAATCCCCTAATTGGTGCAGAAGTGAACTGATGCATAGGAGTTGCAACGTGTTTCGAGAGGATGCGACTTGGTTAGGCTAAAAGCTATTACAATTAGATGCAGCTTGAAGAGTTCAATTGAGTCACAGATCACGAAGGAGTTCAATGGGAGTCATTAATCATTCATAAGCCCCTGTAGAGATCTTGTTTTTAAGTTATCAAAACTAAAGGACCTTTGTGACCATTGCACATGATCATTAACTAGGGAGTGTTATATTCATGCTAGACACAATGTTTTGCCCCCACTTCTTCTTTTCTTCAATGCGGAAATTTTCATTGGAAATCAGCGACAATGCTGTGAATATGGTTGTTGACGTCTAATTGAATTCGCGACACTGAATGCAACACATTGAACATCAATCTCCGTGAATGAATTCTGGACCAACTCATCTTGAATCCTCGATGAATTTCTCCCACGATGAGAGGCTGTTTCCATTGCATAGAACTCAATTCATTCCAACTCTTTTCTTAATCTACCACTAGTCGAATGAAAATGCACAAAACAGAACCCAATTAATGCAGAATAGAAACCGAGTAAAGAAAATTACCAGAAAAGGAGTGGGTGACGATGAAGAGAATCAAATTAGACAGCCACCAAGTCTGAATGAAATGCAGGAAACCAAATAAAGATGCAGAGAAGGGAGAAACCCTTCTTGGCCTTAGTCAGCTGCGACCGAAATAAAAAAGCAAGACCTTTTTCTAGACAACCTATTTTTGCAAACACTCGAGGAACAGATCAATGAGCACAAAGGCAGGGTCGCTTTCCCGGAGGGAGATCTCTGCCAGGTTGAATCACGTCTCAAGCTTTCGCTCGGGGTTGCCGTCGCATTCCTTGACGGTCGGACTCTGTCGCTGCTGGTACTGGGCGAGCTTCTCGCTCGGGTCGTCGCTGATGAGGGAGGAAGACGAAGGAAGGAGAAGGAAAGACTGTGAGGAGGGGGATAGAGACAGGGAGAGGGAGGGGGGGAGAGCGAGAGAGAGAGAGAGAAACGGGAGAAAAAAGAAAGAAACAGAGCTTAAAATAAGGGGAGAGAGAGAGATCTTGATGGCTTCGAGGTAAGAGAGGAATCCCTAACCTTTTTAATTCTACTGTCTCCATATAACTGCATGTCTAATGGATGTAATTGGAATCCACGGATGAATACAAGGCAACTCCGATGATTCCTTGGGCACCTTGTAGATGGTCGGGTTAGACAACTTCTCTGGCAACGGAAGAGTCCCCTTAGATAACTTGGGCAATTTCTTCGAGTCTTTTAGGCCTTGAATCTCTTTTAGCTCTGGACAGCCTTCTACAATGGAGTATTTTTCATTCTTAACGCTTAATGGTTCTAACAACTTTCCCGAAGATTTGCAGTGATCAGTATGAAGCTTCTCCGACAATTTTGGCCCACATCGAACCCCAACCAGACAAGGACAAAGATTTTTCATTCTTAAAGATCCCCCAGATTAATCGTTCTTGGGTTTGAGCTCCGTTGAAGAAAGACCTTTGGCAAGATGGCCCTCTCGCCCCCGCTTGCAATGCTCTTCCATGTAGTTGAGGACTCGTGAGTTGCGGGTGTACTTAAAGCCGATCGTTGACATTTGATATAATAGAGATGAAGGTCGACCGCTGACTTTTGATATAATAGAGATCAAGGCCGGCCATTAACTTTTGATATAATAGAGATCAACGCCGGCCATTGAGCAGATAAAGATCCCCCAGATCAATCGCTCTTGGGTTTGAGCTCCACTGAAGAAAGACTTTTTGCAAGATGGCCTGCTCGCCCTCGCTTGCAATGCTCTTCCAGGTAGGTGAGGACTTGTGAGTTGTAGGTGTACTTAAAGTCGATAGTTGACATTTGATATAATAGAGATGAAGGTTGACCATTGACTTTTGATATAATAGAGATCAAGGCCGACCATTGAGCAGATAAAGATCCCCCAGATCAATTGTTCTTGGGTTTGAGCTCCATTGAAGAAAGACTTTTCGCAAGATGGCCCGCTCGCCCTCACTTGCAATGCTCTTCTAGGTAGGTGAGGACTTGCGAGTTGCGGGTGTACTTAAAGCCGATTGTCGACATTTGATATAATAGAGATCAAGGCCGACCGTTGACTTTTGATATAATAGAGATCAAGGCCGGCCGTTAACTTTTGATATAATAGAGATCAAGGCCGGCCATTGAGCAGATAAAAATCCCCCAGATCAATCGCTCTTGGGTTTGAGCTCCACTGAAGAAAGACTTTTCGCGAGATGGCCCGCTCGCCCTCGCTTGCAATGCTTTTCCAGGTAGATGAGGACTTGTGAGTTGCAGGTGTACTTAAAGTCGATCGTTGACATTTGATATAATAGAGATGAAGGTTGACCATTGACTTTTGATATAATAGAGATCAAGGCCGGCCGTTGACTTTTGATATAATAGAGATCAAGGCCGACCATTGAGCAGATAAAGATCCCCCAGATCAATTGTTCTTGGGTTTGAGCTCCATTGAAGAAAGACTTTTCGCAAGATGGCCCGCTCGCCCTCACTTGCAATGCTCTTCTAGGTAGGTGAGGACTTGCAAGTTGCGGGTGTACTTAAAGCCGATTGTCGACATTTGATATAATAGAGATGAAGGCCGACTGTTGACTTTTGATATAATAGAGATCAAGGCCAGCCGTTGAGCAGATAAAGAACCTCCGGATCAATCATTCTTGGGTTTGAGCTCCACTGAAGAAAGACTTTTCGCAAGATGGCCTGCTTGCCCTCACTTGCAATGCTCTTCCAAGTAGGTGAGCATTTGCGAGTTGCGGGTGTACTTAAAGCCCATTGTTGAGATTTGATATAATAGAGATAAAGGCCGACCATTGACTTTTGATATAATAGAGATCAAGGCCGGCCGTTGAGCAGATAAAGATCGCCCAGATCAATTGTTCTTGGGTTTGAGCTCCACTGAAGAAAGACTTTTCGCAAGATGGCCTGCTCGCCCTCGCTTGCAATGCTCTTCCAAGTAGGTGAAGACTTGCAAGTTGCGAGTGTACTTAAAGCCGATCGTTGACATTTGATATAATAGAGATGAAGGCTGGCTGTTGACTTTTGATATAATAGAGATCAAGGCTAGTCGTTGAGCAGATGAAGATCCCCCAGATCAATTGTTCTTGGGTTTGAGCTCCACTGAAGAAAGACTTTTCGCAAGATGACCCACTCACCCTCGCTTGCAATGCTCATCTAGGCAGGTGAGGACTTGCGAGTTGCAGGTGTACTTAAAGCCGATCATTGACATTTGATATTACATAGATCAAGGTCGACCGTTGACTTTTGACATAGTAGAGATGAAGGCCGGCCGTCGACTTTTGATGTAATTCGTTGACTTTTGATACAATAGAGATGAAGGCCATTGTTGACTTTTGATGTAATCGAGGTGAAAGCCAGCCGTTGACTTGCCAATGATTTGTTGGCGCAAACCACCAGATTTCTAATAGACGAGAATTTAATGCATGTTATTAGTTTGGAAATCATATAATTATATTGATTGATATTCTTTTAATGACGAGGAACCGTTCTTTTGTTGTAGGTAAAACCCTAGGCCCATTTAAATTCAACATAAATTGAATCTACAAATGTAGAATCCATACTTTTAAGTCTTTGAGATGGATTATATTATTCATAGTAAACTTATAAGACTAGAGTTATGTTTTTATGCTCCATTTGTTTCGTGAAAAAATACATAATTTGGAAACAATTTCTTAAAAAATGATTACTTATATCATGTAAAATAATTAGCTAATAAAAAAAATTTTCATTGTAGACAACAACTTATTGTGACACCCCGAACCCTTCGTAGGTCGTCACCAGCGCCGATGTTACACCTTATTACCTTTTTCTATCTTGTACTTAAAACAAGCGTCATTAATCACAGGAATTTTTTTTTTTTTAAAAGCGGTCCCAGTGCGACTCATAGTGGAAGCAAATTTAAACATCACCATCTAGCCCCCTACCAATCCATGATACCAATACACACCAGCTAAACATCAGAATTTTTATAAACCACCTTGACACTTTGCTTACATACATATATAGCAAGATGGGATTCCCTTCGGGTCGGTACAAAACAAGAAAGGCTAGGACTCTGCCATGTCCTGCCTAAAATCTCAAAAAGAAACCTCGACCCCTAACATCATACGAGCACAAACCCCCATTGAAAGTGTCGACTATCTACATCAAAAGAAGATCCAGCTCCTACTCATCGCGCGCAGGTCTCACATCCAACCCGGTGCATCAGGAGGCGGCGGCGGCAACATCCCTTGCATAGCTCCATCCCGACGAACGTGCACATAAATGAACTCCTGAATGACAGGGCCCCTAGCCAGGCCTATGTCGTACATCACTAGACATCGCACTCGAATAAAAGTCAGTCCGGGAACAGAGGGACAGTCTATCTCCGCACACTCTACCTCTACATCAGACGGTAGACCATAAAACACCCCCCGCGAGACAGCAGGAAGCGGCATACTGCTAATCTGAAATGTTATTCCCTAAAAGGGGTGAGTACAACCATTCAGCAGATAGGGAAATCCAATAACAACCCAATGCATCATGCATATCATCATACATTGCAAGCATTTCTTACCTTGAAATCATGCGCATCTCAATCATGCATTATCACGCATATCATATCATAGGTGATCATCATATCACATCACATCTCGTCATCATCATGCATCATCATGCATATATCATCATAAGTGATCATCATATCACATCACATATCATCATCATCATGCATCATCATGCATATATCATCATAGGTGATCATCATATCACATCACATATCATCATCATCATCATGCATCATCATGCATATCATCATGCATATAATATCATGGGTGATCATCATATCCCATCACATCTCATCATCATCATGCATCATCATGCATATATTATCAAAGGTGATCATCATATCACATCACATATCATCATCATCATGCATCATCATGCATATATCATCATAGGTGATCATCATATCACATCACATATCATTGTCATCATGCATGATCATGCATAACATCATGCATATAATATCATGGGTGATCATCATATCCTATCACATCTCATCATCATCATGCATCATCATGCATATATCATCATAGGTGATCATCATATCACATCACATATCATCATCATCATGCATCATCATGCATATATCATCATAGGTGATCATCATATCACATCACATATCATCGTCATCATGCATCATCATGCATATCATCATGCATATAATATCATGGGTGATCATCATATCCCATCACATCTCATCATCATCATTTAATTCTCATCTTTATCTTTAAATTTGATCACCACATCACCCATTCTCAATTATCAATTTCATCATCCCTTCGGGCAAAGACTTCCGACAGGGTTCCCATCATTCAGCCTCCTAGGCCACCGGGCTTCCGGCCCCCCACATTCCAGGCATCTCGCATCTCAACTAGCATCACGAGGCATTCCCTTTGGCCAGAAACCTCCGACAGGGCTTCCGGCCTTTACCCTTCTAGCCAGGCATCCCGCACCCCAATCCTGGTGTCGCGAGGCATCTCCGGGCATGTATCCAAGATACAACTGGACATCCGCCCCCCCACATTCCGGGCATCCTGAATCTCCCAGGGAATTCCAGCAATGCATCTCTGTACATTCCGGCCTCATCTTCCACCATCACCTCTTACTCACTTATCATTATCCATATTCATCATTCTTTTGATCTCATTATTACATGGCATATAATTCACACATGCATCCCAATTCATGATCATACATACACCAATGTCATGTAACAATGCATAATAAATTCAATGAAATTTATGGCCAATAAAATAATCCCTTTTTATTTTATTATTATATTTATTTATTTTCATAAATAAATATTAAATTCAATATCTATGATTTTCCCAAAATCATAATATTCAAACAATCATCAAACAACCCAATAGTATGGCAATTTCACACAAAATTCATGACCAAATCGAATTCACATAATTTCACAAAATAACACATAATATTCGGATAATGACCAGAATGCACAGTTTCCAAATAAATTCGATTAAAATACACATATGGCCACCAAAAATTACGAAATTTTACAGGATGATAGCCAAGACATTTTCGTGCAACTTTCATGAAGAACTCCAAGCCAGATTCTTTTTAGATTATTTTACACGACCTCACGAAACTTCTGGAACCACTACCGCATCGTCCAGAATGCACATCTCCGAAATATTAAGATTTCACCCATCTATTCTCTTTCGTTTCCTCTGAAATTTGGATATGTTATGTATCAAGGTGTCCTTTACAAGTTTCATGGAGAGATCTAGGTCAAATAACCAAATTATGGTCACCATTTAAGTCCATGAAGTATCGGGTGTCTCGGAACACATCACCAGAATCATCATCTCCAAGATCTAGCCGATTTACTAGGCTATACTTGTTAATTTCTCTTAAAATTTGAGTATGTTGTATTTTAAGATGTTACCTACAACTTTCATGAAGACATCGAAGTCAGATTTTCATCACAAACCAACATGCAACCAAGAATCCAACAAGAGGTCAGTGAAAACTTCACAGATCTGGGGTCTCCGTAGAATAGGACTTTAACCCCTCATACCTCCATCATTTTCCACGAAATTTCAGTATGTTATACTACAAGATGTTAGCTACAACTTCCATGAAGACATTGAAGCCAAAATGGGACTCCAAACACACATGCAAGCTCAAACAATTTACTGACTTCCACAAACCGAGCAAGAACAGTCACATGGCTTGAAAACAACCAACCCTTACCTCGGTTTTTCTCACAAATAACACCCAAAACCGAACATGCAAAACATATACACACATGCAAGATAAGTTAGAGGACTCCACTTGCCTCTAAGATGGACAAACGACGGCGTACGGCGGCGTACACGGCGGTCGGACGGCGGGACACGGCGGCTCCTCCTTGGCTCCGCCTCCTCTCCCTCTCGGTCTCTCCCTCTCTCTCGCCATTTCTCTCTCTCTCTCTCTCTCTCTCTCTCTCTCTCTTGGCCGAATCAAGCAAAACCGGCCACCTTCTCTCTCTCCTCCCCTCTTATACTCCCTAGAGCTCATCAGTTGCAATCATGAGATTGCCTACAAACCCACCAATGCATGCCCATCCCCTTTGCCACTTGTCATATTGGATTTTAAATTTGATTTGGGTTTGGGCTTTGGAGTTGGGCCATCCGGCCACTCCTCCTTGGGCTGGTCGACAGCCTTGTTGGGCTTTAATGGGCCGGCCAACTTGGCCCATTAAGGCTCCACTCTTGGGCCTAAGGCCCAATCAAATTTTAACCGTCCTGTTTTTTTTTTTTTTTTTTTGAAATTCTTCTATAAATATTTTTGAATTCCAATTTTCATCTTGGCCAAAGTCTTGGGGCATTTTTGATTTTTGAAATTTAAATCATATGGCCAAGCATAGATTATTAATCTATTAAATTTAAATTTCCACAATCACAAGCACAAATCATCAAATTAAAAGACTAATGGCTAAAACATAAGCCATGGAAATTCTATCACCTAATTAAAGACTTTAACACACCTTATGGCTTGGCTTTGAATTTCTGGGATGCCACAATTCTCCCCTCCTTAGAGAATTTCGTCCTCGAAATTCAAGCACTACTCGCGCCTTCTTGAAACAAATAAGGGTACTTTTCCTTTATCTGATCCTCACTTTCCCATGTGGCTTCCTCCACATCATGATGTCGCCATAACACCTTAACTAATGGGATCTTTTTGGTCCTAAGAATTTGCTCCTTTCGATCCAATATCTACACAGGTTCTTCAATGTACCTTACTTTCTCATCCATTTTGATGGCTTCATGATCGAGTATGTGACCAGGATCCGGCTGGTACTTCCTCAACATCGATACATGAAACACATCGTGCAGATTTTCTAACTTAGGAGGTAATGCTAAACGATAAGCCACATCTCCTATCCTCTCAAGAATTTCAAAAGGTCCAACAAATCTAGGTCTTAGCTTACCCTTCATCCCGAATCGAGATATTCCTTTCATTGGAGATACCTTAAGGAATACATGGTCTCCTACACTAAATTCCAAAGGCCTCCTACGTCTATTTGCGTAGCCTTTCATCTACTACGAGCTGCTCTAAGTCTTTCTCGATAATATCGACGGCTTCGGTGGTAACTTGTACCGGTTCGGAGTCCTGTCAACTTCCTTTCACCCACTTCACTCCAACAGACAGGAGTCCTACATCTCCTTCCATATAATGCCTCATAAGGTGCCATGCTATACTCTTCTGAAAGCTATTATTATAGGCAAACTCTACCAGATGCAATCTTTCATCCCAATTTCCTTTGAAATCGATTACACAGGCTCTTAACATATCCTCCAGTATCTGGATTACTCTTTCTGATTGACCATCTGTCTGAGGATGAAAAGCAGTACTAAACTGAAGCTTAGATCCTAACGCAACTTGAAGACTTCTCCAAAAATTCGAAGTAAACCTCGAATCTCAATCTGAAGTAATGGTCACTGGAACACCATGTAAGCGTACCACTTGACTTACATACATGTCCGCATACTTATCCATTGGGTAGTCCATGCGAATCGCTAAGAAATGCGCCGATTTAGTCAAACGATCCACTATAACCCAAATTGAATCATGACTCCTTGATGTCCTTGGCAATCCTTGCACAAAGTCCATCGTTATATGTTCCCATTTCCATTCAGGAATGTCTAATGGTCTCAAAAGTCCTGCAGGTTTACGATGCTTCGCTTTTACTTGCTGACACGTCAAACATTGAGATACGTACTTAGCCGTATCTGCCTTCATACTACTCCACCAGAATTGCTGACGTAAATTTCTGTACATCTTTGTACTACCTGGGTGGATACTATAATTACTCTTATGTGCCTCCGACAGAATTTCCTTCCTCAATTCCTCATTGTCGGGAACACAAAGTCCTCCTTGACATCTTATTATTCCATCATCAGAGATTTGAAATTCTGATCTTTTCCCTAAAGATACAGCATCTTTCACTTTCAAAATCTCTAGGTCAGATTCTTGCAGAATTTTAATTTTCTGGATAATCTCTGGCTCAATCTTTAATGCATTAAGCATGCCAGTAAGACAATCCATTTCCAATTTAAATTCGGAATTTGCTATAGATTCTAACAATTCTCACTCCGCCATTCTCAAACTAGCAATTTCCATAGCCGACTTACGACTAAGAGCATCTGCTACTCTATTCGCTTTCCCTGGATAGTATTTTATCTCACAATCATAGTCCTTCAACAACTCCATCCACCTCCTTTGTCTCATGTTCAACTCCTTTTGTGAGAACAGATACTTCAAACTCTTATGATCCGTATAAATCTCAAACTTTTCTCCATACAAATAGTGTCTCCATATTTTCAAGGCAAACACTATAGCTGTTAGCTCTAAATCATGCGTCGGGTAATTCAACTCATGGGGTTTCAATTGTCTGGATGCATAGGCTACAACCTTGCCATGCTGTATCAACACACATCCTAGTCCTTTGTGAGATGCATCACTATACACTGTAAAACCATCAGGTCCAGTACGTATAGTCAGAATTGGAGCTGAAGTCAATTTCCTTTTGAGCTCCTGGAAACTCCTTTCACATTCCCCATTCCACTCAAATTTTACATTCTTTCGGGTCGATTTAGTTAAAGGTCCTGCCAGTCTTGAAAATCCTTCATTGAACCTTCTATAATAACCAGCTAGTCCTAAGAAACTTCATATTTCGGTAGGTGTCGTCGGTCTCGGCCAATTCACTACCATTTCAACTTTTGCTGGGTCTACTGCAATTCCTTTTCCTGACACCACATGTCCTAGAAATATTATTCGTTCCAACCATAATTCACACTTACTAAACTTAGCATACAACTTATGCTCTCTTAGAGTCTGCAAAACTATTCTCAAATGCTGCTCATGCTCTTTAGGCCCTTTTGAATATACCAGAATATCATCAATAAAGACAATCACAAACTGGTCTAAATAAGGCTGAAATATTCTATTCATCAAATCCATAAATGCAGCCGGGGCGTTAGTCAATCCAAATGGCATAACAAGGAACTCATAGTGTCCATAACGAGTCCTGAACGCAGTCTTAGGGATGTCCTCCTTCTTAATTCTTAACTGATGGTATCCCGATCTCAAGTCAATCTTAGAAAAGACCGAACTTCCCTAGAGTTGGTCAAACAAGTCATCAATTCTAGGCAAATGATACTTATTTTTAATGGTCACCTGATTCAACTGCCTATAATCAATACACAAGCGCATTGATCCATCTTTCTTTTTCACAAACAAGACCGGTGCACCCCAAGGTGAAGCACTTGGTCTAATGAATCCTTTGTCAAGCAACTCTTGCAGTTGCACTTTCAATTCCTTCAATTCAACTAAGGCCATTCTATATGGGGCTTTTGATATTGGTCCCGTTCCAGGCATTAATTCAATTTCAAATTCAATCTCTCGCTCTGGCGGCAATCCAGGCAATTCCTTAGGAAATACATCTTGAAATTCGTTAACTACACGAACTTCCTCAAGATTAGGCTCCTCCCTTGCATAATCTCTAACTATGGCTAGGTACCCTTGACATCCTTTGTCAAGTAACTTACAAGCTTCTACTACCGAAATAAGCGATACAGGTAAATGGGTTTGACTTTCTAAAAATTCACAATTAGACTGATCAGGTAAAACGAATTGAATCACTTTTCTATAACAATCCATTCTAGCCCGATACTTACGAAGCCAGTCCATTCCTACAATAACATTAAAATCATACATAGCCATTACAACCAAATCTATTTCCATGTCCTTTCCTCCCATCGATATCTTACAATTTCCACATACCAATGTAGAAAATACCATATCCTTTAAAGGCGTGGAAACACAAAGAGGCGTCTCAAGAGGCATAACTTCTATCTTATTCAAACATCTATATCTTTTAGATACAAACGAATGCGTTGCACCCGTGTCAAACAATGCATATGCCTTTTCACAATTTATAAGAATCGTACCTGAGATAACATTCTTGGAAGCTTCTGCTTCCTCCTGGGTGATCGCATACACCCTTCCTTGCGCAGGTGGTCTCTGAGGGTTTCCTTACGGATTCGACCTAACAGCACTCTGATATCCCTGTCGCACTGAGCCAACACTCACTTGCGACCTCTCTTGTGGGCAATTCCTCCTAAGATGACCCACTTGTCCACAGCCAAAACATTTCTGTTGTCCCGTACAAGGTCCTGGGCCATGGCGTCCATTACACTTCTGACAAATACTAGGCTGATAGGGTGCTTTCCCTATATTCAGACCACTCCTTGCCCCTCCAAAATTTCCAAAGTTACCCTTCTTCTTCACATTCCAAGTCTGACCTTGACCAGAATAAGGTCTCTTCCCTTTTCTCATATCACTAAAATTTAACGGCTTCTTAAACTCCGATCGTTCCCTCAACAGCTCCTGCTCCACTAACTGCGCCCTTTCATAAATTTCATTATAATCTCTTATGCTCAAAGGCACCAGTTACTTCCTAATGTCAGTCCTTAGCTCTTTCAAGAATCTCTTAGCCTTCTCTTCCTGATCCTCAATCAATCTAGGAGCATATCTAGACAATTCAGAAAATCTAGCCTCATACTGATCTACAGTCAACCCTTTTTGTTCTAGCTGAACAAATTCAGTAATCTTCCTATCCTTAGCACAATCAGAGAAATGCTTCCTATTGAAGGCTCTAACAAACTCCTCCCAGTTAACATCAGTACCTGGTGGAAATATTATGTCCTTCGAAGCCCTCCACCAAAAGTTCGCATTTCCCTCCAATTGGTACTCTGCTAAAACTATTTTCTCGGCATCAATGCAGTCCAACAGCCGGAAAATTCGTTCCATCCCATCAATCCAATGCTTTGCCTCCTCAGGACTTCCCATTCCATTGAACTTAAGTGGCTTCAGCTTCAAAAACTGCTCCACTAGTCCTTTAGTACGATGTTCTGCTCCGGGCTGTTGCTGCGCCTGCCTCTCCATCAGATTTCCAATATTGGCTAATGCCTACAGGATAGGCTTCAACCCTCGATGCATGAGCACTTCCAGCTCGCACCATGACTCTCTTGCAATTTTCAAGCATTGCCTCAGGAATAATCTGAGACTCACTGCCTCCACTTAAAGTAATTACTACTACTACATAAGTAACATATACATGTTACTGGCAATTCAAGGCAAACTACTGGGGATCTACGAGTGAATTCTCATCACCTGTTATTCAATTATTTCGTTCCACATCCTATGGTGTGCATTGTCATCATGTTCCTCAATTTCCAAATGAGGCTCCTTATCACTCCACCTATAACCATTTGCTTTGATACCAAAAAGTTAGGCTGTGACACCTCGAACCCTTCGTAGGTCTTCACCAGCGCCGATGTTACACCTTATTACCTTTTTCTATCTTGTACTTAAAACAAGCGTCATTAATCACAGGCATTTTTTTTTTAAAAGCGGTCCCAGCGCGACTCATAGCGGAAGCAAATTTAAACATCACCATCTATCCCCCTACCAATCCATGATACCAATACACACCAGCTAAACATCAGAATTTTTATAAACCACTTCGACACTTTGCTTACATACATATATAGCAAGATAGGATTCCCTTCGGGTCGGTACAAAACAAGAAAGGCTAGGACTCTGCCATGACCTGCCTAAAATCTCAAAAAGAAACCTCGACCCTTAATATCATACGAGCACAAACCCCCATCGAAAGTGTCGACTATCTACATCAAAAGAAGATCCAGCTCCTACTCATCGCGCGCAGGTCTCACACCCAACCCGGTGCACCAGGCGGTGGCGGCGGCAACATCCCTCGCATAGCTCCATCCCGACGAACGTGCACAGAAATGAACTCCTGAATGACAGGGCCCCCAGCCAGGCCTATGTCGTACATCACTAGATATCGCACTCGAACAAAAGTCAGTCCGGGAATAGAGGGACAGTTTATCTCCGCACACTCGACCTCTACATCAGACGGTAGACCATAAAACACCCCCCGCGAGACGGTAGGAAGCGGCATACTGCTAATCTGAAATGTTATTCCCCAAAAGGGGTAAGTACAACCACTCAGCAGATAGGGAAATCCAATAACAACCCAATGCATCATGCATATCATCATACATTGCAAGCATTTCTTTCCTTGAAATCATGTGCATCTCAGTCA
Organism: Eucalyptus lansdowneana; assembly: GCA_017140395.1. Taxonomy (NCBI): domain Eukaryota; kingdom Viridiplantae; phylum Streptophyta; class Magnoliopsida; order Myrtales; family Myrtaceae; genus Eucalyptus; species Eucalyptus lansdowneana. Next base: position 79,729,345 of record CM029490.1, read on the forward strand.
TGCATCATCACGCATATCATATCATAGGTGATCATCATATCACATCACATCTCGTCATCATCATGCATCATCATGCATATATCATCATAGGTGATCATCATATCACATCACATATCATCATCATCATGCATCATCATGCATATATCATCATAGGTGATCATCATATCACATCACATATCATCGTCATCATGCATCATCATGCATATCATCATGCATATAATATCATGGGTGATCATCATATCCCATCACATCTCATCATCATCATGCATCATCATGCATATATCATCATAGGTGATCATCATATCACATCACATATCATCATCATCATGCATCATCATGCATATATCATCATAGGTGATCATCATATCACATCACATATCATCGTCATCATGCATCATCATGCATATCATCATGCATATAATATCATGGGTGATCATCATATCCCATCACATCTCATCATCATCATTTAATTCTCATCTTTATCTTTAAATTTGATCACCACATCACCCATTCAATTATCAATTTCATCATCCCTTCGGGCAAAGACCTCCGACAGGGTTCCCAGCATTCAGCCTCCCAGGCCACCGGGCTTCCGGCCCCCCACATTCCAGGCATCTCGCATCTCAACTAGCATCACGAGGCATTCCCTTCGGGCAGAAACCTCCGACAGGGCTTCCGGCCTTTACCCTTCTAGCCAGGCATCCCGCACCCCAATCCTGGTGTCTCGAGGCATCTCCGGGCATGTATCCAAGATACAACCGGACATCCGCCCCCCCACATTCCGGGCATCCTGAATCTCCCAGGGAATTCCGGCAATGCATCTCTGTACATTCCGGCCTCATCTTCCACCATCACCTCTTACTCACTTATCATTATCCATATTCATCATTCTTTTGATCTCATTATTACATGGCATATAATTCACACATGCATCCCAATTCATGATCATACATACACCAATGTCATGTAACAATGCATAATAAATTCAATGAAATTTATGGCCAATAAAATAATCCCTTTTTATTTTATTATTATTATTATTTAATTTTATTATTATATTTATTTATTTTCATAAATAAATATTAAATTCAATATCTATGATTTTCCCAAAATCATAATATTCAAACAATCATCAAACAACCCAATAGTATGGCAATTTCACACAAAATTCATGGCCAAATCGAATTTCACATAATTTCACAAAATAGCACATAATATTCGGATAATGACCAGAATGCACAGTTTCCAAATAAATTCGATTAAAATACACATATGGCCACCAAAAATTACGAAATTTTACAGGGTGATAACCAAGACATTTTCGTGCAACTTTCATGAAGAACTACAAGCCAGATTCTTTTTAGATTATTTTACACGACCTCACGAAGCTTCTGGAACCACTACCGCATCGTCCAGAATGCACATCTCCGAAATATTAAGATTTCACCCATCTATTCTCTTTCGTTTCCTCTGAAATTTGGATATGTTATGTATCAAGGTGTTCTTTACAAGTTTCATGGAGAGATCTAGGTCAAATAACCAAAGTATGGTCACCATTTAAGTCCATGAAGTCTCGGGTGTCTCGGAACACATCACCAGAATCATCATCTCCAAGATCTAGCCGATTTACTAGGCTATACTTGTTAATTTCTCTTCAAATTTGAGTATGTTGTAGTTTAAGATGTTACCTACAACTTTCATGAAGACATCGAAGTCAGATGTTCATCACAAACCAACATGCAACCAAGAATCCAACAAGAGGTCAGTGAAAACTTCACAGATCTGGGGTCTCCGTAGAATAGGACTTTAACCCCTCATACCTCCATCATTTTCCACGAAATTTCAGTATGTTATACTACAAGATGTTGGCTATAACTTCCCTGAAGACATCGAAGCCAAAATCGGACTCCAAACACATATGCAAGCTCAAACAAGTTACTGACTTCCACAAACCGAGCAAGAACAGTCACATGGCTTGAAAACAACCAACCCTTACCTCGGTTTTTCTCACAAATAACACCCAAAACCGAACATGCAAAACATATACACACATGCAAGAGAAGTTAGAGGACTCCACTTGCCTCTAAGATGGACAAACGACGGCGTACGGCGGCGTACACGGCGGTCGGACGGCGGGACACGGCGGCTCCTCCTTGGCTCTGCCTCCTCTCCCTCTCGGTCTCTCCCTCTCTCTCGCGATTTCTCTCTCTCTCTCTCTCTCTCTCTCTCTCTCTCTCTCTCGGCCGAATCAAGCAAAACCGGCCACCTTCTCTCTCTCCTCCCCTCTTATACTCCCTAGAGCTCATCAGTTGCAATCATGAGATTGCCTACAAACCCACCAATGCATGCCCATCCCCTTTGCCACTTGTCATATTGGATTTTAAATTTGATTTGGGTTTGGGCTTTGGAGTTGGGCCATCCGGCCACTCCTCCTTGGGCTGGTCGACAGCCTTCTTGGGCTTTAATGTGCCGGCCAACTTGGCCCATTAAGGCTCCACTCTTGGCCTAGGGCCCAATCAAATTTTAACCGTCCTTTTTTTTTTTTTTTGAAATTCTTCTATAAATATTTTTGAATTCCAATTTTCATCTTGGCCAAAGTCTTGGGGCATTTTTGATTTTTGAAATTTAAATCATATGGCCAAGCATAGATTATTAATCTATTAAATTTAAATTTCCATAATCACAAGCACAAATCATCAAATTAAAAGACTAATGGCTAAAACATAAGCCATGGAAATTATATCACCTAATTAAAGACTTTAACACACCTTATGGCTTGGCTTTGAATTTCTGGGATGCCACACTTATGTCTAAATAATTTCATGGATGATGAAAATAACTTTTATTTATTCATTTTTGTAAGTAATATAAATATTTTTTTTAGCAAAATCCTTTCGAAATTATCTACTTTATGCAAAACATGCATACCTTTGAACTCTAAAAAGTTATATCTAGAAATTAATAAAGCTCTGAAAAAATTACAATATAAGTGGAAGGTTATCCACAATCATTTTTTAATCGGCTATAGAATCACATTACTTCGTTAAAAAGGAGAGTATTGTTGAACGCAAAACGTGCAATCCCAAAATCTCCATAATTAGAACAAGAGCACAAATAATTAAGTAGGAAGATTAACGCACCTGTTTTGGAATCCATTGTTATTGAAGCGGAAGACGAAAAGCGATGATCCACACGCAAATTATTTTCCTTTATTGCCCTCTGTATCACTAGCTTAATGAGACAGCGCTAGATAAATGCTTCTTATGTGAAAATACTAATGAGAATTAGGGTTAGATGAGAGATTTAAGCACTACTTATAAAGTTTCCAGTCATGCCCTCTCATTACGGGTCACGCTTAACTCAGCCCACACTAGCCAGTCTCATATTAGACTAATTAATAAACCTTCTATATCACCTTAAACCAATCCCGTAAAATGGTAAATTACAATATTAATTAATGTAACTCACATCAGGAAAATTCTTACAAGTATATCTTGGATCTCCCCTAGAGCAGAGAAATACAATGACTTCCAAAAGAGGTACTGAAAGTCCTAATTCTAATCTAAGTATAAATTGAAAAATTACGTGAAAAACATAAACCTTAGTCAATAACCCTTTTGGGAAGATGTGCATAGCACATCATGCACGGCACACGTAGAGCACATGCAATATGCGTGGCACATGACACAGTTGAGGAAAATGTGTCTGAGTTGCATAGGGTTTAAGGCTCAAATGGGCTAAATTTAAGAATTCAATGATGTAAAGAGTTCAATTCAAATGAAATTCATAAAATCGCCTCAGTTTAAAATTTAATACATTGAAATTATTGCGGATCAAATGCTAAGAAGCGGATAAAGATGCCAAAACCGAAGGAAGAGTTTTATTAAAGAGTCTACTCACCTTCACGTGCCATGCACCTGCAGGAAGGTAAGGACTTGCTACTCATCCCATACGCATTACAATTTTACATACGTTAAACCTAAAATATAGAACTCATACATATCATGTATTTGAGATGGATTATGTTAGACTTATTCCCAATAAATTCATAGACAAGAATTAGGTTTTAATTTCAAAAGCTGCATTTGTACACAAAGGAATAAAGCACCAAAAAATTTACAACGAGTCTTCAAAAATAGCTACAGTCGAAATATCCCAGATATAAATATATATGGCTTTGTCCCAATTTATTTCTCATATGCAAGTAACGGAAACTCTTTCAAAATAAACATCTCTCCAACCTGTTCAGAAGCCATTTGAGTTGCTAATAAATCAACGTTTCCCTCAGCATGGAGAGCAGGGGGAATGTAAGTTCTAGACACAAGGTTTGCGGTACACATGACCTCTATGATCTCTGGCCAAAGCGGCTATGGAGGCACGAGAGTCTTGCATCAATGTTCATTTGAAGTAAGGGGGGAGGAGTCCATTTTGGAGGGTCGTTGTTCACAACTCGTGGCTACGAGCAACGTTCCATCACAACTCATGGTAGATATCCTGTATATGTCGAATTACTGAAGGAAGATCCATTTGGGAACGAGCTTCCAGAATTTTGTTTCCACGCTCCCATAAAACCACTAAACTATCTCGACCATATCGTGAAAATCTCCGCAATAAATGTCAGGTGGAAGGCCGAAAGCGAGGAGGCGCAGAGCTCACTTAGCACATGTGTAAAAAACAGAACCGCAAAAGGAGTTGATATGTCCAAGCCCCAGCCACCTCGACTCCATACAATTCAGGTCATCCACTCTCTTCCCCTTTTGTCAGGGAAAATTTGACTGATCAATATTTTTCGAAGGGAAAATTTGACTGATCAATATTTTTTGAAGTAAAAGAGCAGTTTTGTTCTAACTAGATCTTAGAAAGAGATATGACCTTTACCTATGTATTGAATAAATACGACATCTTGCCCATGGAATGTTGACAAGACATCGAATGCATTTTGTGCAGATCTCAACAACCGAGAGCAGATTCATATGAAGACTGTACTTCTGATTAACTTGGAGGTAAAGGACAACCATGAGGAGGCAGCAACTGGAGCTCAGCTTGCTTTAGATCTTTGTCGAGAGGTCTTTGACCGGCTGTGCTTTATGTATTGATGATAGTATGCTTAATTTCTGTATGCTGAGAAATTGCTTATTGTAATTTCTGGTCCACAAATAGAAGCAGCCGAGTCCTGTGAGGAATCGATTGATGAAATTGTGTCTAATTTTGAGAAGCAAAACAGGCAGAGATTTTTATTCAGCATTTCCTTCTATTGATGACCGTGGTGAGGGCAAGACTCTTGCTCTGAAAGCTTTATGATCCATGTCGTTGTTCTGTTAGTATTTTGTCTGCAAATTTATATATCGATGAACTGAACTTTGGGTTTCTGTTTGTCCATCTACTTGCACAAGTGGTAATAGACTTAAATGCATTACCAGATTTCTTCCAACGCTGTTACTGTTTGCTTTGCACGAAGCCTTCCCTAGAAATCTTACCTTTCTAAGCCCAGGAAGCCCTATTTAATCCATTACACAGCTAATCATTTCATTATACCCTATCCTGAATTTGATCTCTTCTTATGTCAGGGAGACTGAATCAGGCTCTCCCATGTTTTTACGCCTTTGCTTGATCTTGGTATTCCATGCGAATTGTTGGGTTTGATGAGCACTTTCCTTGACTACTCGTTAGTGGTAGGTCATTTTGCAACAATATCTCTATCTGCATTCTGAGAATTGTCATTCTCACGCTTTGGATTGAATTTGCTAGAGAAGCCTATTCTTTGCTGTTATCGCCAAGCCTGTCATACTAATGCGCTGCATCTATCCACTTTCAGATAACACTGCATCGATGTGGAAAAGAAATTCTGAGTCGAACCCTTTTCCACTCACTTTATCTCTGGAATGTCGACGCATGATAATGTATTAGTAATTGGAAGCAAGCCAGTCTTATTATTTCTTGTAGTTTTTTTTTTTTTTTTTAAGTTTCTTTGTACTGTAGAACTAATTCTGCGATGGTACTCATGTCGAGAGAGTGGGAAGAAAAGGGATTCCTGCGTATTGCATATAATTTCTTTGAATGCAACAGGTTCAAAACCGCCTCTATTTTCATTTTTCTGTATCGTGCATATGAAAAGAAAAACAAGAGAACAGAACCAACCTGACCTGGTCAGTCATTTGATGATTTGGTTCTGTGTTTTTGGCAGGGTTCACAATCCAATCGATCCTATTTATTTAAGATGAGTTGGTTTTTGAAAAGAAAAATTACTAAAAAGCAGAAACTTCTAATTTGAGTTCACATAGAGATCGTCAGTTTTCTTGCTGGCTTGTTGGTCATTCCTAGGATCCTGTCCTTCAACCTGCTTTCCTCACTTCCTGAATAAAAATTCCCTTGCGTATTCATTTAAAATAATAGGCTCTGATAATTTGTCGAGATTACCTAGTACTGACACACAAAAGTCATCTCCATGTATGGCTTGCACCAAGGTTTGCAGTTTCACATCTCAAAGTGGGGGATGCTTTTTTGACCTTGGCGCAAGTGTCTTTTTTGGAATGTCTCAAATGCCAGTCTCTTGAGCCAGTGAATTCTTCTTCTCTGCTGTTCCTTCGGGAAGATGATGCAGTCCATTGATCCGTCTGTGGAAATAAAATTTCTCCTCTCTCTGAACCTTCAATCTCCTCTGCGTTAATTTGTATAACACCAAACGCTCCAGTTAGTTGTGGTATGCTCTACCCTTATGCAGATCTTCTGCTTCTTATGTCCAAATAGACTTGTGTTTGCGTCGTGTCAGCTACAACCCAACAGTGCCAGTGAAACTCCGCCAAACAACAGTGCGCATTAGACACATAAAAGAGAGCTCTTCTGCTCACGCATTTTATCAAATGTTACTATGGTATGAACGATGAAGAGAAATCGAATGATAATGACTCTCCATGAACTAACAAACAGCGGCATCAGCCAGCATTTCCATTTCAGAAGACAAAAAGTCCGATTCACTCAGCTCCTCATGGGCCTCATAGTCATCCGTAATGGCGACATACCAATCTCGCTTCATCTGTCCTAAGAGATCTTAACAAAGAATAAATATCACCCTTACGAGGGTGCCTCTTGTCCTTGACAATGAAGACATGAACTTGTCCCTGAATTTCTATCCAGCTACAACCGGGCTGCTTGACTACTCCTCGTTGCCTCATCGGCTTCCTTATTCCGATGACATTGCCCATTTTTTGCTTTCCGCGTACATGTTTGAGAGCAGAACATAAGGTCCAGAGTTCGAAGGGTCGATCTCTAAGAGCTTCTTTGCTACGTGCTTTCCTAGCATTATATCCTTATGAACTTTGCAGGCTGCGAGCAGCGAACCCCAAACGATAGCATCAGCTTGAATGGGCATTGCCTCTATTAAGTCCTTTGCTTCACTGGGACAACCGGATCGGTCGAGCAAATCAACCATGCACGTATAATGGTCCTTTACTGGTGCCAGACCATACTCAACCATCCGCTTGAAATAATGGCACCCCTCTTCGACCAGCCATGCATGGCTGCATGCACATAGAACCCCGATCATAGTGACATGGTCTGGTCTCTCGCCAGATACCAACATTTTCCTGAATATTTCAAGCGCCTTTATCTAGTAACTGTTCTGTGCATATCCGACAATTGTGGCATTCCATGAGACCTTGTCCATGTCCAACATATCTTTGAACACCCATAAACCATCTTCCACAGCTCCACATTTAACGTCCATGTCTATAAGAGAATTTCCAACAAAAATATCGAATTCTTCTCCAGACTGGAAGCGAAATCCGTGCTTCAAGACATGAGCACAAGCCTGCTGCCCCAACTGCAGATCGGCAAGATTTGCACATGCATTGAGAAAATTTCCAAATGTTTAGTGCGTCGGAACAATGGCTTCTCTCTTCAAAAGGCGGAATAAACCAAATGCTTCTTCATTCTCTCCATTCTGGGTATACCCTGCAATAAGGGCATTCCAAGAAACTACATTCTTCTCCATCATCCTCATAAACATTACTCTTACAGTTTTGAGACTTGCTGCTCTTGCATACCCGCTTTCCACGGAGGTGGCTGACACTATATCCCTGGTAGGCATTCTGTCAAAAACTGCTCTGGCCTCACTAATTCTAGAGCACTTAGAATACATATCAACCAATGCATTTCCTAAACAACATCATTTCTAAATTTGTCACATTTTACAACATGGGCATGAATTTGCATCCCTTAATAGCTGACAGGCTAACGCATGCGCGGACCACACTGGCCAAAGTGACCTCATCTATTTCAAACCCACAATCCATCATGCTCACAAAAACCTCAAGAGCTTCACTGGCTGGACCATTTTGTTCATAACATGTAGTCAAGCTGTTCCAAGAAACTACATTTCGAGAACTCATTTCATCAAAAGCCCTCTGTGCACAAACCTTGTTGCCATACTTGGAGTACATGTCGATAAGAGCAGAGCCCATACGAACATCAGACGAGCACTCAGACTTCAACATAAAGCCTGAATCCACTGGTCCAGATCCATATCCCCTAACCCAGCGCATGCACTAAGAGCACTACCAAATGAGTACTCATTAAGCACATAATTCTCCCTATGCATCTAACAAAACATCGCCAAGGCTTCTTCAAATCTTTCATGCTGCGCATAGCCCGACAGCATTGAATTCCACAAGCACTGGTGGGGTTCCAGCACCGACCCGAATATCTTTTCTGCTTCATCAAGAGAACCCAGTTTGATTAACCCACCTAAGATCGAATTCCGTGTGAAGGTATTCTTCTCAGGCATTCTATCGAACATTCTGCGGGCGTCGTTGAGGCACCCGCATCTCACATAGACATTGACGAGCCGACTCTGGATGAAAACCTCGGCGAAGAACTGGGTCCTGATGATCCGAGCGTGGATGCGGCACGCGTCGCGCGCTGGCTTGGACAGGCCGCAGCCGTCCAGGAGCTTGGCGAAGGGGGACGAGGTGGCGAAAGACAGATAGCCCGCCAGAGCCTTGACCTGCGCATGCCTCGCCATTCCATCATATCATCGTAAGAAGTGAACTCTCTCGGAGAAGATTCGCAAAGGTGCAAATTTAATGCGATGGGGAGTTTCTGTTGACCGTTATATGCTTCCCCCCTTCAGCCAGACGCGCGGGAACATGATACGAACGCTCATATGAAGTGGGGCAAAGTTGCAGTGGCAAAATGGTAATTTAGCATAACAATCTACTGATTAGACTCATGACTATGAATTAAATTTTTAATTATGAGTAAATCTAAGCTATAAATTGAAATATGTCATATATTTAATATCTTGTTGTAAGTCGCTAAATTAAGATTAGTCATATTTAAAATCTATATTTATTGCTTTATCAATTATAATTATAAGCTTAATATGTGACAAGTCAATTTTATTAAGAGATAGCTGGATTATTTACAAATCAAACATAAATTCTTGTTTAGTAATTTTGATCATTCTAATTATAACTCATTCTGACCAAAACAAAAAAAATTTAACTCATCATTGAAAAAATGCAAAAACCAATTCTAGAGAATGAAAATTAGATCTGTGCTGGATTAGATGGGATAGGTTTTCATTGGCCCCCTCCCTCGAGGAATAGCTAACTTTGATTTTAAGAGAATAGCTATTTCTTTGATGAAGCTAATCTTGATTTACTTCTTAACCAACTAAGGACTAACTATCTTATCAGTTATCATGAGTAGATTGAGAATAATGTAGCTATTGTGATATTTCTGTATTAACTCACAACATTAGTAATGTTCTAACTTAATTGCGCTTAACTTTAGAGTAAAACTACCAAGATAGGCAGTTGTACTTTCAAGAGGTCACTTATCTTGATAATGCTCTAACTTGATCACGCTTAACTTTGGAGTGGAAATTTTTATTGATATCATGAGGAAGTGCTTGTCTACACACCAAATGATAAAATCATGAGGTTTGAAATGGGATGGGTCCCAACAGACAATACCTCGAGTGAATTAATTCAAAAACATCACAGTTATCTGTCCTACAACAAAAGGTGCAGCTGGATTTTCAATTAAGACACATCTTGTTCAAGTAAGGTTTGCCCCTTTTGTTTTGTTTTGTTTTTTTATTTTTTTTTAATGAATAATTTGGACATCGTCCTATTATGGTAAGAAAAATCAATTGATCTTCTAAAATGTAAGTTCCTGTGAGCCTTTGTGAGGGAGAGCTTCATGATAAGAAATGAAGCCCATCTGAACGCACATCCAATTCGTCAAGGCTTTGAAACTCTTTCCACTTTATGCGACCAAGAACCGTCACATCTGGGAGTTGTCTCCGGTTTTAGAAAGGTCTATTGATATTCTTATTTCCTGGCGAAGTAGGATATGTAAGACATCATCCACACAAAGTTGCATCTCTTTTTGAGGAATATTTTGACTTCGAGGTCATTAGTTTTAGATGACCAGACCCCCATAACTTCTGTTCTTTTTATCACCCTCTCCAACCAAATTAATCTAGTAATATCTAATTCTAAACCCCTTTTCCCCCTTTTTCCCCTTTCTATGTACTCTGATGAACAGCAAGACATCTTGATATTTGAACAGTGAGACTACCATAATGATAATGATGGTGTTTTCACATGGACAAACGCATCACATAAGAAATGAAGGACCTATGGCAAGTAGAGTAGCCATCGCATGATAAGTCATAGAAAGCGATCTTCATTGAGAATTAGACAACCAGTTGTCCTTAATTTGAACTTGGCCATGAAAACAGGGGAAAGGATCATTATGTGAATTAAATAGATTTTTTTTTTTGTTTTTGTGCTGGAGGAACCGGCTTGCAGCCGACAGCCGTGCCGTAAACCCCCAGGTGACACTTAAGCAGGAGGACCCACCACCCCTGAGTCACACTTAATACACCTAGCGCCTGATAAAGCTAGTAAGAGTACCTAGAGGGGGGTGAATAGGTATATAAAAGATTTTTCTTGATTATTGCGCAATATTTAGACAGTTGAAGGATTTGCGATAAGTAATAATCAACGTAAGACTAAGTAAAGGAAAGAGAGAATTGAACACGCGGTTTATAGTGGTTCGGCTTGATCCAAGCCTACGTCCACTCTTCTGCACTGACGGCCAATTGGCTGAATTCCACTATGAACAAAGAGATGTTACAGTGTTGATCTTCCTTGATTTCTAGGTGTAGATGATCTACCACACTCGCTCAAGGTATCACCAAGTATAGACACTCTCTGTGTTTACAATTTTGCTCGATCAGATCGACTAATAATCAAGGTGCTTCAGACTGGAATTTCTCTATCGATCACGTACTCAAACAACTAGAACGTCTTCCTTTTTATACTCCTTTATGCCATCATACCTGTTGGCACTTTCCAAAGGAATTCCTCTAATCTACCCGTTGGACGGAATCAATCAAGAAGATCATTCGAGCTATTTAAGAAACCTGACGATAGCCCATCAATCCTGTTCGCCCATACAATCAGGGTTTCCAAGAATAGAACATTCCAAGAATACTTCGTCGACCATCGGATCTTCAATTGATCTAGATACGAACAAAAGAATCCGTTATGCTTATCTAACCAAAAAGATCTTCTCCAGACGATAGGATTAAACCCTCAACCATATACTTCGGCTCTGGATTTCCTTCGTCACTGGATCAGAAAGACTATCAATGAGAATTGTCTTGAGTCTTGAGTCTTAAGTCTTGAATCTTGAGTCTGGTAATCAGAAAGTCTTCAGACTTTAAATTAGACGATCTGCAGATATCCAGACTAGACTGAAAGAAACGTTTTGTCAGCTTCAAAATATTCTGGAAAGATTTCTCCAACAATCTCCCCCTTTTTGATGGTGACAAAACTTTCCCGTAGATTTGAACCTCTTTGACCTCGCAAAAACATTTCTCAAGCAATATGGCTATCTCATAAAGATTAACAAAACAACCAGACTCTGCATCCACAGAAAATTGGTTAGTCTTTCATGAGTAATACCATATAACAATACTTGAAATAAATGCAAACGATCAAGCATCTAAATCCACAGTCAATTAAGTCAGATTCAAGTTCTCATCCAAGTTCACTCAAGTAAAAAAAAAAAACAAAACACATTCAAAATAAATTTAAAGATTGGTTGGTTGGTTCAAATTGCTTTCTCCCCATTTTTGTCATCATTAAAAAGGTGAGAAAGGAGTCATGTCTCGCTTGGGAATGCGCACGATCCGGAAATCTCCCATGGATCGGACTACGCCTTCTAGCCTCTTCAAGTCCTCCCTTAGTTGAGCTACCTCCTCTCCTTTGGCATTGGCTTGAAGTTGTAGAGCGAGGTCTTTCATTTTATCCTCCAGGGTAACTGAAGATGCTTGTCCAGCATTCTTCATGGCTTGAACTTCACAGTCCAGAGCGTAGATTTGGCCACGCATTTCCAGAAGAATATCCATAATACGACGAAAATCTGCAGAATTGTCCGTCTGTGTACTTGCATTTGCTTTCTTAGATGGAGTGAATGCAGACGATGGCGCTTCTGTATAGTCTTGCAGATTTGGAGATGACGTATCGTGTTCTTTTTCAGGCAATTGAGAAGCCTGAAATTCTTTTGGGTCTGCTGGAGATTGTCTTAGACTTTCACTATTGGCAGCATGAGGTGTGGACCTTTCTTGCTCGCCAACTCCCCCTATCTCTAGGACATCAAGAGGGGAAGAGTGATGATCACGCTCTTCTGTGTCTTGATTCTCCTTCTCTCCAGATTCAGCTGCAGACTTTTCTTGCTCTTCTTCTCATTCTTCTTCAGCTTCTTTCTCCTTCTCTCGCTGCTCTTCTTCTTCTCTGTTCTTGGCTTGCTCCTCTTCTTCTCTCTGTTTCTTCTGTTGTTCTATTGGTTGGGGAACAGAACGTCTGGTCCTTATCAAGGCAGTGATTGTAAGATCTTCCTCCTCATCTTCATCCTCCAAGATGAGAGTTCTCTTCTTTTTGGATGGGGCACCAATGGCCTCCTTTCCTTTTCGTTTTGAAGACTTTAACGGAGTCTTCACTCGAATTTCTCCATTGCCTTAGAAAGTTCTTGCAGACGCATCTTCGTTAACATCTTCAAACCTACCACCATCTTATCGCACGGTCGAACACAAAGTGTGTGTGGAGGTTCAATATTCATGTGTTTGAAGATCTTGGTCACCAGACCTGGATAAGGCAATTGTCCCTTGTCCTTTGACATTGCTCTGTACATGTGAAAAAGAATAGTGTGAGGAAGAGAGAACTTCATCCCTGAATTGATTGCGTACATCAATTTTGCCTCTGAATTTGACACATCAGTCTTTGATGTAGACTTTGGCCTGATGCAATTGATCACAATTTTGTGCAGCACAACATTGATAGCACGCATCCTTGAATAGATGATTCTTCCCTCTACATCTCTATCTTTGACAAGTTCCAGTGAGGCACGAGCAACTGAGACTTTGATTGGTTGATAGCGTCCTCGTTCAACTCCAATTATGTCCGCCAACATGTCCACGTCTAACACATAATCCTGATCTCGAACACTGAATGATATTCTATTCGCATCTATAAAGCTGAGATTCGAATAGAAATATGCAGTCAGTTGTGCATATCCATCCGTGGTATCAGTGCAAAAACGTTCCAGTTGAAGCAGACGAACTTCTCTCTCAAGTTCACATTCACAAAGATCCAAGAAATCGAAATCGACACTCCTAGGGTTTATCACCCCTCGTTTTCAGCAATCGAAAAACAAATTCTCCTGTTCTTTCGATTTGAACAACTCCATCCTCTTTCCTTTCACCTTTGCAGCAATACCCATTCGAGGTTGAAAATCAGTGAACATTTTATCATCGTCGTTCCCATCAGTCAAATTTGGTCCCGACATACGAGGGTCACTGGGAATATTCACAAGCGCTTCCTCTGCTTTACCCTTGGGAGCAATTCCCAAATCCTCCATTTTCTTCAGAAAGATATACTCATTCCCATAATTCTTATCTTTGAGAAAATCATCCACGTATTTCAACGGAGTCCTAGTACTTTTCAACGCACAGTAAAGTTTGTAAATAAACGAGGGTTTTTGGACTCTTACTGGGTCTGCATCCTCGATTATCTCTTCCTCTAGATGTTGACCCGCATCAAGTGGGGTAGATGGCGTTGAGTGACGTGGTGGAGAATGAGTCGGGTTCTGTTGCTGACTCGATAATTCTTCCTCTTCTGTGAGATCGAAGTGGGTAGGTCCCTCCTTCATCCTCTGTGGTCCCCTGTTCGCGATTCTTGAAGACTTCCTCGAAAAAGACATCCTTCTTGTTGCTGAAAGATTCCTTTGCTTGCTTTCCCAAGAAAAGATGACAACTTTCTCGAAGATGAACACGAAGTAGAAATCGGATTGAGAGGAGAACGCTTTTTAGGGTTTTGAAGATTGAAAATGAAAACTGTGTATATATAACTCAGTTTTGAAAAGGGAAGTTCAATCGGTACAAGGAAAATGTACGAATACCTCTTTTCGAAATCAATAACTGCCAAAATTAATTCTTTTGAAAAGACAAGTTTTCGTTTTTCACGGAGACTACGAAATAACCGAACGAAAGATCATACCTTTTCGAATAACAACTTAGTCTATAGACATCAATGTCTCGAGTCTCGAAGATCAGTCCGAGAAATTTGAGTCTGAGAGATTTGAGTCTGACGATCAACTTTATGAGTCTGAAGGTTGGAGAGTCTCTAGACTTTAACTTCTTCGAGCTTCAAAATGTTGAGTCTGGAACGGATAAAATCGAATTGATTTTTCTCTAAAGGCTTTGTGAATATATCCGCTAGTTGACTTTTTGAATCAACAAATTGAATCGAGATTTCTCCACTTTGAATGTGATCTTTAATGAAGTGATGTCGAATTTCTATATGCTTTGCTCTTGAATGAAGAATTGGATTTTTGGTGAGATTGATTGCACTGGTGTTGTCACATTTGATTTCTGTGCATGAGTCTTCAATCCCATAGTCTTGTAGCTGTTGTTTTATCCATAGAATTTGTGAACAGCAGCTTCCAAGAGCTACATACTCTGCTTCTGTTGTTGAGAGAGCTACAGTGCTTTGTTTCCTTGAAAACCAAGACACTGTCCTGCTTCCAAGCAACTGGCAAGTTCCTGAAGTACTCTTTTTATCGACTCTATAGCCGGCTAGATTTGCGTCTGAATATCCCAGAAGATCAAAGTCTCCCTTCTTAGGATACCAAAGACCAATGCTTGAAGATGAAGCGACGTATTTAATAATACGTTTTGCAGCATTGAGATGGGATTCTCTAGGATCTGATTGAAACCTAGCACAGATGCAAACACTCAACAAAATGTCAGGTCTAGAAGCAGTAAGATAAAGAAGTGAACCGATGATGCTCCTGTATAGCTTTTGATCAACTTTCTTTCCTTCTTCATCTTTGTCAATCTTCAAAGAACTTGACATTGGTATATCAGTCTTCTTACAATTTTCCAATCCAAACCTTTTGACAAGATCATTAGCATATTTTTCTTGGTAAATGAAAGTTCCTTCCTTCAATTGCTTTATTTGAAGACCAAGAAAGAATGTTAATTCTCCCATCATACTCATTTCAAACTCATCCCGCATAGACTTAGAAAATTTCTTGCATAGACTTTCATTAGAGGATCCAAAAATAATGTCATCCACATATATTTGAACAAGTAAAAGGCTTTTGTTTTCCTTTTTGATAAATAAAGTAGTATCTGCTTTACCTTTGACAAAACCATTCTGTAATAAGAACTTACTTAGTCTATCGTACCAAGCTCGAGATGCTTGCTTTAGACCATACAAGGCCTTTTTCAGTCTGAAGACTGAGTCTAGCTTCTTTGGGTCTTCAAACCCAGGCGGTTGTTCCACATAAACTTCCTCTTGGATAAATCCATTTAGGAAAGCGCTTTTGACGTCCATTTGGAATAACCTGAAATTTTTGTAACAAGCAAATGCAAGTAATAGACGAATAGCTTCTAACCTTGCTACAGGAGCGTAAGTCTCATCATAGTCTATTCCTTCTTCTTGCGTGTATCCTTTGGCCACGAGTCTTGCTTTATTTCGTACGACTTTTCCTTTTTCATTCATCTTGTTTCTGAACACCCATTTGGCTCCAATAACAGTTTTACCTTTTGGTTTAGATGTCAATTCCCAGACATCATTAATGTTGAACTGTCTGAGCTCTTCTTGCATAGCTTCGATCCAGCTTTCATCAGATAAAGCTTTTTCTATGCTTTTTGGTTCAATTTCAAAGATGAGAGCCACAGCACTAGACTCTTCACGTCTTTTGGATCTGGTACGAATTCCTTCATTAATTCCGCCGATAATGAGATCTTTAGGATGACTGGACTTATGCTTCCGATTCTTGGTTGATTTGTCTAGATGATGATCTCTTTCTTTATTTGAATCTTCATGAACATCTTGATGCTTTGGTCTTCCAGTCGAGACATTTCTTGAGTTGCAAGCTTTGGAAGGTCTCGAGCGGTTCGACTCTTCATACCGAGTTTGATCGGATTCATCTTGCATAGAGTCTTGAAATTTGACATTCATTGACTCCTCCACCGATCGGCTCTTCTTGTTATAGACTCTGTAGGCTTTGCTTGATGTAAAATATCCAAGGAAGATGCCTTCACCTGATCTTTCTTCAAACTTACCAACTTGATCCTTTGCATTTTTCAATATAAAGCATTTGCAACCGAACACATGAAAGTATGAAACAATGTGCTTCTTACCTTTGAATAATTCATAAGGGGTTTTCTCAAGAATAGGTCTTAGGAAGACTCTATTGATGATATAGCATGCTTTGTTGAAACAAACTTCACCCAAAATCGTGAAGAAATTTTACTTTCAATTAAAAGAGTTCTAGCCATTTCTTGAAGAGATCTATTCTTTCTTTCCACAACTCCATTTTGCTGAGGAGTGTATGGAGAGGAGAACACATGCTTAAATCCAGATTCATCACATAATTTTGTAAAATCTTGATTTTCAAATTCACCTCCATGATTTGTTCTTATACTTGAGATAACACATCCTTTTTCGTTTTGAACCTTTTTAGCAAATTTTTCAAAATACGAAAATGTTTCAGACTTACTTGCAAGGAAATATACCCAAGTAAAGCGGGAGTAATCGTCCACAATTACTAGGCAATATTTCTTACCTCCAATACTCTGGGTTCTGGTTGGTCCGAAGAGATCCATATGCAGCAACTGAAGTACATGGTTAGTAGAGACATGATTTATTGGCTTATATGAATTTCTTACCTGCTTTCCCAGAATACATGGAGTGCATGGATCGGACTTTTGATATGGTAATTTGGGTAGACCTCGAACAAGCTGCTTTGATGAGGTTTTGGCTAATTGCTTCATGTTGACATGACCAAGCTTTTTGTGCCATAAGCTTGCTTCGTCTTGAATTGAGATTAGGCATTGTGATTCATTTAATTTCATGTCTAAGAGATAGATATTTCCATGCCTTCGACCCATGAAAGACTGAGTAGAGTCTTTACTGATTCCAGAACATATTCCTTCCTGAAAGGAGATCTTGAAACCAGTATCACACAATTGGCTAATGCTGAGGAGGTTATAGTTGAGTCCTTCCACTAGAGAAACATTGCTTATTGTGAGATTTCCAATTTTCACAGTTCCAAATCCCACAATGCTTCCTTTGCCGTTTCCTCCAAATGAAACATTTCCACCGTTTACTTGAACAAGCTTTATAAAGCACTTTGAGTCTCCTGTCATGTGTCTTGAACATCCGCTGTCAAGATACCACTTTACCTTTTTCTTGACAGAGACCTGCATTTAAAAGAGAGTCTCAAGCTTTCTTTGGTACCCAAATTTTCTTGGGTCCTTTGGTGTTAGAAGGATAAACATTATTAGGCCATACTTTCTTAACAAGCTTCCAAACCATAGGACACTCTTTTTCAAAGTGATCCTTACTGTTACACTTTGAACACCTTAGAGCATTTCGACCTACAGACTTTACAAAAACTTTCTTGAAATGATTTTTGTAAGCCTCTCTCGACGGTCTTTTCTTAATTCTTTCTTTTACTTTAGGAAAACCAATCAAGGGAATTGTTTCCGCTGTCATGCCTAGACCGACTTATTGAAGTAAGGTCTTTGAACCGAAAGAACTTTTTCAAGCTTTTCGGATCCTATCGAAAATTTCTTTGAAATATTTGATAAGTCCGTTTTTAAGAAAACATTTTCTTTCAAAAGATCATCTTCTTTTTCTTTAAGAGCAGAAACATTCAAGTATAAACTTTTAACTCTTTCTTCTAAACTATTTTCCTTTTGTTTTAGAACCGAGTTTTCCTTTTTAAGTTCGGAAATTCTTTTGAGAGAAGTCTTAAGACTAAAACATAGTTCATCAATGTATTTAGAAACTTTGACAGAATTTTAAAATCACTTACCTCAAATTCATTGTCCGAGTCCGATCCGAATGAGTCCGAGTCCGAATGTGCCATCGACATATGTTGGCATATTCATTATCACTTTCTTCACATTCCGTATCACTTCGGTGTTTCGGCTTTGAGAGCTTTTCGAAACTTCTCGCCTTTTCCTCTTTTCTTCTTCGAGAAGAGGAGTTGGGTCCGATGTGTCCCTTTTTCTTACATTCGCGCAGACTACATCTTTGTTTGGTTCCTCATCATCAACAAGACTTGGTCTCGCTGTCTCTCGGAGACTTTGTTTCTTTGAGTTGAATCTTCTACCTTTTCTATTCAGTTTTCGAATCTTCTTATCATGAGAGCAAGCTCCTCGTCGTCCATATCATCTCCCGAATCGTATCATCGAATCATCATTTGATTTTAATGCAATGGATTTCTTACCTCTTGGATCTTCGTCTTCATTAATTCGTTCCACTTCATAAGACCGAAGAGTTCCGATCGCTCGTCGACAGAGATAGAGGCATAATTCTTTGCGTCTCTCTTATTGAAGTCTTTATATGATTCCAATCCTTGGAGAGTCCACGCAGAAGCTTGTTCACCTTCATGGGATCAGAAATTTTTTGTCCTTGGTTCTCAAGACCATTGACAATATCTGTAAAACGACTAAACATGTCAGTTATAGATTCTCCTGGCTTCATTTTGAAGGCTTCATATTGACCGAGGAGAATGTTAATTCTGGTCTCCTTCACTCGATCTGTTCCTTCATAGGTGATATGTAATCTGTCCCATACTTCTTTTGCTGTAACACAAGAAGATATTCGGTTATATTCAGTTGGAGACAAGGCACAATATAAAGAGTAAATTGCTTTTGCATCGAGTGCTTGTCTCTTGTTTATTTCTTTCTGAGTCATTCCGCTGACATCAACAGTTTCTTTCCCTCTTTCAGAGACTGATGCAGCAGTAGGAATGATTCCTCTTTCCACAACGTCCCATTCCAGAGGATCCTTTGATCGTAGGAAAGCTTTCATCTTGTTCTTCCAGATGTTGTAATCCTTTCCATCAAAGTAAGGTGGTCTGGTATTGCTTTGCCCTTCCACCAGCCCTGGTGCTAGCATACTAGCCATGGATCTTTTACTCTGAAGTAAAACACTTCAAATAAAGTAAGAACACGAGCTCTGATACCAATTGATAAAGCTAGTAAGAGTACCTAGAGGGGGGTGAATAGGTATATAAAAGATTTTTCTTGATTATTGCGCAATATTTAGACAGTTGAAGGATTTGCGATAAGTAATAATCAACGTAAGACTAAGTAAAGGAAAGATAGAATTGAACACACGGTTTATAGTGGTTCGGCTTGATCCAAGCCTACGTCCACCCTTCTGCACTAACGGCCAATTGGCTGAATTCCACTATGAACAAAGAGATGTTACAGTGTTGATCTTCCTTGATTTCTAGGTGTAGATGATCTACCACACTCGCTCAATGTATCACTAAGTATAGACACTCTCTGTGTTTACAATTTCGCTCAGACTATATCGACTAATAATCAAGGTGCTTCAGACTCTGGAATTTCTCTATCGATCACGTACTCAAACAACTAGAACGTCTTCCTTTTTATACTCATTTATGCCATCATACCCGTTGGCACTTTCCAAAGGAATTCCTCCAATCTACCCATTGGACGGAATCAATCAAGAAGATCATTCGAGCTATTTAAGGAACCTGACGATAGCCCATCAATCATGTTCACCCATACAATCAGGATCTTGGTTTCTAAGAATAGAACATTCCAAGAATACTTCGTCGACCATCGGATCTTCAATTGATCTAGATACGAACAAAAGAATCCGTTATGCTTATCCAACCAAAAAGATCTTCTCCAGACGATATGATTAAACCCTCAACCATATACTTCGGCTCTGGATTTCCTTCGTCACTGGATCAGAAAGACTGTCAATGAGAATTGTCTTGAGTCTTGAGTCTTAAGTCTTGAATCTTGAGTCTTGAATCTTGAGTCTGGTAATCAGAAAGTCTTCAGACTTTAAATTAGACGATCTGCAGATATCCAGACTAGACTGAAAGAAACGTTTTGTCAGCTTCAAAATATTCTGGAAAGATTTCTCCAACAGCGCCTCCCCTAGGTTTTGAACCCTTCACCTCTTCGTTGAGGATCAGTAGAGTCTTATCCAGTGGAGCCACCGCGGCCGGTGGTATGAATTAAATAAATTCTCTCTTTCTAAAGTGCAGTTTTGACCATAGACCCAATGGAGAATTGAGAAGAACATGAGAATGATAGAGAGAGAGAGAGAGAGAGAGAGAGAGAGAGAGAGAGAGAGAGAGAGAGAGATTTTAAAACTGATTAATTCATCATAAATGTTATAAAATACATGAATGAATGAAATACACGAATAAATATTCATTATATTCATCCTATCTAATGTACTTATTATGGTACATTTGTATCATACATTCTAAGTACATCTCCCTATACAATGAACGTTTGTCTCCCCTATCCAGTACATGTATCATTCTATACATCGATATTAATGATAAGTACATTCTTGTTTTCCTATAAATAGGAGTTTAGTTGTAATGTACAACAATATAGAACACAATAAGAACAGTCATACACTGGAAATAAAACTCGCTCCTCTAGCTTTCTCTACTATCTCTGGTGTTCACTTACTTTCTCTTCTCAATCTCTTCTCTATTATATATTCGCAACGCAATATTTTACAACACGTTATCAGCACGAAGATCTACTGATTGAGTAAGTAATTTTCGCAAGGTGAGTATTCTTTTTATTAATCTACTTATACTTCATCTTCTTCTATCAATTCTTCATTTTTATTTTTCTTGGCCCAAAGCCAAATTTCAAATCTAAAAGTATCCTTCTACTCCTGAAGTAGCGGTGGATATTTGAAAATCCTTTTAATTAATTTAAGGATTTGATTTTGCAAGGATTATATGCAAATTTTATGATACTTGACACTTGAAGTTGTCAATATAAATGCAAATGGAAAATACCGAGAAAAAGGATGATGTTTGTTTTCTTGATAGTGCAACAACACATACTATATTTCATAGTAGACATTTTTTCTCGAGTATGACATTGCATAAGGTACAAATCTATACAATTTCATGTCATGTTCCGATCATTGATGATTTTAGAAATGCCATAATTATTTTGTCAAATGGCATAGTCCTGCATATTGAGAATGTGTTTTTAAGCATTAGATCCAAAAGGAATCTGCTCAGTTTCAAATGTACGCCGTAATGGGTACCATATTGAGACTATTTATGAGCAAGATAAAGAATATATTGGCATTTCCTCTTATAAGATGGGCTTGAAGATCATCCATGAGAAGCTAGGAGCTTCTTCTATGGATTTGTATTGTGTCATGATTAAGGCTGTTAAAACCTACGCCATCACATCTTGGAGATTGATAAACCCTGATCAGTTTGGACTGTGGCATGATCGCCTTGGTCATCTTAGCGCTTCAATAATGTGTAGAATAATTCAAAATACAAAAGGGCACCCTTTAAATGATATAAATGTATTCTCGTCCAAAGATTATAATTGTGAGGCTTGCTCACAAGGAAAGCTTATTATCAAACCTTCTATAACAAAAGTTAATCTTGAATCTCCTTTATTCTTGCAAAGAATTCAGGATGATATTTGTGAACCAATACAACCACCAAGTGGACCATTTTGATATTTTATGGTATTAGTGGACGCATCCTATAGATGGTCCCATGTTTGTCTATTATCTACGCGTAATATCACATTTGCATATTTACTTACACACTTGAAGTGTGGTAGACCGATAGGATCAAAAAATATTATTCCTCAAAAACGAAGGGGAAAAAATCAGGAATCCGCTCCAGAAGAGCCTAATGTTGTGCGTTGCTCCCAAAGAGCTTGCTGTCCCTGAAGAGGCGCAAATCCATTAAAGGAACACTAATCCGGGGAATACTAAGAATTCCATTACATATTGTAATGAAATTTGTAATCGCAATGAAATCATTATTGATGATATTTTTGCATTCTCAGTTGCTCATAAAATTATGGATGATGATTGTGAGCCGCAATCTATTATTGAATGCCGTCAAAGACAAGATTGGTCTAAGTGAGAGGAAACAATTAAGGCTGAATTAGGTTCCCTAACTAAACGAGAAGTTTTTGGACCGTAACTCGTATCATCGATAATGTAAAACCCGTTGGATATAAATGGGTATTCATCCGAAAACGAAATGAGAAAAACGAGGTTATGAGGTATAAAGCCCGACTCGTTGCCCAAGGATTCTCCCAGAGACCTGTGATTGATTATAATGAGACATATTCACATGTGATGGATATGATTATATTTTGTTTTCTCATTAGCCTAGTAATCTTTGAAAGATTGAAAATGCATCTTATGGACGTTATGACGGCATATTTGTATGGCTTATTAAACTTTGATATTTATATGAAAATTCCCGAGGATTCAAAATGCCCGAAGCATACACTCCTTGCAATTTATTCTTAATAAAATTGCAAAGATCCTTGTATGATTTAAAGCAATCCAGTCGCATGTGGTATCAACGCCTAAGTGAGTACCTAATTAAGGAAAAGGTATAAGAATGATCCTATTTGCTCATGCGTGTTTATTAAGAAATCAGAAATCGGATTTGCTATTGCGGCAGTTTATTTCGACAATATAAATTTAATTGGAACTCCAGAAGAGTATTTGAAAATTGAGTTTGAAGTTAAAGATTTGGGTAAAATCAAACTTTGTCTTGGTCTAGAGGTTGAGCATAAAGCAGATGGAATAATCGTCCATCAATCAGAGTACATTGAAAGATTGCTTAAACGCTTCAATATGGACAAAGCTCACCCATTGAGCACCCCTATGGTTGTAAGGTCTCTAGATCCCCAAAAGGACCCATTTCGTCCTACAGAATCAAATGAAGAGATACTTGATCTTGAAGTACCATATCTCAATGCAATTGGGGTTTTGATGTACTTGGCACAATGTATGAGACCAGATATTGCTTTTGTGGTAAATTTATTGGCATGTTTAGTTCTGAGCCAACTCGGAGACACTGGATTTGTGTTAAAAATATTTTCCGTTATCTCCGAGGAACCATAGATTTAGGATAATATTATTCCAAGGATTTCACCAACTCTAGTTTAGTTGGATATGCTAATGCTGGATATAGATCTGATCCACATAAAGCTCACTTTCAAACTGGGTATTTATTTTGTTATAACGGCATCGCTATTTCTTGGTGTTCTACGAAACAATCGCTAGTAGCTACATCTCCTAACCACTATGAGATTATTGCTTTATATGAAGCTGGAAGAGAGTGTGTTTGGTTAAAATCCGTTATAACACATATTCATAATTCTTGTTGCTTAATATCGGTTACAAATTCTCCCACTATAATTTATGAAGATAATGCTGCTTATGTTGCACAAGTCAAGGGAGGATATAGCAAAGGTGATAGGACCAAGCATATCTCACCGAATTTTTTTTTTTTTTTAACCCAGGGAACCCCCGTAAGCCGGAACCAAAGCGAGGTAAACCTTGGAGCAGGTAGAGTCACCACCACCTTTGCCTACCGGGTAAGTCGTAGGTTCCTTTCCAACAAGGTAGACGACGTAGGGAGTTGAACACTAGACCTCTCGCGAAAGGAACAAGTGCTCAACCAACTACGCCGCCACCACGGGTGGTCTCGCCGAATTTTTTCAATACTCATGAACTCCAAGAAAGTCGACAAATTGATGTTAAACAGATTCGATCCATAAATAATATTGTAGATCTTTTTACCAAATTATTGCCAATATCAACTTTTGAGAAATTAGTATATGGCATTGGTATGCGGCGAGTTCACAAGATGCAAGATTGATTAGCCCCAGCAGTGTCTACATGGCTTAATTGAGGGAAAGATATTATGAACTATGCATTGCAGCATTGATATGCAGCGAGTTCACAAGATGCAAGATTGATTAGCCTCAGTAGTGGCTATATATGCATTGCACTCTTTTTTCTTTTTGTCCGGTTTTTTTCCCACGGGGTTTTTCCGACTTAAAGTTTTTAACGAGACAATTCATGCATCCATAAAAGGGAGATATCACAACATTCGTGCTCTGCACTCTTTTTCCCTTTTGTCCGGTTTTTGTCCCACTGGGTTTTTCCAGCTTAAGGTTTTTAATGAAGCAGTATCATTCGATACACATTCGTAATGAATACAATGAATATTCTAGGGAGAGTGTTATAAAGTACATGAATGAATGAAATACACGAATGAATATTCATTATATTCATCATATATAATGTACTTATTATGGTACATTTGTATCATACATACTAAGTACATCTCTCTATACAATAAACATTCATCTCCCCTATCTAGTACATGTATCATTCGATACATTGATATTAATGATAAGTACATTCTTGTTCTCCTATAAATAAGAGTTTAGTTTTGATGTACAACAATATAGAACACAACAAGAACAGTCATACACTGGAAATAAAACTCGCTCATCTAGCTTTCCCTACTATCTCTGGTGTTCACTTACTTTCTCTTCTCAATCTCTTCTCTATTATATATTCGCAATGCAATATTTTATAACAATAAAATCTAAACCACTAAGCACGACAAACTTGCAGGAACCCACGGGAGGCATTTGAGGTTCTGGCATCGGAGGTCAAGTTCCTTGAGTTGAGAAAGGAGAATGAGGTCTGAAGATAGGGTGGTCACATAAGGAGATTGCAGAAATATGGACTCTAGCTTGTCTAAAGTTCCAATCCTCCAACGACTGGAAGCTTTCTCAAGTTCAAAAGGGTCCTTCATAGGACTCCACAAAAGCAAATGCAAATCTCTTAAGTTCAATAGGTTTGAGAGATCTGGCAATGTCTTCATTGACCAAGAGCCAAAGTGCAAACCGGTCAAACTTTCAGGAAGCTTAGGAAATCTGGAAACATTAGTGAATGTGTGTCTCAAGACCCTTAGAAATTTAATCTCCCAATATTGCTCGGAATTTCCCCTTCCAAATTTTCACAGCAGTCGGCATTAACTCTTCAAGCTTATCCAACAGTCCAATGGCACTGGGTAGTTTTCCTAAGAAACTATAGCGTAGTCTCAGTACTTTCAAATTCTTCATGTTCCCTAATGAAGAAGGTAGCATTTGAATGGGTGAGTGGGACAAATCCAACTCGACTAGTGGTTGCAAGTTCCCAATGGAAGTACAATTATTCAAATTTACAATTACGAGCACTAAGAATTTCTAGTTTCTTCATTCCTTTCCATTCAGGAATTTCTTTTATTGATGTGCCATCCACAAGAATTTCTATTAAAGCTTCTAGTTTCCCAAGCTCATCAGGCAACATTCTGAGTTTAGCGCATGAATTCAAGTTTAAGAAAACTAATTGCTTTAGCTTGCCGATAGATGCATCGATATAGATCAATTTCTGACATCCTTCAAGAATTAATCTCTCTAAATATACAAGAGATGAGAAATCAGGCGTTCCTTTTAAGTTTGTGCATCCAGTCAGATTTAGAACCTTTAAATTCTTTGCCACCTGTAAAGGAGAACATACGCAATATTTCAATCCCATTAACAAAGTTAAAAAAACGATATAAATTATTTTGAAACGCCTCCTAGGCTCCTACCTTGATGTGGTTCCATCCACTCCATTTTTCTGTAATTTTACTCCTTGATAGATCAAGAATCACT
This sequence comes from Eucalyptus lansdowneana, assembly GCA_017140395.1. Taxonomy (NCBI): domain Eukaryota; kingdom Viridiplantae; phylum Streptophyta; class Magnoliopsida; order Myrtales; family Myrtaceae; genus Eucalyptus; species Eucalyptus lansdowneana. Next base: position 79,755,449 of record CM029490.1, read on the forward strand.
AGCTTTGTCAGGGAAAGAGTGGTTAGCTCAAAAGTTGCAGGAAAGTTATGCCATGAAAGCTATCTCAACACCGGAAGGATGCATGGACTATTATAGGGAAAACTGGCTGGAAGAACATTCCAACTGCAATCACACCGAAAATACCTAAATTGAGCAAAACAATGAAGGATTGTGCCTGCTTCATCAAATTTTACGCCGTCCAATTGCAGGAACCTTAGGTTTGATAGACTTGCAAGTGCTTCATATGTAACACGGCATTGACAACTATGTTCAAACTTGAGGCAAATTGCTTCAACATTTTCTACTCCCAGGCCATACAAAAAAGGGAAATAGTAGTTAGAAAACACACAGTTCCTGTTTGAAAAATTATATTCATCTTGAGGTGCCACATTTCCTCACATTCTTAATAGCAATTTGTATATTACTGTAGGAGATGCATCTCTACTGTGAGTGGAAAAGAAATAACATGTAAGAAGTCGTTTTAATTATTGCTAACTAGATAGAAATCTCTTGAGAATAATGACTTTGTTTTCTCACCTTTGTTCTCATGAGAACATCAGACGCTTCCTTATAATTCCATACTCTGCTTGGCTTCTCTAATCTCATAGCAGAATCTTGATGAATGATTTCACGTCCAAGGTCTCTTAGCTGATCATGCATCCAGATACAGTTGTTTTCTCTAATCTTTATTAAAGACATTTGCTGCAGGACTTCAATGGCTTCTTCGGGAAAAAGCTCGCAACTTTCCCACATATGGATCGCAGTTCTTTTATTGCAACCTATGAAGAAACAGGCAATGTCAAGGAATATTTTCTTTTGTCTATCATCTAATGCCTCATAACTGATCTTCAACTTCTGTTTTACGTCCTCAGGGAGAACTCTTTCCAGCTTCTCTAATGTCTTATCCCACAATGCTCTGCTTTTTCCCGATAAAAGTGAACCTATAACTTCAAGAGTCAAAGGTAGACCACCGCTAATCTTTATGACCGTTGGCTATTACTGATTCCTTAAATCGGATTTGACACTAAATTGAATTCCTAAAACAAATGCGGAAGACAAGCCCGGGAATAACATGTATCACCGATTGGAAGTTACACTACATAATCGAGAGTACCTTATTGTCCACAGATTAAACACCATGCTGAAGATCGAGGAAGAAATTCTGATCTCATTCTATCAAGGAGCGTGCCGTTGCTATTAGGGGGAGAAAAGAGCGTATTCTTCTTTTCCGTTTTCTTCTTTTTCTTTTTGAGGGAGAGAGAGAGACTGACGTATGTTGTCTGGAGGGGGAGAGAGTGTCTTTGCGTACGTACATCCAAAAGGTACGTGCCTTTTATTCCTTTCCCTCAAAGCATCTCCTCCAAGAGACGCAACCCCTCAACGTAACATTTCATCCAAAAGACGCAACCCCTTAACGCACTCTTTCATCCATGGGCCCTAATCTTGCGGGCCGGGTTCTTAGGCCCAACATGGGCGGACGAGCCCTCTAAGGCCCATCAACATAAATAAATAAAAATCATCAACAACCTTCTCGAAGTTAGGGAGGTACTCCTCCAAATGATATTCTCTTCTAAATGCATGTCTACTGAAAAGTTGCAGAGAATGGTCAAAATCCAGGCAGGGGAGTTCATAAGTCCAAAATTTTGGGCACAGAAAGAATATCCTTGTTTCTGGTTGTAATGATAATCTTGCTTCCTTTGCCAAACGATATGCGCTTCCCCAAGAGAGCATCCAGTTGAATCCTTTTGTCCACATCATCCAGTAGAAGTAGAACTCTTTTAGAGGATAACCTCTGCTTAATCATCGCAATCCCTTCATCCATATTATCGATGTCTAGCCCTTTCTTTCTAAGGAGTCTAGAGATGAGTCGATTATGCAAATACTCAATACCCTTGTTGTGAAGTTTCTCGGATGTTGGAAAGGAAGCAACAATCCTCAAAATGAGGAGAGAGTTGGTTGTAGACGATTTTGGCACATGTTGTCTTCCCAACACCACCCATGCCGTGGATTCCGACAATCGTAGGTTCATTGGTGTCGGCGCCTACCATTCTCATTATTTCACTCACATGATCGTCCATATCAACCAAGCAATCAGATACTTCTAAGTAGGCCTTCTTCAACTCAATCAAAACCTTGTTGACAACTTCTTTTGCAAGCTCACCTTTTCCTCTGATATCATTGAAGGCAAAAGAACCTAGACGTTAGATTGAGCTGCCAAAAAAAAAAAAATCATGTCTGGAGCAAAGCAGATAATACACCATGACGAGGAATAAGACCTGTTCGGATTGCTTTGGAAACCCCATCCTTTTAATGCTCCAACCTCATTGAGAGCAGCTTTCCAGCCATGGAGGGTCTTTTCATCAAACCGCTTCTTCCCCGCATGCGAAGCAAAGGCTTTCCTGTAATCTTGTTGAAGATACGCAAGGATATTCAACCGAATCATTCATATATCATTGCACAAGTCAAGATCAATTAATATCAAATCTGATTTTGTATATAATATTGTTTCCTTTTATTTACATACAACATGTATTATAATAGACATGCTCTGTACATTACATGGATATACCGAAATACAAGAAAAACTTCCCCCTCTCGCTTTCCTTCCTCTCGTCTTCTTCATCTTCTTTCATGGTATCAGAGTGGGTTACGCACCTTTAATTCGCTTATTCGATTCATCCTCTTCTGGTCTTCTGATCTTCTACCGGAAAAATCTAGCTAACCTGCAAAACGCATTAGCACTCCGGTGCAAGAATCAGCACCTTGAGGAAATCACATTGAAACAGACGAAGGAAAAGGAAGAGAGGGAGATCTTCATACCGTCATGGCTGACAATCAACCTCAATCGGGGCAATTACCTGTGGATACAGCGACCTCAGAAGCACAAGATCAAGTGCATAACATCATAGGTCGGTCTGATCAGCCCGCGATGGGGCAATTTTTTCCTTGGCAACCCAATCTGGGGTATCCTCATTCAGGGACTCCCTACCAGTGGGTGCCAATGCCAGTATACTATGGAGGAAATCCGAATGTATCATTCCCAAGAAGTCAGACTCAGAATAGTCCACCAGCCGCGAGCGGGGAGGACCAATCAGAAACAACCGGGTTGATTAATGCGGGCGAAAACCCAGGCAATTCGCATGTGGGGACTCAGGGCGCTTTCAATCAAGGTCAGCAAGCAAACCCTTACTCGGGGTTTCCACCCGGTTTCCTACCGATTTCCTTGGCGGCCTCCATGGGTCGCCCAGAACCCGATGACGCCCTGTATGTATCCAATTCCGACGGGCCGGAGTTGCGACTTATTAGTCACCCTCTCACAGGACCCGAAAACTACTCGAGCTGGGCACGAGAGTTTCGAAGAGCGCTCGTCACCAAAGATAAGGAAGGTTTCATCGACGGAACTATTCCGATTCCGACCGATGAGAAGATGGGGCAACAATGGAAAAAATGCAACCAATTGGTAAGAACGTGGATAGGTAACTGCATCAGCCCCAAAATTGCAGCAGGTTTACCTCCCACAGAGGATTCAAAAACAATTTGGCAAAATATTCAAGAAATGTACGGAAAACTCGATAGGGCAAAAATTTTCTCGCTGCATCAAGCTCTCAGCGAGCTCAAGCAGGGAAACATGTCAGTGATGACATGCTTCAACAAGCTATCCGCCTTATGGAATGAGCTAGAAGCGGCAGAAGAGAGACTCGAAGGACCGGAGGCAACACTCCAGCAATACAAAGCAATAAAGGACCGAGAAAAAGCGACTCGTTTTCTATTGATTCTCAACGATTCTTACCTCCATTTCAAATCGCAGATCTTGGCCGTCCACGGAGCCTTTAAAAGGGCCTTTTTGCTCCGCGAACCCTAGCGCCCCCTTTGGCTCTCCGAACCCTAGCGATGTTGCCTCTCTTCCTTTGGCTAGGGTTTTCTACCCCTTTTCGATTTTCACCGCCAAGGCTAGGGTTTCGGTGGTTCTGGCCTCGGATGAAGTGAGTCTCTGGTTCTCCTTCTGCACCGCGAGCTGAAATATCCGGCCAAGGGGAGGAGCTGGTTCCATTGCCAAGATCGACAGCAGCGATCCGACGGCCAGAAAGGGGCGTGGCACTTAGGTGATCTTGACGGTGGAGATGCGCTCGGCTTAAAGGGATCCAACGGTCCGAATTATTCGAGAAATTTTGGGCCGAATTTTAAAAATAGAGGGAATTTATTTTGTGATTATTGTAAAAGGCCCCACCACACAATTGACAATTGCTGGAAATTACATGGGAGGCCTGACAGGAAAGGAAAGGAGATTTCAGTAGCAGCTTATCAGCCCACTCCATCCACAGATATCAATCAACCAATCACACATGGAGAATATCAACAATTATTACAGGCTTTGCAAAAATTGGAGGCACCAAAAAAGGGGAGCAGTTTTACAGGTATTTCTTATTGCCTGACAAGTAGTATATCAAGAAATCCCCGGATTATTGACTCTGGAGCGAGTGATCATATTACATGCAATAAGGGGTTATTTTATGATATTCATGAAGATTCAACTAATCCTATTACTGTGCAATTGCCAAATGGCAATATCACTCGTGTCACCCTAACTAGGACTGTCACTCTTAGCCCACAAATTACTCTAAAAAATGTTCTTTATGTTTCGAATTTCCAATTCAATCTTATCTTAGTGTCCAAAGCCTGTCAAGAAAATTCATGCCAAGTATTTTTCAATGCTGATGTCTGTCTATTTCAGGCCATTTCGACTGGGAAACCGATGGGCTGGGGTAACCTTCCTGAAGGATTGTTTTATTGGAGAAAATCACCCAAAAATCTTGATTTACTCTCTTGTAATAAATTATTGTGTAATCTGACTACCAATGATGAGAATTTCCTTTTACATTCCAGATTGGGTCACAGCTCTTCTTTTCCTTATCCTCAATGCCCTATTTGCCCACTTGCGAAACAATCGCGAACACCCTTTCCACTGAGTCAACATTGCTCAAGTGACATTCTTTCTTTGTTACATGTTGATGTCTGGGGGCCATACCATACATTAAATCATGATGGGTCTCGGTTCTTTCTCACCATCGTAGATGATCACTCCAAGGCCACATGGCTTTTTCTCACGCAAAGTAAGGGTCAAGTTCTGTCTCATCTTAAGACCTTTCTTTCCTTGTCAAAAACTCAATTTGGGAAAAATGTTCAAAAAATCCGGACAGACAATGGTAGTGAGTTTTTCAATCATGAATGTACTGCTCTTTTTTTGTCCCATGGGATACTACATGATAGCACATGTATTTATACACCACAACAAAATGGGGTGGTAGAACGGAAACATCGTCATCTTTTAGAAGTGGCGCGAGCTTTGAAATTCCAAGCTTCTGTTCTAGACACTTTTTGGGGCGATTGTGTTTTAACTGCAGCTTATTTAATCAACCGTATGCCAAGTAAACTTCTTGGCGAGCGAACACCTTTTGAGCTGCTTTATGGAAAGAAACCAGATCTGGGACATTTGAAGATTTTTGGATGTCTTTGCTACGCCACCATAGTAGGTCCTAGGGATAAAATGGGACCTCGTGCTCGTCGATGCATCTTTATGGGATATCCCACTCTACAGAAGGGATACAGGGTTTTTGATCCTTCCACAGGAGAATTCATAGTTAGTCGAGATGTTTCGTTTCAAGAGAATTCTTTTCCTTTTGCCACCTCTGCATCAAATACAGAACAGGATGATCTTTTTAGTACTATTCAGACGGAGGAGACTATGGAAGATCCAAACTATGTTCTCTTTCCTCCATCAGCAAATATCAGGCCATCTGCTATGACCCCTATGGACATGACGTCCTCAACTGAAGTGACAGCATCACACCAGGAGGAAGTCGCTTCTCTAGTTTCGAGTACTGTTGGGGATTTAAATGATAATCATTCACCATCAAGGCACCATGTACCAAGGCGATCCGGACGTAGCACACGTCCGCCGACCTGGACCAAAGACTACATATGCGGAGTCCAGAAATCACCAGGTATTCTGTTTCCGGTTGCCTCATTTGTTTCTTTCGATAGACTTTCTCCAGAACATAGATGTTGTATTACTCGCATTTCTGATGGGCGAGAACCATCGAGTTTTGAGGAGGCACGCACTGATCCACGCTGGCAGAAGGCCATGGAAGCAGAGTCAATGGCCTTGATGGATAATCATACGTGGGATCTTGTTACCCTACCTGCACACCGCAACGCGATTGGATGCAAATGGGTTTATAAGATCAAGTATCGTGCAGATGGATCTGTTGAGAGATACAAAGCTCGATTAGTGGCAAAAGGTTTCACACAACGGGAATGTTTTGACTACCACGAAACCTTTTCCCCCGTGGCCAAAGATGTCACTATTCGATCATTCCTTTCCGTAGAGGCTTTTCGGGACTGGTCATTGCATCAGATGGATGTGCACAATGCATTCCTGCATGGGGATTTAGATGAGGAGATTTATATGGAAGTGCCACCAGGTTTACGGAGACAGGGGGAGGATAAAGTCTGTCGTCTCTGCAAATCCTTGTATGGACTCAAACAAGCCTCAAGACAGTGGTATGCAAAGTTTGCTGAGTCATTGATAGCTGCCGGTTTTCAACAGTCCAAGTTTGATTATGCTGTTTTCACATGGACTAGAGGTATGTCATCTATTTACTTAATGATATATGTAGATGATATACTTATTATGGGCAATGATGAAGTAGCTATCAAAGAATTCAAAGACTATTTGCATTCAACGTTCCATGTTAAGGATTTAGGATCACCAAAGTACTTCCTTGGAATCGAAATCGCATGCTCAGACCAAGGGATTTCCCTAAGTCAGAGGAAATTTGCACTGGAGATTATATCGGAAGCAGGTCTATCAGGATGTAAGCCAGCTGTAATTCCAATTGAGCAGAACATTAAACTGACTACAGCAGATTATGATGCTGGTTTATCTCAACAGACTGATCCTATACTCAAGGATCAATTGAGATATCAGAAGCTCGTTGGAAAGCTCATATATTTGACTATGACCAGACCAGATATAAGTTATGCAGTCCAGACACTCAGTCAGTTTATGCATCAACCGAAGGAATCTCATATGAATGCAGCACTTAAAGTGGTGAAGTACTTGAAGAGTTGTCCAGGACTCTGGATTCTTCTTTCTAGGAAATGCGACATGAGGATAACTGCTTACTGTGATGCGGATTATGCGACCTGTCCGATGAGCAAAAGATCCATAACTGGTTTCTGCATCAAATTGGGAGACTCTTTACTCTCATGGAAGACAAAAAAGCAACCGACTGTTTCACTATCTTCGGCAGAGGCAGAATATCGTGCTATGGCCAAAACAACTTGTGAAATAGTATGGTTAAGGGGATTGCTTCGAGATCTTGGAGTACAAGTTAGAGGACCAACCAGACCATTTTGTGATAATGATGCAGCCATCAAACTTGCATCGAATCCTATTGTGCATGAGAGAACCAAGCACATAGAAGTGGACTGTCACTTCACACGAGAAAAGATTCAACAAGGGATGATCGAGACACAAGGGATTGGGACAAAAGAACAACCAGCAGATGTCTTCACCAAACCTTTATGTCAGAGACAGCATACGTATCTTTTGAGCAAGCTAGGCGTCTTGGACATTTACAAGCCACCAGCTTGAGGGGGAGTGTTAAAGATACGCAAGGATATTCAACCGAATCATTCAGATATCATTGCACAAGTCAAGATCAATTAATATTGAATCTGATTTTGTATATAATATTGTTTCCTTTTATTTACATACAACATGTATTATAATAGACATGCTCTGTACATTACATGAATATACCGAAATACAAGAAAAACTTCCCCCTCTCGCTTTCCTTCCTCTCGTCTTCTTCATCTTCTTTCAAATCTGTAGTTTGGTATCGAACCTCAGATGGCCTAACATCGAAGAAAATGGGCATGATCTTCTGCCCCGTAGCTCTCTTGCACTCCACCATCTGTACCAATTCCATAAGACACCACTTACTGTCAGCATAACCTTTAGAGAAGATGGGCATCATGATTTTCGACTGCTCAATCGCTTGGAGAAGCATCAGACCGATCTCTTCCCCAATACGAAGTTCTTCATCATCTCTGTATGCTCGAATTCCAGCATCAATGAGACCGGTATACGGGATATCAGCAATGTCCAAACGTGTATCTGGTCCTCTAAAGCTTAAGAACACTTTGTAACATGTCAACATGACTTCACAGCTTCCTGCGTTTGAGATGATATATCAGTACGCAAGCAGCAGCAGAATCGTTGTCTGCTTTCACTGGATTGCAAAAAGATGGAAACAATGGAAGCCACTACCGACCTTGGTACACCCTCTAAAGTATGAAAACAATGCTGTGATGACTTCTGTTCAGGTCAATGACTACAGTCACTCCTTTAGCGTATAACATTCGAATCTAATCTAAATTATATTATCTTAGGAAGCTTCCTCTTCACTTCAGTCGGTGTGCCCTTTTTTTAAATTTGGATTTTCTAGATATATCAAATCCTAACCAAGGGAAGATTTATCATTGCCCACAAAAGAGCTTGCCTTTTGGCTCTTACAGTGGACGGCTCTTCTTTGCCCTGCGATTGGCCGGTCAACAAAGAAGTTTATCCTTTGACTTCTTGAAGCAGCATAAAAGAACCAAAAGCAAAAAAAAAAAAAAAAAAAAAAGAAGAATTCGTGGGTTTTCCCTCGGAGAAAACAGCCTCCGCACGGAGAAGAAAGAAGAGAAATAAAGGATACTCTTGGTTCAGCCGTACCTAAAGCTTTTGCTTGGGTCGAGACATTTGTGCCGCGAGTTTTAAATCCAGTCGAATTATTTACTTATAAATACTTTGTGTTTTGAGTTAATTTAAAAATGACAAATACTCGATCATGTAAGGAATTATGACTCTAATTTTCTGATTATAATAGATCATTTGATACTATCTCTTCCGGTAAAGTAGATACCGACACTTGGACTAAACCATGTAAGTCTCCAACGTCCTTTCTTATTTTTCGTTTATTTCTTTAGTGATTTCATATTGATTAAATTACAAGATATGTTAGCGTCTCCACATTAATATTACGACACTTTTACAACATCGCTAATGATCAAGCAAAAAATTTACTTAGATGGTTGATTGTTCTCTATGCACAAAAGCTACTTGTCCCTCATATGTTGATGAGCTCGTTAAAACCCTGAAAATTACTCATCACTTAGAGGGGTTGCTCAGTACAAACATTGATATACTATATTAATGTTCTTATACTAATAGACGGGGCTTGAAAAAGGGTTCCAAAATCAAGCCCGGCCCAAAGATTTTAAGTAACAGATTCTGAGCCGCGAAATTTGTGCTCGAGTCGAGGCAACATAAATCGGCCAGAAGTAATTCGGTGCGGACCGGGTTGATTTTGTACCGAGTCGTTTTTCAACTTTAACGACTAGTTCCAAACAGTAGTCGTGTCTCAGCACAACCACATCACTCCTCAACTTCAAGCTCAATCTTTCAACATCTCAGAATTGTTTATGATCAAACATGTTGGCCTCTTGAAGCTTGACAGGTCGGGTAGCTTCTCCGAGCCAGTTAATGTGATGCATCTTCAATTGTTCAACTCTTCCTGCGATCTCAACCAATTTAGGACAACTCCATGGGAGAAGTTCCGGAAAACTTCTCCAGTGATGGCCACCCAGCAAGCATTAACAAAATTCTGCGATCTCTCCCATCAAAATTGCTTAGCGTTCTTTTCGATTCAAGAGTTACTATCAGCTCAATTCAATAGAGATGACGCTAGTATTTATAGTATTGAGGGCCATGTTGCTGTCATAAAGTACCAAATCATAGTGACGTTTTTAGATGCAATCAATTAAAACTAAGGTTTGCAAAAGAACCGGGAGTCACATGGACTGTCCAGAATCAACGATTTCCATGGGAACCGGTTCGATTCTCGATTCCCGAGGTGGGACTGTCCATCTGCCTATCCAGATTAGACCGATACATATTTTAATGATAATTTGAGATTAACTTGTGCATTACGAATAACCAAGATCAATTTAGCATGAGATTGGTGTCAAATCTGAATTTGTTAATGCGTTTATTCATCTTTTAACCTAATCGATAAGATATTTCTAAGGATTGATACGTTTGAATAGAAATAGCATGTTTATTATTAAGATCAAATCAGCTTCATGTGAGTTTATTTCATTGATTTCACAAATTCTGGAATGATTTTCGTACGCATCTGATTTCAAGTTCAATTGAACATTTCAAAAATTCAAAAGGGTTTTGGAGATCATGGTTTTGTTGGGAACATTTAGATCGGTTCCATGGATTCACCCGGGTGGATCCATGGTTGGATCCATGAAACTAACGGGCAGCTTCTGATTATAATTTTTTGGAATCGTTCCTTAATGGGTAGTTCTCAGTTCTAGGGAGGGGACCACCCACTTAACCCATGCTCGCCTCTAATTGAGACAAACTAAATATAAGGCAAAGAAAAAATGGCTAGTGGAAAGTTTAGTTATCGAATTTTCTGTCATCTTTATCCTCCAAAGTTTGTGTCCTTTGGATTCTCTAGTTTCTTACTACATCTGGGAAATTTGGGACCAATTTTCATTCTTTCACTCTCTCACGACCGCTATAGGAAAGAATATGAACTGCACAGCAGAAAAAATAAGAAAAGCCCTCCTACGTTGGAAGCTTAGCTTGGATTCAATAGCAACACAATTGCGAGAAGAAATGTTTGTACCATGTTTGCTGATTATTACTTAAAGAGCTTGCAATATATAGAGTTTTGTTGTAATAAAGTCGGATTGCAACCGATTACAACGAAATTCTAACTACTAGAATGGCGCAATATGCAGCCATATATTCTCCTTGTAGAAGAACATAAATAATACAAAATATAAGAGAGAAGAACACTAATAGAAATTTTTACGTGGAAACTTCAAAATGGGAAAAATCATGGGATGCTTATGCAAGAATTGCTACACTATAACCAAAAGATTAAAATTAACACTCTATGGTGCTTCTCTCGCAATAAATCCTCAAAACTATCATAATACACATCCTCTCTTGATGAGTTCTCAAGAACTCTTGTTTTTACCCACATAATTGAGTACTCTTGTGACCTTTTTGGGGTATTTCTCTAGTGCATATAATTAACCTCTACTCAAGCTCTCTATTTAGTGATAGACCTCCACCCAATTTAGGAATCCTCCCAAATTGATTTGATAATTACCTCCCAAGTAAAAATCTCTCCGATTGATTGGAATTCCTCTTAATGGGCTATCACCATAATTGATTTATCCTAATATCCTTTTTAAATAAGACTCTTCTTATTTAGACGTCTTCCTCTTTAGCATCCTACCATAATAGGAATTCTTCTTGTTAGGTATTCTTGATAGGTTTTCATTAGGGGTGAGTGATTAGGTTAGGTTTGGTTTCGTCTAGAACCTGGAACCTACCATCGGGTATAGATTCTTTATTTTTTGGAACCTAGAACTTACCCTGTCATAGGTTCTAAGGTCGGTTTCAGATTCCAACAGGTTCTTTTCTTTTTTTTTTTTCTTTTTTTCATTTTCAGAGTTGAACTATAACGTATGCGCATCTTAGGAAGACGGGATACCTGGCGACGCGACACGCGACACGACACGCGACACGTTATTTTTCAAAAAAAAAGTTCCAACACATTCCAACACGTTATATATTTATTAAATATTTTATTTTTAATTAATTTAATTCAAATTCAGTATTTTTATTTTTCGAAATTATATTTTAATCTCATTTATTTATTTTTACATTAAAAAAACAAATCTCCACTAAGATCCACCCCACCCTCTTCTAGTTCTTTCCCTCGTCCATTTCCCCCCTTCCCCAAAATTTATTTTTCTTTCCCTCCCCACCATCATTCGTTTCCCCCCACCCCCAATTTTATTTTTCTTTCCCTCCCCTTCACTGACAGACAGGCTGTCCCTATCTCTTCCCCTCCCCCAATACACAATGGCCCGTCAAAAACCCGTCCCTATCTCTTCCCCTCCCCCAATACGCGATGGCCCATCAAAAACCCTAGCTCTGCACGACCCTTCCTCTTCTCGTTCCTTACCGCTCGCTGTTCGCCGCACAAATCCCTTTCCTCGCCGCTCGCCACTCGCTGCACGACCCCCTTCCTCGCCGCTCGCCGCCTCTTGCCGCTCGTCACCTCTCGCGGCTCACCGCACGACCGCCTTCCTCTCCTCTTCCTCTCGCCTTTGGCCCTTTCTCCCTCGCAACTGCAACCTCGTCGGATCCGTCGCAGCATCACAATGACGGCTGTCTCTTGCCGTCGCAGCCTCATCTCTACTCCCTCGCCGTCGCTTCCACCCTCCATCATCTTCCAAACACACGTGTTGAAACGTGTCGGGCACGCGTTGAACGCATGTCAATGTGTTCGACACGCTCCGACACGTGTCGGACATGACACGGAAGCACGAACAACGTGTCCGTGCTACCTAGCGCGCATGCTCTACGGTAACTTCCCACATCTTAGCAGACATATCAGTGCCAAGAATCTGGACATACATAATCAAAACTAATAAGAAGTTTCTAAAAAGGAAAGGAGATGCTTGATTAACTATAACTATTGTGCCCACATATGTCAATATATGTGCACTAAAGCTTAAATCGTCACATTTGCCAACTAGAGAACAACATGCAGGAGAGATCAATTAATTACATATCCAAGCCTTGAAGGGTCGATGTGTAGCAATGTCAGAAAATCCTTCATAGTGTGGATGTTTTCTCGACTGAGGCGTTTGTGGAAAGCTCCATCTTTCCCAATCTCCATACTTCATCAAGCAAGGGGGGAGGGTGGTGCTTCTTGTACACTGCAAGCAGAACCAGACATGGAAAGATTTCCTTTCAATATTAAAAGTTGCATGACACAACACCAGAAGAAAACATGCATAGAAGCGATAACTTTCTAATCTATGGAATTGGTGCATTAAGATATTCCGTGATTCCATATTCTACAAATCATAGAAAGATGTCATACTATATGCACTTACATTCTCCACGGTGATCCCTGACAATGAAGGATTCAGTCTTTGCTTCCCTTATTCTGATCCCATCAAAGTTATATATAACTCGAGGCCCTATTCTAAATCTACGGCTCTTAGTCCTGCTTAAATTATCAATGAAAGCAATCTCACCCAAAGAACAGACCATCTTTAAGATTGAGAATTGATTCTCCTGTAAGAAGAGGCTTCTTTCCTTCCCTTTCTCTGACAATGTTGTTCTTGAATTCTTCAACAGTCCAATTCTCGGTCTCATCGCTGTCATAGTCACCCTCCAGAACTACAATTTCATCCTTGCCAATGACTCAGGCCCAGAATCAACGATCTGTCCACTAAGAGCATCAACTAGAGCTATTTTCACAGTGGAACATTCTTCCCCCTCAATTCTGGCACCAGTAAAGACAGGTAGAGAGAGACTGCTCATAAACTGCAATTGTAAGATTCTTGTTTCAAAATGATGTACCTCTTTCTCATAACTCCTGGACAGAAAGGTGATCTTGTGTTAGACATACTTATTCGAGAAGGTGCTTAAACTGATGAATAACGGCCTGGAAAAGCAGTTGTTTTTAACCCCAGGGGAGACAACTCATGGATTAAATGGATTTTATTATGCTCACCTTTTCATGGAATTCATGTACTTTTTCAAGGCAATATCGACTTCCTCTTTAACCTGTATTCAACAAAGTCAACTCTAATTGATGTTAAAATACGCAACCAACTACATTATTTGTACAGGAAGAACTTAAAGCATCATGCATTGTTCTAGGTTAACAGGATGGAAAGTTTTCTTCTAGTACAAAAGCATTTAAAAGAACCGCAATCACCAGAACGACAATCAGTAGCTTTTCATGTAGGTACTAACCATCGTTTCAAAAGCCCAATGATACCGAAGCTTACAACAAGTACAGATGAGAAAAACAATACCGAAGCAACTAAACAGTAAACACCCCTAAAAGCAAAAACGGACAGATTCTTAACATGATTAGATAAAGATCCCACTAAAAAACACAAGTAAAGTTAAGCATGAACTGCTATAGTTGGAAAAACAAATAAAAAGTTGCCAGCATGTTCCATCAAGTTGAAGCAAGGTCAAATGCAATTTAAATCAGACAATAACCCAAAATGACTAACAAATGCCGTTGGTTACTTTCCACACGAAAAAAAAAAAAAAAAAAAAAAAAAAAAAAAAAAAAAAAAAAAAAACAAACAAACAAACAAATAAACAAACAAACAAACTTACCACTTTTCGAATTAAAGGCTCTAGAATTGGCTCCAGCAGATGCTGAACAGGTTGCATCTCCATCACTTCAAGAACCAAACTGGACAAAGCAAATATCAATGAATACACTGCAATCAATGGTTATGGTCCAGTTCACACTGGAGCAAGATGGGTATGCACAAACTTCTTTTACATATATATATATATATATACATTTCGTATTATCGTGCATGCAGTTCAAATGGTAAGCCTTTATTTGTAGATGACTACTCTTTTGACTAAAGTTCTGTTATTTTCTCAAACTTAACAAGTTCAATGACATGATCAACATTCCCCTGTCTTTGGAACCATTTATCGCGGGCTGTTTGGCATATTTCCTGGATAATACATTGCTTAAGAAGGATGGTCAAATCAGAAAAGACAGGGCTAAGGAGTGGTGGGACAAGTTCAAGTCATTCAAAGGTGATACAAGAAGTGAAGAGTTCTACTCACTACCCTTCAACCTAAACAAATATTTCCCATCCGTGTAACTCGCATCACTCTGATTGACCACATGCTGTATCATCGTTCTGCACTCAACAACTGATTTCTAGTGTGTATTTAGCATGATACAGGCCTATTTGCTTATAAGAAGTAAGAACCACTATCTTTCTGTTCTATTATAGACCAAATGATGAATATTCAGCAGTGGAGATCCACTGAAAAAACAATAAAGCTATTTTCTTCTCTAACATGCTCTTGAGTTCTGATGTTCCACCACATTTCATTTTTTGCATCTTTATATGCAGAATTGCTTCTCAGCAGCTCGATTACGAGTTGATTTTATGCAGGACGAAACTGTTATGAAACTGATGGAGAAGAGTTTGTTTCTTATACATTAATATGCGTAAGTAGACTAAATTGTGAACTAGTCACATTTGATCAGAATCAGTCATGTGCAAACCTTTACATATTAATCAGATCAGATCATGTACATAATTTCATGCAAACTATAGACTTGGAGAATGGAAAGTGAAAATCACAAACTAGAAAAGTCTGTGTTGGCCTCAGAGAGTTGATTTCATACTGGGAGAAAACAAAACCGCTTCACACTACAATAATACACAAACCTCAAATCTATAATATAAAGATCTCAATACTGTCTCCCTGATCATTGTCTTTTCCAAACACACTGACCTTGCCCAAATTCTCAAACCAAAAGATTAAGCCACAAACTGAAAAACCTGTAAGTAAACAGATAATGATGTGGTTTGTGTTTTAGAAGGAAATGATGCCCATTCATCATCTCTTCTGGGACCCCTAAGTAATCAATCATCCACACATTAATTGAGACATACCATCAGACTTAGTTGCTCAGAGGAGCGTATTAAAGAATATAAGTGGAGTTTACTCTGCAACTTCAGCAACTGGCAACTTAGGTACCTCTTCTATTCTTGCATGCTTGTCTAGCTGGCTAAAGTTCCCCTTTACCTTAAAAAGTTGGTTATGGTGGTGCTTACAGTAGAGGCGATTCAGATGAGTGATGTAGTTCAATGGGCTAATAACACAACCTCCATGGCTGCACCTGAAACAAGCTTTATGATATGATGTTCCATCTACTGCCACCTGAAAGAATCAATAGCCAACAGATTAATTTAAGAAGCTACAAGATGAACAAGAATGAACTCCTGAGATAAATTATGGTCAGATGTAGATTGCATCAAATAACCAATCCTTCTAAAAAACAATTAAGTATAGAAAGAAGGATGGCTTAAATGAAATCATATGGACAGGAAATGCAAGAACTCATGCTAAAATGACCGTGATTCATCAAAGTTTTTCATTTTGTACTTTGTGCGAACAATGTGAATGACATTAATTATGCTGCCAAATTACTCATGCTTACTCTAAATTTGGTGGATAATTGTGCTGTACTCATTCCACATCACTTAAACAAGGGTAGATCAATCATTGATTAACACAATGATGACCCTCAGTCACAACCACTTATTTTTTTGGTTGAGGCTTAATGTTCAGTTGATGCCAAAAAATGGCTCCATAAAAAGTAGTAGCTTGCCAGCATGTTTCTGACGCTTACCTTTTCAATTGGATAAACAGTCTTTTTGCATGCAACACACTTCTCTCGGGTTCCAGAAAAGAATCTCGAGACTTTGCTGTTTGTTTGTACCTGTCAAAAATCGACCATCATAAGCATCTTAGCATATTCTTAAGAACTCGATATGTTGCAGAAGCAACTGATTTAGCTAATTCTAGCTCATATAATGAAGCTAGTCGCATAGGGACTTGGCAACCAAGGGTTACCTGATCAACAGATTTATTGACGATTCTCGGAGTACCTACATAGACATGCAAAATGGACTGTCAAAAAGTGAATCACTGAGAGATTAAAGTCTCTGCTATTGACTTTCGATCACCTTCAAAACTTTTATCCAGGCTGCCAGTCATCTTAAACAGTTGATCAAAGTGGGGCTTGCAATATAATACGCCCTCAAAGGAGGAGTAGTTACTTAGCTGTAGGAAATGAGAAGAATATTAGAGATTTACAGACTAAATCATCACAGAAGCAAAGGTCAGCTGTGGCTCGCCGAGCAGAGGTCAGCGGTGGCATCGAGGGCGAGCGGCGGTGGCATCGAGCAGAGGTCGGCGGTGGCTCACCGAGCAGAGGTCAGCAGTGGCATCAAGGGTGAGCGGCGGTGGCATCGAGCAGAGGCAAAGAACGGGAGAGACTTAGAGAAGAGAGAACTGGTCTTGTTGTTTGCTGTGAAAGTGTCGAGCAGAGGCAGGGACATTTCTGATTTGGGGCTTTTTTTGCAGCCCTAACCGGTTCCGATTCCTATCCCATAGGAACCAGAACTGGAACCGGGAACCACCGGTTCCCAGAAAAAGGGAACCAGGAACCGGAACCGGTCCCTTTAGAACCAGGAACCAAACCGGACCCACCAGTGCGGTTCTCCAGTTCCCGGTTCTACCTGGGAACCTCGCTCACCCCTAGTTTTCATCAAGATATTTCAAATCAATTCCCGAACATGTTGGGCTACTCCCAACAAATTTTTAGTTTCTGGCCAACCACAAAAATCAAGTATGCAACCAACGTTTACATTCTACCATTAACCAAACTCAGAAATCCAAGAGAGTAAAAGTTTCCTAAGAAAAAGAAAATACTCGTACAAGTCGGATTCCGCAAGGTCAGACTGTGGCTCTGCCTTCAAGTCCTCCACTGATCAGCAGAACTCAAGAGAATCTTCAACCTTCTCATGCTTGTGTATATAAAAAAATTTTAGCTTCTTCAAGCTTGATGGATCCAGTAACTTTTCCTAAGATTTAAAAGGAATCCATCCAAAGTTGCCTCCAACGATTTTAGTCTGCCTTGGATCACGAATATCTTAGGGCTCACCTGCAGATAAAATTTCTGGAGCTTCCTCAAGTTGGTCAGGTTAGGCAACTCGTCCAAAGATGGAACTCCTTCAAGCTTTAAGGCACTCAGGTTCTCCAAAGCTTGGAGGCCTCTGAACTCTCTCACTTCAGGGCAATGAGCAACTTCTGAATCTGACAGCACTTTCAAATTTGAAAGGTCTATTGACGTTTTTATTTCCCAGCATGATTCAATATTTAAGTATCCCAGCATGATTCAATATTTAAGTACAACAAATTTTGGGGGAAAGCTAAGTAGGTATAGCAGCTTCTTGGAGGGGACCAGCTCCGATTCCATGAGCTGTGAAAGAAGATTGATGTCTGAAGATGGGGAGGGGAAATAATGAGATTCCAACTAAAATGATTTCAGCTTGCTAACCTTGCAAACTACGAAGGACTTGAAGCTTCAAAGAATTTAGAAGCATCATCAAAATTGTCAAAACCTGAATTTTCCATACAAATTGAATATCAAATTAATAAGTAATTCAACATCAAATGAAGGTACACACATGCACGCACGCACGCACGCACACACACATATTTACTTTACGTAATCAAAACCTCATACTGAAGATCCACCTTAAAAAGATATATAAAGGCACTAATCTAAATGTCTCTAAACTCTGAACCCGACCAATGTGCATAATATTTTAGAGAGAGTTGAGTCTAAGCTCATATATATGAAAGCTCCACATCCAAAATAGAGGCCTACTCACCACTCAACCCGAGAACGCAACAGTATAGTAACTATTAGCGAATAAGGTCATATATCACTGTCAATAGGAAAACCAATATTCACCTAAGTTACAGTAACCTGTGCATTATATAGAAATGACTATAATTCTCTGTGCAATGAATAAAATAGATGCAATGTATGACATTCGTTTTAACAGTCAAATGCACACAATTGACCATACCTAATCTCATGATGCCTAGGTATCAGTAACTCATCAACCTTGGACCTCAAGCTCATAATATCACAAATAGACTATTCAAGTCACGATAGGTTACACAAGTCATATAACTTAATGTATAAATCATTGTAATTTGTCTTCTCAATCCATAAAGAACAGTAGAACATCTCTTTTCCCAGATACTTATATACGTACTCAGAAACATTAATTACAATGTCAGTACATTGCTAACAACACTAGTAGAATCTCAATGGAGTTGGTAATTTACTTAATATGGGGAACAAGCACACTTGGAGAGCACAGAACAGTGGAGAGTTGTATGCTGCTTACGAAAGGAGCATTATTAATTTACTTACAACACTGGTAAAATTTCAAATGAGTTGATAACATACTACCTCATTGAAAAGTTAGTAAATTTCTGATAGTGCTAGTAATCCACTTACGACACCAGAAAAATTTCCAGAAGAATCAATAATTTACCAATTTAGTGAGAAATTGCTAAATCTCTGCTTAATTTCAGTAATCCACTACCTGTTTACCTAACAAGCAAGTAACCAGTCATTTTCTTTTACCTAACAATTCCAATTTTGCTGGTAATCCCACCCAAAAATTTAAAATGATGAAACTAGAAACGCAGTCATGAATTAACTTAGAAAACACTGCAGAAATCTGTTTTGAGTTGTCAAAGCTAAAGAACATTTGTGACCATTGCACATGATCATTACCTAGAATGTGTTATGTTTATGCTCGACACAATGCTTTGCCCCTACTTCTTCATTTCTTCAATATGGAAATTTTAATGGGAAATCAACGACAATTCTGTGAATATGGTTGCTGATGTCTGATCGAATCCACGACACTGAATGCAACATATTCTCAGGGTAATGTCTCGAGAACATTAATCTCTATGAATGAATTTTGCAGCAAGGCATCTTGAGTCCTTGACGAAATTAGTCACTAAGTACACCTGCTAAAATCTTAGAATTAAGTAGGACTCCAAGAGACCCAGAAAAAGAAATTGCAGAACCAATCTAAGCTTAGAAGAAGAATCGAGTCCCAGTCGACTATATTGCATAAGATAAATGAAAACAGCTAATCCCCCACAAGCTGATTCCACGTGAATGGTTTGGACTAGTTGCTAAAGAGCAAAACTCGATCCCCTAATTGGTGCAGAATCGAACTGAAGCATACGAGTGAGAAGCAATGTGTGTCAAGAGCATGTGGATTGGTCAGGCTAAAGCTATTAAAGATTAAATGCAGATGGAAGGAATCAAGTGAGTCAGCTCAAGAGAGAGTTCATCGAAAGGCCGTTTTCGTTGCGTATGAATGACAAGTCATGACCGAAATAATCTAAAACAACTCAATCCGTTCCAAATCTTTTCCTTAATCCATCACTAATTGCATCAAGACACGCAAGCAGGCCCAATTCGTGCAAAACAGAAACAATGTAGAGAGGAATTCACCAGAAAAGGAACGGGAGACGATGAAGAATATCAAATCAGACAGCCGCCGATTCTGATGAAAATGCAGACAACCAAATGAAGATGCAGAGAAGGGAGGAACCCTTCTCGGCCTGAGTCATCCGCAACCGAAATGAAAATGGCGAGAATTTTAACACAATCCATGAAACCTACCGCGGAAAGGATGGATGCGGCAGGAGGACGGGGTCGCTGTCCTGAGAGGGAGATCTCCGCCCGATGGAGAGTCGGGTCTCGTGCTTCCGCTCGGAGTCGCCGTCGCGTTCAGCGACGGTCGGAGTCCGTTGGTGGTGGTTCTGGGCGAGTTTTTCCGCTCGGGGCTTCGCTGATGAGGGAGGAAGGAGAAGGAAGGCGAAGGAAGGAGGGTGAGAAGACGGAGAGAGCAACGGGAGCATAAAGATAGAGAGAAGAAAGGAAAAAAAAAAGGTTGGAATTTCTGAGGAGTGGGTCTCACCTGGACAAGTGGCATCGAGAATATCCTACTCAGAGTCGGCTTTTTTCCAAGTCGTCTCATTTCTCACTTTTTTCAAATCTATGTACTCATCGGATTCCAAAGTCTCTTCGAACTTCTCGCATCCTTTTATATACAAACGCTTTAGATCGGATAACTTTGGTAGAGACTCGCAACGAAAGATATAAAGCTCCTCCAATGACTAGGACAACGCCATAAAGTTCCTTGAGCTCGTTGGAGTCGGTCAGGTCGGATAAATTCTCTAGTAACGGAAGATCCTCTGGAGATAATTTATGCTAGTTCTTCGAATCTTCTGGGCCTTAATCTCTTTTAGCTTCCAACAGCATTTTTCAATGAAATATCTTATATTCTTGAAGCTTAATGAATTAGATAACTTTCGTAGAAATCGGCAACAAACAATATGAAGCTCCTCCAATGATCTTAGCCTACCTCAAATCTCAATTTGATGAGGACAAAGGTTTAGACTGAGTTCCTCGAGCTTGTTGGAGTTGGTCAGATCAGGCAACTTCTCTAGCAATGGAAGATCCCCCAAATATAACTTACTCAAGTTCTCTGAATCTTCCAGGCCTTGAATCTCTTTTAGATTCGGACAGCATTTTACAGTGAAATATCTTATATTCTTGAAGCTTAATGGATTAGATAACTTTCGTAGAGATCGGCAACAATTGATATGAAGCTCCTCTAATGATCTTAGCCTACCTCGAATCTCAACCAGACGAGGACAAAGGTTTAGACTAAGTTTCTTGAGCTTGTTGGAGTTGGTCAGATCAGGCAACTTCTCTAGCAATGGAAGATCCCCCAAATATAACTTACTCAAGTTCTCTAAATCTTCCAGGCCTTGAATCTCTTTTAGATTCGGACAGCTTTCTAAAGTGAAATATCTTATATTCTTGAAGCTTAATGGATCAGACAACTTTTTGAGTGATTTACAGCACACTAAACGAAGCTCCTCCAATGATTCTAGCAGACCTCGAACCTCAACCAGTACAGGACAAAATGATATCCAAAGTCGCCTCAGCTTCTTCAAGTTGGTTAAGTTAGGCAACTTCACCAACTATGGAAGATGGTAAAGATAAAGTTGTTTCAAGTTTTTCAAACCTTCGATGCCTTGAATTTCTATTAGCTGTTTACAATTACAGACTTCCAATTCTAATAACTTTCCCAAATATGAAAGATCTATTGACCTTTCCATTAAATTGCGCCCATGAATACTTAAGTATGACAAATTTTGGGGAAGCTTGGGTAGGCATTCTAGGCTATTTACGATGAGTTCAAGCTTCCTGAGCTTCGAAAGGAGCTTAAAATCTGAAGGTAGGGTTACTAGACTATCACAACACAATAGAAAGGACTCTAGCTTTGTTAATGCCCCGATCCAGTTGAGGCTTGGAGTTCTTTCGGATTTTAAATCGAACTCTAAATATTTCAAATTTAATAGGTTCGAGAGATCTGTGTATCTCATATGTGGACAAGTAGTAAGGCACAAATTGGTGATACTTTCAGGAAGTTTAGGTACATCGGAAATTTTCGTGTCCAGTAATATCAAGATCCTCAAAAATGATATTCTTCCAATCTCATTTGGAATTTCCCCCCACAAATTTCTACAGCCATGAGCATAGATCTCTTCAAGCTTCTTGAGCATCCCAATGGTGCTAGGTAGCCTTTCTAAGGGGGTGTAAGACATCCTTAGTACTCTCAAATTCTTCATTTTCTCTATTGAATTGGGTAACTCCTTAATGTTTGACCAAGAAAGATTCAACTCAACAAGAGATGCAAAATTTCCAAATGGAAGTTCAGTAATTGTTGAACCTTGCAACCTAAAATTAATTAGTGATGTTAAGCAACTGGAAAAATTGAACAAACTCAGTGATTTACATGCAATTGCACCGAGAGTTTCCAACTCCTTCATTCCTTTCCATTCAGGAATTATGGTAATAGATGTCCCATCAACAAGAAGTTCTGTTAAGGCTTCCAATTGCCCCATCTCATCTGGCAATGACTTAAGTTTCCTACAACCTCTCAAGTTTAAGAACACTAAATGCTTTAACTTACCAATAGACCTATCAACTTGAACCAGTTCCCTACATCCTTGAAGAATCAGTTGCTCCAAATTTTCATGAGCAAAGAAGTCAGGAGTTTTATGCAAGTTTTGGCATTTAGTCAAATCTAGTACCTTCAAATTCTTTGCCATCTGCAATGGAGAGAAGTTATTAATTCTAGACCATTTTGGGATACAGGGAAACAAAGTCAATATAGCAAATTCATGTTAAAATAATACCATACCTTGAGGTGGTTCCATCCCTCCCAATCATATGTAATTTCACTGGAAGATAGATCAAGAATCACTAGCTGCATAAGGGAAGATTTGGTCAATTTTAAAGAGTTAGGAAAGTGATGCCATGAGAGCCATCTCAACTTTGGAAGCATTATCAGATTCTTCTGGAACCAGTTGATCGAAGGAAAATGTCGAACTTTGTTCTCATGCAAGTCTCCACAATCCACTTGAAGAATCCTTAAATTTGATAGACTTTCAACTTCTTTCTTCTCAATGAAGTCTTGAAATTGATGATCAAACTTGAGATGTATTGCTTCAATATTTTTTGTTCCTCCAAAGCAAAGAAAGGAAAAAGAAGCTAGGGATCGCATAATTGCCTATTGAAGGGATTCGAACCGAACATTGCATAACTCTTCTCTTTGAATAGGAATAACATTGCATAAACTTTACCTTTGCCATGAGAACATCATTTGCTTGCAGATGGTCCCACACCCGACTTTGCTTCTCTGGTTTATAATTACCTTTTTGACAAACAAAATCTCACCCAAGATCTCTCGGCAAATCATGTATCCACAGTCGGTTACATTGTGTAATTTTTATCAACGACATTTGTTGGAGGATGTCAAGATAATAGTCAAGGAAAAACCCACAGAGTTCCCACATGTGCCTCACAATTCTCACATCATACCCAATGAAGAAGCAACAAACATCGAGAAATATTTCCCTCGCTTGAGATTGTAATGCCTTGATACTTATGTTCAACTTTTCTTCAACATTTTCATGGGGAATGGTTCCCAGCTTCTCTAATGTGGTCTCCCAAAAGTTTTTGTCTTTCCCAGCTAAAAATGAACCTATGATCTCAAGAGCCAAAGGAAGATGACCGCAGATTTCTACCGCTTTTTCCGAGAGGGAAACATATTTCGTTGGAGGATGATCTCTTCTAAACGCATGTTTGCTGAAGAGTTCAAGAGAAAGATCAAAATCCATTCCAGTAAGTTCGTGTTTCAACTCAACATCTTTGAGAACTTCTTTATTTCTTGTAGTAATAATAACCTTACTTCCTTTGCTGAACCAGCATCTATCTATCCCCACAAGAGCATCTAGCTTAGTCTTATGGTCGACATCATCAAGGAGAAGTATGACCCTTTTAGAGGATAACAACTCCTTGATCACTTTTTTCCCTTCGTCTATATCCCTGATGGTCACCCGTTTCTTTCCTAGGACATCAGAGATGAGCTGATTTTGCAAACTCTCAATTTTTGTATCTCTTATGTTGGACAGGCAGCAACATTTAGTGGAATCAGTGGTCTGTTCACCTATCACTTCCATGATTATGTCCCCTTGATTGTCCATTTCATCCAAGGAATTAGACAGGTTGTAACGTTTAGTGGAATCGGACAATAGTTTGTTATAAACGATTTTAGCAAGAGTTGTCTTTCCGACACCACCCATACCATGGATACCAACAATCTTTGTTTCAGTGGTCTGCTCACCTATCAATTCCATGATTATGTCTACTTGATCTTCCATTTCAACCAAGAAATCAGTTACCGCCAAGTAGTTCTTTTTCAATTTAATCAAAACCTTTTGAACAACTTCTCTTGTGAACTCACCTTGGCCTCTGATAGTATTCAAGGCAAAAGAAACGAACTATTAATTCGAGTTGAACATAATAATATCTAAGGTACAAGCACACCATGAACAATAATAAAATCGAGTACCTATCTTTGAGTTCCCATCCCTTTAATACTCCAACCTTGTTAAGAGCTCCCTTCCAATTCTGAATAGTCGCATCAGCATACAGCTGCTTATTTATGTGTGACTGAATGGCATCACCGTAAGTTGTAGTCTGGTTACGAACCTCGGATGGTTTAACATCAAAGAAAATTGGCATGATCTCTTGTCCCCACTTTTCCCTGCACTCCACCATTTGGACCAACTCCATGAGGCACCATTGACTCTCAGCATATCTTTTAGAAAAGATAGGAATTGAGATTTTTGATTGCTTAATCGCTTGGAGAAGCTCCGGGCCAATCTCTTTCCCAACGTGAAGCTCTTCATTATCTCTAAATGCTTGTACTCCGGCATCGGTGAGACTGGTGTGAAGGATATCAGTGATGTTGTTGCGAGTATCCAATCCTCTAAAGCTCAAGAATACTTCGTAATAAGGGTCCATTGGCTTCTCCATTTCCTGGATTTTCGGAGGACTTGCAACAACTTGAAATCCACCTGAAAAACATTTATTATGAAAGTGGAGTGATGATTATTATGATTTCTCTCAGAAAATCTTCTGTTTGAAGTCATTCTAGACAGAAACTTCAATGACAAATGCACGAACTCCTTCTGGAATTGCACTGGACATCAAACTCTATCCGATTATTTTATAAAAATATAGTAGAGAAGTTGACCCGTCTCAGTACAAAAGAAAAAAATCTCCAAATCATTGCGAATTTATGGGTTTTAGTTCACGCTTGAAATTGATTGGTAAAAGGAAAATTTCGAGAAGATAAATCACAGTCAACTTATTTTTGTCTTAAATTTTTTACTAATGAGATAAAAAATTTCTTAAACGATAACGCTGAATGTGCTCCATACATAAGCGCCTACTGTGGCCTGTAGGTTGACTAGTTATCTTATTATCTCATAAGAAGTTATGCTGAAACGGTACTCTATTTAGTTTTACCAAAATCGATTTGACAAGAACATTCCACAACCGTCAATTAGTTGCTCACTTGACCTTGAAGGGCGCAGGTAAAGAATCGCATTCCCCTATGACTATCTCACTAGAAAAATGAAATCAAGAAATTATGTTGCAGCTAATTCAATCCGCAATATCAGACTAGTTCTGAAAAGCATAAACCAATCCCTGATTACAGCCATCTCTTAGTTTATTAACAAACAGATACATGGTTAATGGGCGAGCATTAGTTAGGCATGAGGCTATTATTCACATCTGTCAGAAAGTATCAGCATGTCAGAAAAAGAGGAGCGGATTACTAAATCACTTGTGGAGTTGAAAAAAATTCAACAGAAAAAAGAAGCATGAATGCTATAACTATTTTTCCTGCAAAATAAGTTTGAACTCCCAGGAGTGCAGCAACGAGAGCTGCATTTCACAAAAGCTGAGAGTTCCAGTTCAGCACAGAGTGCAAAATTATAGTCTCTTCAGTCTGCCTCTTCTGTTAAATACCGAGTTGAAGGTATCAATTTTCTTTCTAGGAGTGTTCTTACTGCTAATCACCAGATAATAGTGTACTAGTTTGTCGTATCGAAGTCTCTTAGAGACACCAGTATCTCTGGTCGCACAAGAAAAATCCCATTAAACAGATCTAATCAACCGATTCCGCTCAAACTAGTGCAGAGCGCCGGCCCAGTTCCTAAAGAGCGTAAAATCAATCCCTGTTTACAGAATCAACAAAGTGGTGCATAGGAGTGGCATAGCGTTTCAAGATCTGAGGCCTGACAGTTGCACAGATGGAAGCAGATGAGCAGGGTTTAGCATGTGACTAGAGTAAGAGCCTAAAGCTATTAGTGTTAGACGCAACTAGCAGTGATCAATCATCGAGTCAACTGAAGGAAGAACCGATGCTGATCTGAGAGTCCCTCTATTGTTTCCATCAAATTCTGCGCCTAGTTGCCTTACAGAACAGATTCATAAAAAAGAAGGCAATAAACGAGAGGAAATTACCGGAGATGGAGGGGCGAGGATGAAGAGTCCGGATGAAACGCTCAGAAGCAGACAAAGATCCCAAGAATAAACGCTCTTGGCTTTTGAGTTCAGCTGAAGAAAGACAAAAGACTTTTATTAGACGGCGACTTCACCCTCCTTCGCCGTGCCCTTCCACGAAACTGAGTGCTCGCTACGTGCAGGGAAACTTCAAGCCGACCCTGAAAAGGTCAATACGCGTTGCTTCTTCGCTTTTGAGGTAATCGTAGTCCAAAGATTCTTTGGCACGAAAGGCGAGAGTACAACTGCAAGACGTTTTCATTGCACGTTATTAGTTTAGAAATTCTTTTAATGACGATGAAGGTGAAGCCAGGCCCATTCAAATTTTACATATATTAAACCTAAAAATGTAAAATTTGTATATTTTAAGTATGCCAAAGTCATACACAATTAGTCCATAACACCAAAAAAGTTAGGAAAAATAACGCCACAAATGTCATAACCTCCATACAACACTTATTTAAGTACGATAACTTTTTTTGGACTATTTTAAATAAATTTAAAGTTTAAAAATGGCATAGCACATTTTGCCAAAATTCAAATATCACATTATATAAAATTAAAAATTTAAGAATAATATTAAATATTGAATCAAATTTTATGGATTATTTATGTCATTTTTCCATTTCTTAAATCTAAAATTTCATAAACATAAGGATGGACACATAGATTCACATATAAATTTTTTTATAGTTTTCTAAAATTTGAACAAAAATTTAAATTTTGACAAAAAAGTAAAAAAACAACTATTGACTTTTTTTTTTAACTCCAAACAAATATTAAATCAATTAATTTTCGCCATTTCTTTACCGTATCTCTTCGCATACCAGATGTTGAGTAATAAGAAGCAGAGGACACCATTTTCATGGGAGAGACGACTGGTGCATTGCCATGTTCTTCAGCGATATTGTCCCAACCATCAATCACTATGACTCTCTCATCCCAAGATGCATCGCCAAAAAACACCTGAAGCTCAAGAACACTTCGTAACATGTTGACATGGCTTTACAACTTCCAGCGTTTGAGATGATTCCTCAGTAGACAAGCAGCAGCAGAATCACCAACAGCTTCTGTGATCCCGTTGTCTATTTTCACCTCTTCACTGGGTTGTACAAAAAGATGGAAACAATGGAAGCGAGGATCGATGCCAAGTGCGAGGACCAACCTGGATACACCCTCTAAACCTATGAAAACAATGCTGTGAAGATTTCTGTCGGGATGGGAAACAGATGTCCGTGAGATCTACTCAGGTCAATCATTTCTGTCAGTCTTTTTCTGGGTAACTTCGTATCGAATATATTATATTCTCTTGAAAAACTTAAGAAGGAAGCTTCCTCGTCACTTCAATCGAGGTATACATGATTTATTTTTTCTATTGACCATATCCATACGCGATTAAAACGCGGCTTCTCTATGCCGACCACGAGGGAGGGGAGCCACGACGGAACATGCCAACACAATAGACAGTTTTTGCCGTGTCACTGATGATTAAGCAAAACTTCACTTGAATTATTGACTATTCTTCATATACAAAAGCTACTTGTCCCTGATATGATGATATGTTAATTAGATGCTCTTATCCTAATAGATAGGGCTTCAAAAGGGGTTTGCTTCGGCCAAAAGTCAAGCCCAGCCCGAAGATTTCAAGCAAAAAATTCCGAACCTCGAATCTGGGCTTAGCGCGAGACAATATGAAATGGCATGGCCAGAAGTAATACAATGTGGGCCAGTTTTCGCACACCTTAATATTAGTTCATCTCACAAGCAACTTCAACGGAGCGTTGTCTCATATTGGGTAGGTGCTTTACTCCTGAAGTGCTTTTAACAGGGTTTGAACCAACACTCTCTCCCTTGCTAGTTTCTAGTAGGCTAAGAGTAACTTTTCCATATGAAAATATATTGCTCACATGAAAATACTAGCAAGCGATAGGTATGTGTAGATAAAAAATTTTATGAAGAATTACTACCTAGAGGAAGACTAATAGACTGAGGACTATTTATCCTTATGCAAACATAAAGAAAACCTTGCTACTACTAACGATGACTTATTTCCTTCTAATCACCGCTGAAAACTTACTAATAAACGTACCTTGTACATTGGCACTTTTTCAGGTGATTTGATGTCTAACTAATAGAAATATATGACATCTTCAATGAAAACTTACTATCATGTGAAAAATAACTTCTCGCCAATATTTATATATTCTCTTTTCCAAAGTCCAGCATTTAAAAATAGTTATGATATGTAGTATATTACCAAAAATAAGGAAATTTTAGGTCAATTACCATACAAAAAAAAAAAACTCCCAACTTTACATTCTTGTTAATTTTATGTGAAATATAAAACATAAGAAATAGATGCCAGAATTTATTCTTTTGTGTACAGTCACCCTCTATTAGTCCGTTAGTTAGCAAGGAAAATATGGTCGTCGCCTCATTGATGTGGCGACTAGTGTGACTAACTATCACCATTAAGCGTCATTAATAAGCAAATAGAACTAAGTGGTAAAAGTTATTTCATGAATTGATAGTAAAAGAAGTTACTTTTAAAGATCAGAGAAAAGGTAACATAGGAAAAAAGTGGGGTAGAAATTGAGAGAGGGAGAAATGAAAAAAAATGACTGATCCAATCATCATGCAATCACAATGGGTAACGAGAGAGATCAATGTATATTAGTTGAAGTTACTGACCAATTTCAAATATTATTCAGGTCTTAGCATGACCGCATCACCACTCAACCTCAAGCTTAAACTTTCAGCTTTTCAGAATTATTTATGATCAAACATGTTGGCTTCTTGAAGCTGGTAAGGTCAGGTAGCTCTTTTGGGGCAATCAATATGGTGCATCTCCAGTTGTTCTGCTCTGCCTTAAATCTCAAATAGTTAAGGACAATTCCATGGGAGAAGTTCAGGACGCCATCTACAATGATGGCAAACCTGCAAGCAATTTTAGTGGTCTTTTCGAACTTCTATCAGCTCAATTCAAAGAAGACTATGTTGGTATTTTGCCAGGTATACTATTGAGGGCATGTAGCTGCCATGTCGAAAGGTGGTAAGTGGTACACATGGTGAAGTTCTTAGATACAATAGAGACAAACTAACTTCAAGGCCGAAAAAGAGAGCTCATGCAAAGTTCGGTGTTGGGAATAACGGATCCCCGAAAACCGGATTCGACACTAAATCGAACCCCTAAAACGAATGCGGAAGCGAAGCCCGGGAAAACACGTATCACCGATTGTAAAGCACACCACGGAATCGAGCGTACCTTGTTAGCCACAGATTAAACACCAATGCTGAAGAGATGAAGAAAATCTGGCCCTGTTCGATCCGATAGAGCCTTGAAGGGAAGAAAAACGCTTACTGTTTTTCTTTTCTTATTGGAGAGAGAGAGAGAGCGCGGGAAAGGAAAGACGTACGTACGTTGATTCCAACCAACGGGTGTCTTCTCTCTCTCTCTCCTCTCTTTTATACCTTCCCCCATCCACGGGCCCTATTCCCGTGGGCCGGGCCTTTCGGGCCCAACTTGGGCGGACGGGCCTTAAGCCCATTTCATATAAAACCATTATCTCTCACTCGCACATGGTGGGCCGAACAGAATTCTCTTTACCTCTCTTCAACATTCATACTGGTGAATAATCCGTGTGACCAGCATACTTTGAGAGCTCGTTGCCATACATCTGTTAGGAATATATAGCAGCTCATAATGGGCATCACATCCTGAGTATATTTAGTATGCAGCACCCTAGATCGATCGATCACATTTATATCTCTCTTGATCTCTTTTAAACAATGATATATATATATTGTATTCACAATTATAATCATCCCAAAGACAGTCATAATTGGTTAACCGGTGAATACAAAACTATAATGTGATTCTCCAAAATCGATCTTCCTCTTTCCTTCAAACTCTCAATTTCAGTTCAGCTTGCTTTTCTAAAAATGCCCCATTAGATCGAATCAAACTCATGACCATTGGCAACATCCTAAGATAGCAAACACTAAATAGAAATCTTGAGAATAAGTAAAAGTCATGAGGGGACTAAAAATTGAGGAACTTTTTTCCTCAAGAGTCTCACACAACATAAAAAGTTGAGATCAAACCTTTTGCCACTTTTATTGGTCGTCTCATGCATACGTAGTATGAAATACGTATTACGGTATTAACTCCTTTCCCATGGAGCGTATGTCTACACCTTCAATACCGTACAGATGATAGTTCAGACATACCCAATGTCTAACTTGAGTTCACGTATCTACTCATTAACAAAATTCATCAGAACTCACATCTGGCATCTTAGACAGATAAAGTAAAATATGTGGGGTATTTTACTTTCGGACATAGTAAGTATTAGGGAAAAAGCCACCAAAAACCCCAAACTTTTCATCGAGTGACAGATTTACCCCGAACTTTATTTTGTGACGTGAAAAACCCTGAAGTTTGCTAACCGTGACACATTTACCCCAAACTTTTATTTGTGACACAAAAAATCCTAATCTTTCATTTGTGTGACACATTTACCCTAAATTATAAGGGCATTTTGGTCTTTTTATTTTTAAAAACTTTTTTCCTTTTTTTTTTCTTTTTTTTCTTCTTCTTCTTCTTCCTTCCCTCCGCCGGCCATGGCGGAGGGAAGCCGGCGTCCGCGAGGGGCCGTCCCGCCGCGTCGGCGAGGGGGATGCCGGCGAGGGCACCTCGCCCGACGCAGCGAGGGGGACGCGGCGAGGGCACCCCTCATGCCCGACGCAGCGAGGGCGGCCTCGCGGGGCGTCCCGGCGAGGGCCTCCTCGCCCGGCGAGGGCATCCTCGCCCGACGCAGTGAGGGCGGCCCTCGTCGGACGTCGGACGAGGGCCTCCCTCGCCAGACGGGCGAGGGCACCCCGCTGCGGCGGCGAGCCCGCCCGGCGGCGTCCGGCGAGGGAGGCCCTCGTCCGACCTGGGCCGAGGGCCTCCTCGCCCGACGCCGCGAGGGCGGCCCTAGCGCCCCAGCGAGGGCGGCCCTCGCCGACGCCGCGAGGGCCCTCGCCCGGACGCCGCTTCCCTCCGCCGGCTCCACCATGGCCGCGGAGGGAAGAGAGAGGAAGAAAAAAATAAAAAAGAAAAAGAAAAAGAAAAAACAGAACAAATAAGACGAAAATACCCTTAATAGGGTAAATGTGTCACAATTAACAAACTTCGGGGTTTTTCACGTCACAAAATAAAATTCGGGGTAAATCTGTCACTGAGCAAAGTTTGGGGTTTTTGGTGGCTTTTTCCCTAAGTATTATGTCCTCATCTTAACACTCGATTAAGGCGACATACGTATTTTAAGCTTGAGCTCTCGATTATCACCTAGATAATAAGCTTAAAAACAGTCTCATCTCTATTTATCACACAAGTAAATAGAGGCGATTACCCGTGTGAGTGAGCTAATCTTATATCTATCCGATATACTTCCTTAACTTAAAGTAATGCACTGAGCATTAAGATGCATAAAGATCAAACAAAGATTCATAGGCATTAATGATGAAAACACAAATTCATCAAATTGTGAACACTTAGGGAAATTACAATATTCAGTACATCAGCCTCTACGCAATCCTAGAGACTTCATATGGCCACAAAACACATCTCTAGGTATTGGCTTTGTCATAGGATCTGCTACCATTCTATGCGTAGTATGTACTCTATGTTCACATCTTTTCGTGTAATCATATCCTTGACAAGGTTATACTTGGTATCTATATGTTTGGTCTTACCATGATATTTTGGATCTTTGGTGTACACTTTTGCTACTTGGCTATCACAGTTAACCAACAATGAATCTGCAGCAGTTCTAATAACACCTAAATAATCCAAAAAATCTCTTAAGCCAAACACTTTCTTATACTGCTGCTGATAATACCACGAACTCAACTTCTATCGTGGACAAGGCTATACACTTTTGTTTCTTATTGCTCCAACATATGGTGCCATTATTTGGTAAGAAAACAAACCCAGAGGTAGATTTCCTTTCATTTAAATCTCCTCCCCAATCAACATCAGAATAGCCTTAGAGTTGCAGATCATTTCCTTAATAACTCAGCATCTAATCAGCAGTTCCCTTTAGATACCTCAGTATTCTCTTAACGGCTTTCCAATGTGCTTGACCTGGATTGGATTGGTATCTACTCACCATTCCAACTGCAAAAACATATGTCAGGTCTTGTACACATCATAGCGTACATAAAGCTTCCAACAGCACTAGCATAAGGAACATGTTTCATTTGTTCCTTCTCTTATAGAGTCCTTGGACACAGTCTATGGATCAATCCTTCACTTTTTGCAATAGGAGTGTCTATGGGTTTGCAATCTTGAAATCTCAACTCCAAGAATGTATGCAACATCACCCATGTCTTTTATATCAAAGTTGGAAGATAACCAATTCTTCACAGCATTAACATAACTCCATATTACTTTCGACAATTAGTATATCATCAACATATAATGATATGATCACAAATTGATCCTTGGATCTTTTGATATGTACACAATGATCCTCATCAATCATTGTAAAATCATATGCCATTATGGCATTATGAAAATGTATATACCATTGTCTCGATGACTGCCTAAGGCCATATATCGACCCCCAAAGTCAACATACCTTTTCTTCTTGGCCTTTCACTGTGAAACTAGCAGGTTGTTCCATATATATTTCTTCCTCTAATTCTCCATTGAGGAAAGCAGTCTTTACATCCATTTGATGTAACTCAAGATCCATACTAGCTACTATTGCCAGAATAATGCGAGTCAAGGTAAATCACACTACAGGAGAAAATGTACTTTTATAATCAATTCTTTCCTGTTGATTATACCCCTTCGCCACAAGGCGAGCCTTATGCATTTCTATCGAGCCATCAGCCTTTTGCTTTATTTTGAGAACCCACTTGTTCCCAATAGCTTTGTGTCCTTTTGGAAGATCAACCAGTTCCTAGACATGGTTTGACTTCATTAACTCCATTTCCTCTTTTATTGCATAAATCCATTTTTCTTACTAGGGAAATTTAGAGCCTCATTAATATTTCTTGGCTCATCCTCATCTTGTGGAGCAACCATAAAAGTTTCCCCTTCAATGTCAAAACGTCGACGGGGAATACTTTGGCAACTTGTTCGCCGTATGGGAGATTGCACACTTAGCACATCATTTCCCATTATGCTCCCACTTGGATTAGATAATGACGACGTCGTCTCGTCATGTGGTTGTAATTGAGAATGAGTTGAATTCAATTCATCACTTCTCATATTACTTCCACTTGGACGAACTACACTAATATCATTAGCTTGATCCAATATTTCAAATAGGGACTAATCTTCCCTTATTTCGCCCTTCTTAGGAAATTCATCCATTAAGAATGTGACATCCCGTAATTCAAATTCAGTTATACTCTCACTTTCCTGCTCACCTATGAATACATACCCTTTCGAGTGTTCAGAGTATCTCATTAAAATACTCTTATTTCCTTTGGGACCTAATTTCCCAAACTTGTGAGAGGACTCATGAGTATAGGCAGCACAACTCCATGACTTAAGAAAACTTAAGTCCGGTTTTCTATTTATCCATAACTTATATGGAGTGGAAATAACTAATTTGGAAGGCACCCGATTAAGTATATAGGCAGCAGTTAACAACTCATTACTCCAAAAAGTAATAGGTAAGTTAGCATGCGCCATCATGGACCTAACCATATCCAGTAGGGTTCTGTTTCTACTCTCTGCAACACTATTTTGTTTAGGAGTATATGGAATAGACAACTGTCTTTCTATTCCTTTTTCATCACATAATTTTCTGAACTCATCAGATAAATATTCTCGACCTCGATCGGATCTAAATACTTTTATTTTTCTTGTCTAATTGATTTTCTACCAAGTTCATAAACCTTTTGAAACAACTTATGCTTCAGATTTATGAGAAATCAAATAGACATATCCGAATCAAGTAGAATCATCATGAAAGTGATGAAATAAATAGCCCAATGCCTTCCTCTCACATTCATTGAACCACAGACGTCATAATGGATTAAATGCTGAGGAAATTCAGCTCTTTTACCTTTTCAAATGATTTACTTGTCATTTTCCCTACTAGGCAATGCTCACATCTGGGCAAATCGACTTTTTCAATGTTGCCCAACAAGCCCTCTTTGGCTAGTCTATTCATATGTTGTTGGCCCATATGACCAAGTCCAGCATGCCACATAATCACATCACTATCATATGAAATAGAAGACGTGAAACAAGGGAATAACAAATATTGACATCACTACAGTCAACATTTAGTACAATAAAACCATCCAGAAAGTGACCATAACCATAGTAGTTTGTATTCAAATACAAATCTACACCGCTATTACAGAAGTTCTTACTAAAACCAAGCTTAACCAACACCAAAACAGACATTAAATTTCGACGAATCTCTGGAGCATATGGAACATCATGTAGGAACAAGATGCGTCCACCACGCATGTTCAATTGGCAGGTGCCAATCCCTTTAACTTCATATCTGGAGTTATATCCCACATAGATCCACTTAGTTCCAGTTGGTACTCGTCGGAATTCAACGAAAGATCCTCTATCATTCGCTACTTGGTCTGTCGCTCATGAATCTACAATCCACAGAGGATTGGATTCAGCCAATAATGCAGAACTTGACACATAAGCAAAGTTCTCAAATGTACAAGAGGTGTTTACCTTTTTCGGCTCACAACAGTTGCGAGCATAGTGACCCTTTTTGTCACAATTGTAATACATCACCATTGACATTTTCTTCACTTGAAGACGTTTTCCTCTCTTGTGTTGGTTAACTCTTGATTTCTTGCAATAAGGACTTGATCCTTTGCATTCCCACATATTGAACGAATCAATACGCTTGCGCTTAGAGCTCAAAGCCCTTTCTGAGCTAGAACCAGCATTGCAAATATCTATTTTCGACTCAAATGCCGTTAAGCGGTCCTCTACTAGCTCAAGATGGCGCACGGCATCCTCAAGATCTTCCGTAATATGGTCAAGAGCTTCTAGTGCTTCTTGCTTTTCTAGCACATATTGAATCTTCATATTCAATATTTCACAATTGTTGCCGTTCATATCAGCAATTGCGTTCTTAGTTGCTGAAACCATCGGTTTGAACACATCAGACATACATGCACGAATATTTAATGCCTATCATTTATGCATCTCTATTTGCATAGACCCATCATATTAATGAATAATTTCAAGTAAGGCTTCAGAATCAAAATGTCACTACGTTTCCAATCATCCTCCAAAAACCCTAAATTAAAACTATCATTAATATGATTGTCATATGCAAAATTAATTCTATGAAGTTACAAAAACTTCTTTCAACTACCCACAACAGTCAACTATAACAGAAAGCAAACAATATCTAATATCCAATAGAATAAACAATGCTTTCACATAATACAACTATACATTACACTAAGCAATATATACAGAGAAAAATATCAACATGGAAAGAGATATTTACATCCATAAAACATCTCATCCTAATCTAAGAAATAATTAGGGAATGTCCCTTCTAATCTATCAGTCAAAACATCTGAGAAAACTGAAGGCACATTTGCCAACCATGGAAAAACTTTTGGAGAGCATTCATGTCGCCACCAAGGTGCATTCACCCTACGCCATGTGGCGCTCAATCTAAGGGTTGAAGTTTTGGTTAACTCAATCCTATAGTGCTCTCTTACAAAAGCTTCCACCAGCCTCCTATAATCCGGGACCACGTTGACCTTCCATAGCCGATCTAACACTGCTTGTCATTCAGGTGGAAGAGTGTTCATCAAAGCCGACAGCTTCTCAAAATCCGGTATAAGATAACCATTCCAGATGATTTCCTGTATCATCTGATTGACCCTGACCACATGTGATACTAAATCACCGTCATACCACCGATAATTAGCTAAATCTAACATCAGCCTTTTAAGTCTTGCATTTCCCTCGTCCGTTCTGGGGATTGCAGGTATCCGTGCATAACGCATCATAGTTCCTGCAATAAATGCAGAACCAAAAATGGATTACTCACAATCCATAATTTACATAAGGGAAAATATATAATTTTCCATGATTCATGCAACACATGCATAATAAAAAAAAAAAAAATTACATATAAACCACATAGGCATACATGAAAAAAAAACAAATTCATTTTTTTTTTTTCGGGTCAACGGTCAAAGTCAACGGTCAACGGTCGTCGGTCAATAGTCAACGGGTCAACGGTCAAAGGGTCAGCGGTCGCCGGTCGGACCGGACAAACCGGGTCAAACCGGTTGGTCCGGTTTGTTCGCGCAAACCGCCCGCACGCCGCGCGCTGGCGGTTGACGCCACGCGCCGCGTCGGCACGTGCCGCGCGCGTGCGCAGGCTGACGTCACGCAGACGTCATCCGGCACGTGCCGCGCACGTGTCCGGGTGTCCGCGCGGGTCGGGTCGGGTCGGGTCGCCTGCCGGTCACCGGCCGGCCAACGGTTGTCGGCGATGACGTCATCGGTGACGTCATCGAGGTGGTTACCGTGACGTCACGGTGACGTCAGCACGTGCCGGTTCACCGACCAGCGCGTGCCGGTTCGCCGGCTGCCGGCGCACACGTGCCGGTTGGCCACCGGCGCGTGGCGCCCACGCGCTGGCCGAGGCAGCGCTTTCGGGCGCGTCGCGCCCACGCGTAGCCGCTTCTGGCCGCGCGTGTGGGCGCGTACGGCGTCGCCCGGCGGCCCACCATATGTCGCCGGACTCGTCTCGACGAGCCCTTTCTCCCAGTGCCTTCAGAATTTTATTTCGACTTACGAAAACTCAGAAAAAAGGACGAATAGCGCTCGGGGGTCGGGATTTCTCGCCCCGATCCGTACGACCGAATGTCTTTCGCGAAAAAACGATCAAAAACACCAAAAACAGGTCGAGAAAATGTGAACTAGGGCTCTGATACCAATGTTGGGAATAACGGATCCCCGAAAACCGGATTCGACACTAAATCGAACCCCTAAAACGAATGCGGAAGCGAAGCCCGGGAAAACACGTATCACCGATCGTAAAGCACACCACGGAATCGAGCGTACCTTGTTAGCCACAGATTAAACACCAATGCTAAAGAGATGAAGAAAATCTGGCCTTATTCGATCCGATAGAGCCTTGAAGGGAAGAAAAACGCTTACTGTTTTTCTTTTCTTATTGGAGAGAGAGAGAGCGCGGGAAAGGGAAGACGTACGTACGTTGATTCCAACCAACGGGTGTCTTCTCTCTCTCTCTCTCCTCCCTTTTATACCTTCCCCCATCCACGGGCCCTATTCCCGTGGGCCGGGCCTTTCGGGCCCAACTTGGGCGGACGGGCCTTAAGCCCATTTCATATAAAACCATCATTCGGTAATCGAATTTTCCATCAATTTGGTCCTTCAGAAGTTTATGTTCTTTGGACTTTAGCTTCTTCCTGCACTTGGGGAATTCGCAATCAATCTTTGTACTCTTTCACTCTCTCGACCAGTCCATGAAAGAATATAAACCGCAGAGAGAGTAGAAGACTTCACATCATTGACAGTCTGTACATGAGAAAATGGTAGGAATAGGGGAAAATTGTCCAAAAAGTCCTAAACCTATTGTACTTTTGCCAATTCAGTCCTAAACATTTTAACTTTGCCAATTCAGTCATAAACCTTCTCACTTCTTGCCGATTCAATCCATTCGGCCAATTTTGGCCGGAAAATGCTAATGTGGATGCCGGTGGTGCCACATAGGACCGCCGGTGCTAACGTGGACAATTTTTAATAATATTTTAATATTTTATTGAATTTTTTTGAATTATTACTATTTTTTTTCTGTTTTTTCCTTCTTTTTTTTTTTTCTTTCTTTTCTTTTTTTTTTTTTTTTCTTCTCTTTTCAGGTGGCTGGCCACCGGTCACATGTTTAATTTAGGTTTCTAGTAACACAATATTGTACTCTATGTATATACATATATATATATGGTAATGGCAATCATATCATAAAATCTACTTTGAAATCATATTGTTCAAGGTAAATTACTGATAGTGTTGGTAATTTACTTATAACAACAGTAAAATTTCTTTGGAATTTTGGTACATTCCCGATGGTGTTAGTAATTTACTCATGGCACCAGTAAATTATCAGAAGAGTATGTAATTTACTAATTTAGTGAAAAATTTGTAGGTATTTAACAATTTTGGTAATTTACGACCGGTGTACCTAACAAGCAAGTAACTTGGTCATTTCTTTTTACCACCAAGAAAATTTTTCAATTTTCCAGTCCAACGGGAGTGTAGAATTTTGCCAAATTTTCATTTGTCTCTGCTTCTGTGACGAGAACTTAAAATCCCATCTGAAAAGTTCAAATGGTGAAACTTGAAACGTAGTCATAATTTCACTGCGAAGAACATGTAGAGATCTGTATTGAGTTTCGACCATTGCACGTGATCCTTACCTAGGGTGTGTTATGTTTATGCTAGACACAATGTTTTGCCCCTACTTCATTTGCTCAGTGTGGAAATTTTATGGGAAATCAACAACAATTCTGCGAACATGGTTGCTGATGTCTAATTAAATTCTTGACACTGAATAGGAAGACATTCAGAGGGTGCTA
Organism: Eucalyptus lansdowneana; assembly: GCA_017140395.1. Taxonomy (NCBI): domain Eukaryota; kingdom Viridiplantae; phylum Streptophyta; class Magnoliopsida; order Myrtales; family Myrtaceae; genus Eucalyptus; species Eucalyptus lansdowneana. The sequence continues at coordinate 79,794,610 of CM029490.1, forward strand.
TCTCAAGAACATCAATCTCTGCGAATGAACTCTGGAGCAAATCATCTTCAATCCTTGATCAAGTTCACAGAAATTTCCACGACGAGATTACATTCTCAGAGCATGTGACTTGGTTAGGCTAAGCTATTAAAATTAGATGCAGATGGAAGAAATCAATTGAGTCAGCTCACGAGAGTGTTCACTGAAAAGCTATTTTCAGTGCATATATAAATGATAAGTTATGACTGGAACAAAAACTCAGTTCATTGCAAATCTTTTCCTAATGTATCACTAGTTGCATCGCAATTTGCAAAAAGACCCAATTCATGCAAAATAGAAACAACGTAGAGACAATTAGCAGACAAGGAATGGGAGACGATGAAGAATCAAATTAGACAGCCACCGAATTTGAATGAAAATGCAGAAAACAAAATAAAGATGCAGAGACGGGAGAAACGCTTCTTGGCTTGAGTCAACTGCAACTAAAATGAAAAAAGCAAGACGTTTTAGACAATCTATGAAAAACCTCGTGGAACAGATGGATGCGCAAGAAGACGGCGTTGCCAGTCCTGAAGGGAGATCTCCACCAGGTGAAGCCGCATATTGTGCTTCCACTCGGGGTCGCCGTGGCGTTCCTTGACGGTCGGAGTCTGTTGCTACTGGTTTTGGGTGAGCTTTTTGCTCAGCTCGTCGCTGATGAGGGAGGAAGAAGAAAAGAATGTGAGAGACAAGAGACAGCAAATGGAGAAGGAGAGAAGAAAGTCGAAATTTCTGAAGGATGGGTCCCACCTGTACCGATGGCAATTAAATGAAGGACTCAAGGATAGGGCCTTGCCAGCTTTTTTATTGGCATTGTCACTTTTTTCAAATCTCCGTACTCAACGGATTCCGAGCCTCCTCGAACTTCTCACATTCATTTATTGCCACACGCTTTAGATTCTTGAAGCTTCGGGGATCAGATAACTTACGCAGAGATTTGCAGTCATCAATATGAAGCCATGCCACTGATTATAGCCTACCTCGAATCTCAATGAGACGGGGACAATACTCTAGGCTCAGTCCCAGGAGCTTCTTCAAATTGGTCAGGTCAGGCAACTTCTCTAGCAACGGAAGATCCATAAGATATAAATAAAACAGGTTCTCCGAATCTTCCAGACCTGGTATCTTTTTCAGCTTCTGACTATGACTTATAAAGACTTCTGTATCTACGCCTAATCGATCAGGCAACTTTTCAAGTGATTCACAAAACCTTATACAAAGTATGTCTAACGATTCTAGTTGACCTCGAACCTCAACCAATTTAGGACAATATAATATGCAAAGTGTCCACAGCTTCGTCGGGTTGGTTAGGTTAGGCAACTTCACCAGTGATGGAAGATCTTCAAGATCAAGCTCTTTCAAGTTTTTCAAACGTTCAAGGCCTTGAATCTCTATTAGCTGTTTGCAATGGCCAACTTTCAATTCTGATAACTTCTCCAAATATGAAAGATCTATCAACTTTTCCATTAAACTGCGCCCATCAATCAAGATGGATGACAAATTCTCGGGAAGCCTAGGTAGGCGTCCTAGGTTATGTACGTAGAGGATAAGCACCTTGAGTTTAGAAAGGAGATTAAAATTTGAAAGGTGGTAGCAACCCAATGACAACTCAACCATAAGGACTCTAACTTTCTTAACCTTGAGATCCACTCAAGTCTTGGAGCTAGATAGGAAGGGGCTTCATTGCATGAACTCAAACTCAAATGTCTCAAATTGAATAGGTTCGAAAGATCTGGCATTCTCATCACTGACACTATTTTAAAGGATAGATTGGTCAAACTTTCAGGAAGCTTTGGTACTACGGAAATTATCGTGCCACCTAATCTCAAGATCCTAAAAAATGATAGTCTTCCAATTTCAATTAGAATTTCCCCCTCGAAATCTTTACAGTCTTGAGCATCTATCTCTTCAAGCTTCTCCAAAATTCCAAGGGCACTAGGTAGCTTTCTTAAGCAAGTGCAAGACACCCTTAATACTCTCAAATTCTTCATTTTCCCTATTGAATTGGGTAATTCTTGAATTCTCGAGTTAGAAATATCTAACTTAACAAGAGATCCAAAATTTCTGAAAGGAAGTTCAGTAATTTGTGTAAATTTCAACATAAGATATGATAGTGATGTTGAGCAACTAGCTAAATTGAATATACTTAGTGACATACATGCGTATGCACTGAGAGTTTCCAATTTCTTCATTCCTTTCCACTCAGGAATCTTGGTAATAGATGTCGAATCAACAATAAGTTCTGTTAAGGCTTCCAATTCCTCCATCTCATCCGGCAATGCCCAAAGGTTCCTACACCCTTTCAAGTTTAAAAACTTTAAGCACTTTAACTTACCAATGGACTTATCAACTTGAACCAGTTCCTTGCACCCTTGAAGAATCAGTTGCTCTAAATTTTCATGAGCAGAAAAGTCGAGAGTTTTGCGCAAGTTTTTGCATTCGGTCAAATTTAGAACCTTCAAATTCTTTGCCCTCTGTAATGAAGAGAAAATGTTTAATTCCGATTCATTGGGAGATACAAAAGAGCAAAGTCAATATAGCAAAATTCATGTTGAAGTAGTACGATACCTTGATGTGGTTCCATCCCTCCCAATCATCTGTAATTCCACTTAATGATAGATCAAGAATCACTAATTTCAATAGGGAAAATGCAGTCAACTGGAAAAAGAAGGGAAACTCATGCCATGAGAGAAATCTCAACTCCGGAAGAATGAGCAAATTCCTCTGGAACCAGCTAGTTGAAGGAAAATGCTTAACGAAGTTATGCCATGAGAGCCAACTAGAATTCTGAAGGATGGATAGATTCCTTTGGGGCCAATTGGTTGAAGAAAAATGTTGAACGTTGTTCATATGTAAGTCTACACAGTCCACTTGAAGAAACCTTAATTTTGATAGACTTGCTAATTCTTCCTTCCTAAAAAAGTGTTGAGATTGAGGATCGAACTTGAGACATATTGCTTTAACGTTTTCTGTTCCTGCCAAGCAAAAATGGGAATAATTACCTATTGAAGGCATTTGAATTGAACATACTTGAAGAATGCTCATCCTATTAGTACTTTGAAATTGATTTATACAATATAATTGACGAATGGGCATGTCATGGTATAGCACACGAGTAACGACTTGGTTAAAAAAGAAGCAAATTACAAAGTCAACATGTGTAACTTCTCATTAAATAGGAATGACATTCACTTTACCTTCTTTCCTACGAGATCGATCGATTCTTCATGATCCCACACTCGACTTCTCTTCTCTGGTTCGAGACTACCATTTTGACAAATGATATCTCGCCCAAGGTCTCTTAGCTGATCATGCACCCACAATTGGTTACCTTCTGTAATCTTTATTAATGACATCTGTTTGAGGACTTCAAGGGAAGGTTCTGGGAAAAAATTGTAGCTATCCCACATGTGAATCGCAATTCTCACATCAAACCCAACAAAGAAGCAACAAATATCAAGAAATATTTTCTTCTCTTGATAATCTAATGCCTCAAAACTGATATTCAACCTACTTTTAACCTCTTTGTTGGGAATAGCTTTCAACTTCTTTAACGTGGTCTCCCAAATTCTTTTGTCTTTTCCATTTAAAAAGGAACCTATAACCTCAAGAGCCAAAGGAAGACCACTGCAGATTTTTACCGCCTTTCTCGAGAGGGGGCTGTCTTCTATTGAAGGACGATCTCTTCCAAAGGCATGTCTACTAAACAATTGCAGAGAATAACTGAAATCAATTTCAGTAAGTTCATGCTGAAAATCAACATCTTTGAGAAGTTCCTTGTTTCTTGTGGTAATAATAACTTTACTTCCTTTGCCGAACCATGGTTTATCCACCCCCATAAAAGCATCCAGCTGAATCTTTTGGTCGACATCATCAAGTACAAGCAATGACCTTTTTAGAGGATAACCTCTTCTTGATCTCAGTTATCCGTTCTATGATATTATGGATTGGCAAACATTTCCCTTTTTGGACATTAGAGATGAGCTTCGTTTGCAAGCATACAATCTTTGTATCTTGAATATTAGACAGAAAGCAATAGTAAGAAGAATCAGCCGATACTTTATTATAGATGATTTTGGCAAGAGTTGTCTTTCCGACACCACCCATACCATAAATACCAACAATCTTTGTTTCGGTGTTTGTCCACCTATCACTTCCATGATTTGTCCATTTGATCATCCATTTCAACCAAGCAATTAGATACTACTGAGTAGTTCCTTTTCAACTCAATCAAAACCTTCTGGACAACTTCTTCTATGAACTCACCTTTGCCTCTGATAGTATTGAAGGCAAAACCATACTGTTAAATCAAGATGAATAGAATAAAATGCAAGGTATAAGTGAATCATGCACAATAATTAATTCAAGTACCTCTCCTTGAGTTCCCATCCCTTTAACGCTCCAACCTTGCTAAGAGCTACCTTCCAATTTTGAAGAGTCTCATCAGTGTACCGTCCCTTGTTTATGTGTGAGTTAATGGCCTCATCGTATCTTACAGTTTGGTAACAAACCTCGGATGGTGCTACATCATAGAAAATTGACATAATCTTTTGTCCCCAATTTTCCATGCAATCAACCATATGTACCAACTCCATGAGGCACCATGAACTAGCTGCATATTCTTTAGATAAGATAGGAATCGAGATTTCCGACTGCTTAATCGCTTGGACAAGCTCCGGGCCAATCTTTTCCCCAACGAGAAGCTCTTCATTGTCTCTATATGCTTGTATTCCAACTTGCATGAGGCGGATGTAAAGGTAATCGGCGATGTCCCGACGAGTATCTCGGTCCTCTAAAGCTCAAAAATACTTCATAATAACATTCCATTAGCTTCTCCATTCCCTGAATTTTTAGAGGACTTGCAACGACTTGATATATCACCTGAAAAGCGTTTACTATGATTCTATGAAAGTGTAGTGATAATTATCATGATTTCTCTAAGAAACTCTTCTGTTTTACATCATTTTAGAAAGAAACCACAATGATGCACTAGACACCAAAATATGTCCGATTATTTTATTAACAATATAGTAGATAAGTGGACCCATCTCAATTCTAGAGGAAGAAAGTTCCAAATTATTGTGGAATTATGGGTTTTAACTCACACTAAAAATTGATTGGAAAAAAGAATATTTCATGAAGATAAATCTTTGTCAACCTACTTTTGTCTTAAACACAGTCGTGACTTGCCCTTTTCGTCCAGAGAGGAAAGGACAATAAGTTTAGGGATACCCCCTCAATGATGGGGCCTACGACTATCGATTAGGCGTGAGCTCTCTCAAGCTCATATCTCGCACAAAGTTAGAATAGTCGATGTTAAATGAAATTGACACTACAAGAAATTTAAATGAGAAGTTGCTACTAGCCTATTGGAGTCACCTAAAAATCAAGTGAGGCATTGGAGAATTTCTCACTTTCGACACAATCAGAGAATCTAGGATCAGAGACTTGATCGCACTAATTATCCAACAAGTGCCTTTTCGGTCCCTAATCTTGTTCAAACACTAACTAAAAATGTTCAAGCTATGACTATTCCCAATGAGGCTAAAACAACGGTCAATATATTGAAAATGTGCAATCAAATAAAAACATAACTTAACTGAAATCGAACTACGCAAAGAAATAACCTAACATTCATTTCTAAGAAAACACAATATCTTAACGAACCTTAAGGGCTTTTCAATTTTGAGCAAATTAAATTTTTATCAAATATTCTCACACATTTTGAAAGAAAAATTACTCAAAATTTTAATTTCTAAGTTTTTTCTAATTTCAGAAAAATAATTTTTTTCTGAATTTTTTAAAAATTTGTTTTCAAGATTTTTAAAATTAAAATTTTTAATTTTTAGAATATTATTTTTAAAAAATATATAATTTTGTATATTTTAAAAGAAATTATTTTTAAAATAAAAATAGGAAGCCGGTTCGGGACCGACCCGGGTCGCCAACCCACGGCCGACTCGGCCTCATGCGTGGCCCGTCAAAGTCCCCAAAATCTAGCCCATCCCATTAAGAAATAAAAAGGGCCCGGCCCAATAAAGTAAAATAAGCCCATTATGCCTAATTCAACACTAACTCGACGTGGTCCCTAAAGCCCTAAAAACCAAAACCCGGTGAGTGGAATTAGACCGCCGGCCGCCAAGGGACCAAAGGCATCCGGCCGGGCTCCTTTGCCCGACCCGCACGGTTCCCCCGACCGTGACGGACCCGGAAGTCTTCAATTGGCCGCGAATCCAGCGGCGCGGGTAGTCTTTGGCGAAGCCAGCTCCGGCCCGCTACGAACGCCGCCCCGCCACGTTACCTGCCACGGCACGAACAAAGGAAAAACGGAACGACAACCAGCGTTCCAGGGCAAACCAAAATCAGAGAAAGAGTTCGCGGATCTAACCGAGGCATTTTCGCAAACAGGTGACGTGCGTTACGGAGTCACAAGGTTGCCGGCTCAACCGCAAGCCCAACCAAGGCCAAGACTCTTGTCAAGCAACCAACAAAACAAGCAGAGGCCACACGGCCGACCGACGGGGCCGGAGTTCGTGAGAGCCGGGCCCGGAGTGTCCAAAACAGAGTAAAGCAAGACACGCCGACGGGAACAAAAACAAGGGTGTCGTTCAGTGGTAATCCCTACCCGGCTCGGCGGCGGCGAAGGGGGCCGAACTCGATAGATCAGACTATGCCCGGTCGCCTCGCGCGCCTCCAAGCCGGAATCCTCAGGAAATCGACCCCCAAGTCAAAAAAAACGAGAAGAAACAAACGAGCCGAGACCCGGCCCGTGGCTTTGGCGCGGGGAAAGGGGGGCACGGCGGTTCGACGGCGCGGTTCGGCACGGTGGCCGGCAGTCTCTCTCTCTCACTCACGACTCTCTCTCCGGGACCTCCTCTCCACCCAATTTGTCTCTTCTCCCCCCGCAACTCTTAACTCTCACTCTCTTTTAAAAGCTAGCGGCAGTGTGCATGGCTTCGCCACCGGCCTGCGGCGCGGCCCGATCCCTCGCCCCTCTCGTTGTACGTTGTGTCCCCTGTCTCGTTGTAGAGACCGTCCCGCCGTGCAGCGCAAGGGGAAGAGAGGCGGAGAGATAGAGTGAGGACCGGGCTGGAGAAAAGAAAAGGAAAGAAAGAGGCTAGGGTGTGGGGAAAAGAAAAGCGGAGAGGCCGGGTCGGCCCGGCCTAGCAAATTTTTTTTTAAATAAAACTTTATTTTCTCTTTTATCTTTTTGTTTTTTCCCCTTTTTTGTTCTTGTTTTAATGATTTAATAAATTCTATTGCTTTTTTTTTTTTTATGAAAATGCTCTTAACACCTATATCCTATGCAATTTAATGAGAATTATTTTTATTTAAGGGTTAAAATTAATCCTAATTTTCTATACAACTAAATCCTAAATGAATAGACAAAGTTTAGATGTCAATAAACTCTTTATTTATGTGATAAAATTTCCCCGGTGGCCACCCTTCCAACATGGAAGGGGGAGGTGAGGGTTCAAATCCCCACCTTCTTAGGGGGGGGATGGGGATAGGGACGTGTAAGTTTCGAGAGTGGGTTGCGACTCCCACGCCCTGCAAGAGGCAGGGCACAAGTCTGCGAGTGAGTGTAGAGTAGGAATAGAGTAGGACTGACAAAAAAAAAGAACATCCTCTGCACATAACGGCTTATTGTTGCATGTGGGGTGACTGATTGTTATTAAACCTTTCTAATCTAGTTTTACCAAAATAGATTTGACAAACAACACTCAGTTGCTTCCCTCGACCTTAACAGATGCCCACGAAGAGTCGCACTCCCCAATGACAATCTCAATTAGAAAAATGAAATCAAGAAATTACACTAAAGCTAATTCAACCCTCACCATTGGACTAGTCTCTTAAGAGCATAAACCGATCCCTACTTACGGACATCTCTTAGGTTATCGACAAACAGATTAAGGGCCAATGGGCGAGCGTTAGTATGGTTTGAAGTTATCATTCACATTTGCCGAGAAAGTACCAGCTTATCGGAAAAGTGGATTTAATTACTAATCAATTACGTAGAATAAGGCCTGTTTGGCAACATGCCAAAGTTGACTGATTCCCGATTTTTTGTTCGAATCGGTTTTTTGGACGAGAATCGCGTTTGGTAAAATGTTTGTTCCCGGGAACAAATTTGTTCCCCGAATCAGTTTGGGAGTAGATTTGAGAATAAAAAAAAAGTTGATTCTGCATCCGAGAATCAAAAAAAGAATCAACACAATAAAACTCTTCTTCTTTCCTTCCGCCATCCCGCGATCGTCGCCACCGCCGTCCGCACCGCCCTTCGCCGTCCGCCGCCCACCACCACTCGCCGCGATCGCCGGCCGCCGGTCTGATGAGCTCGCCAAAGACTCGCTTCTGGCCGGGCGAGGTCCGGCAAGGCCGGGTGAGCCTCGGCAAGCTCGCCGGGGGTTAGGCGAGGCCCGCTCGGCCCGGCCGGGCTTGCCTAGCCTAACCGGTGGCACAGCGGGCCTCGCCCCCGGCCCGGCGAGGCCCGCCTGTCCACCGGCGAGGCGAGGCCTCGCTAGATTTGGCTAGGCTAGCCGCCGACCAGGCTCGCCTAGCCGACCGGTGGCTCGGCGGCCTCGCCCGGCCGGCGAGCCTCGCCCGGCCCGCCGAGGCCCGCCTATCCACCGGCGACGCTCGGCCTCACTAGATCTGGTGAGGCCGAGCTTCGGCGGGGCTGGGCGAGCCTCGCCTAGGCCCGGCGAGGCTCGGCCGACGAGGGGCGGCTGCCGAGGGCCGGCGACGCTTTGGTGAGGTCGCCGGCCCTCGTCCGGCCGATCGGCCGCCGGTCTAGCGACCGGCCACAAGAAGAAGAAGAAAAATAGGAGAAAAAGGAAAAAAAAAAGAAAAGAAAAAAAGAAAAAGAAAAAATGAAAAAAAGAAAAGAAAAAAGGTTAAAAAAAAAAGAAAAAAAGTAGAAAAAATTATTTAAAAATAAAAAAAATAATAATTTGGAACATAATCAATGAACTCCTTATCAAACGCAATTCTATTCCAGAATCAGAAATTTTAGAGCAGTTACCAAACACGTTCTTTTACTCAGAATCGTTCTCGGAACGAATCAAAAATAATCATTTCTTGTCGAATCGGTTCCGGGAAGGCAATCGTTGCCAAACGCGCTCTAAGATTTCAACCGAAAATAGAAGCATGAATGCTCTATAAGCGTTTTTTCGAAAAATTAAGTCGGAACACACCAGATCATAGGGATGAGAACTGCATTTTACAAAGGCAGAGAGTTCCGGTTTACCAGAGTGCAACATTATAGTCTATTCAATCCATATCTACGGTCAAATACAGAGTTGAGGGTATCAAATTTCTGCCTAGGAGTGTTCTTACTGATAATCCCCAACTAAAAAAAAAAAATCATCAGATCCGCTCAAATTGTCTCTACTGTTAATTACAAAGTTGAGGGTATCAATCTGTCTCTACTTTTAAATACGGATTTGTAGTGTCAAAGTCTCTTAAAGATACTACTGTCTCTGTTCGCACAAAAAAAATCCCATCAAACAAAAGAAATCAACGGATAAACTTAAACTAATTTAGCTTTTAACGTCAACCCATTTCTTAAAGAGTGTAAATCCAATTCCTAATTATAGAAATCTCTGAGACATCAAAAAGCTAATGCATAGGAATGGCGTTGAGTTCCAAGATCTGAGGCCTGACTTTTGCATAGATGGAAGCATGATCAGCGTTAAGAATGCGACTAGAGTTAGGCTAAAGCTGTTAGTGTTAGACGCAACTAGCAGTGATCAATCATCGAGTCAACTGAGAAAAGAATTGATACTGATCTGAGAGTCCTTCCATTGTTTCCATCAACTTCCGCACCTAGTTGCATTATAGAACAGACCCTATTCTATAAAAGAAGGCAATAAACGAGAGGAAATTACCGTAGATGGAAGGGGGTGAAGATGAAGAGTCCGGATCAAATGCTGAGAAGCAGATAAAGATCCCAAGAATAAACGGTCTTGGCTTTTGAGTTCAGCTGAAGAAGGACACGACTTATATAAGACGGTGAATTCACCCTCCTTCGCCGAGCCCTTCCAGGAAAGTGAGTGCTTGCTAGTTGCAGGGAAACTTCAAGCCGACTGTGAAAAAGCGAATACGCGTTGCTTTTGACTTTTGAGATAATTGAGTTGAGTTACTGGAAATTTCTCGAAGTCCGAAGATTTTTTGGCACTAAAGGCGAGAGTACAGTAGGATTTTCATTGCATGTTATTAGTTTAGAAATCATACCATTTATATTAATTGATATTCTTTTAATGACAATGAAGGTGACGTCCAGGCACATTCAAATTTTACATATATAAACCAAAAAATGTAGAATTCATATATTTTAAGTATATCAGAGTTATACACAATGAGTTCATAAAAAAATAGAAAAAATAACACTATAAATGTCATAGTTTTTACAGACAATACTTACTTAAGTGCTATAACTTTTTGGGATTGATTAAGCAATATAATTTTCATTTGACGTTTACTTAAATACCGTAATCTTTTATTTTTTGATCACTTGTGTCATGACTTGTTAAAATTGTTCACCCAAGAATGAATGTTCCCGCGAGACCGTGGGTCCATCGCTGTCTTTTTTTAGTTCTCCACTGTTTGACGCTTCCTCTTTTCTCCAAATTTTTACTTTTTCTTTTTAAATTTTTTCTCAAAATTTGCTGACACGGCAGCTATATCAATGCCTCCATTTTCAAGGAAAAAAATCATGTTCGTTTTTCTATTAACTAAATTGGATGGAGTTAATAGCGAAACTTAATTGTACCAATTTAATGAGTTTTAAAATTTGATTACATCTTTTGAAAGTTTTAAAATTTGAAGGCACTTTTGCAGCATATTTCAAGATTTATGGAGTATTTATCCCCTCTTATGGGATAATAGCAACAAATGATTCTTAAATTTTGGCTCAATATGTAATATTATCCTTAAATTTTTAATTTGTTCAATGTGATAACTAAAATATGGATAGATGTTCAATTTAGTCTTTAGATTAAATTCATATTTCCATATAGTTTAATAACTAGATTGGATATCTATTAATAGTTCATGGATTACATCAAATAAATTAAAATTTTAAAAATGACATAACATATTTTGCGAGTTCAATGATCACATTAAACAAATTCCAAATTCAGAGACAATGTTAGATATTGGACAAAATATAGAGATTATTTATGTCATTTTTTTCATTTTTTTTTTAAATCTAAAACTCCAGAAACTTGAGGATAGACAAATAAATTCACATATAATTTTTTGATAATTTTCTGAAATTTGAACAATAATTAAAATTTTAACAAAAAAGGTGAAAGAACTACTATTAACTTCTTTAAGTCCAAGCAAAGAGGCACTAAATCAATTGATTTTCACCATTTCTTTACGATGTCACTTCACGTGGGCACCATTTTCATGGGTGAGACGACTGGTGCATTGACGCTCAGGAAAGTGAGGACTTGCTAGTTGCGGGGAAACTTCAAGCCGACCGTAAAAAAGGGAATATGCGTTTTGCTTTTGACTTTTGGGGTAATTGAGTTGAGTTTCTGGGAAATTTCTCCAAGTCCAAAGATTCTTTGGCACGAAAGGCGGGAGTACAAGAGATTTTCATGTGGGTTATTAGATTAGAAATCATTCAATTTATGCTAATTGATATTCTTTTAATGATGATAAAACCATTCTTTTGTAGGTGAAACCCATGCCCACTCAAATTTTACAAATACTTAACCCAGAAATGTATAATTCATATATTTTAATTAATTGCAATGAATTATGTTAGAGTTATACATATTGAGTTTGTAAGACAAAAATAATTAGGAAAAATAATACCACAGATGGCATAACTTCCATACAACACTCAAGTTCTATAACTTTTTTGGATTACTTGAGTGACATAACCTTCGTTCAGCATTTGCTCAAATGCCTTAACTTTTTTCGATCACTTGTGCCATAATTTTTTTAAATCATTCACCCAAGTGTTGAAAATTCGACATGGTGTAATATTTGTGATGAACTTTTTAAAAGTCAGAGCACTTAAGTAGAGTTATGATATTCATGTAAACATTTTTTAAAAAAGTTACAGCACTTAAATAATCGAAAAAATTAGTTATAGCAAGTCAAGTAAATATCGTATTTAAAGTTGTGACACATGTTATATTTTATTTGTCAAAAGTTGTACTTAGCTAGAAAAGAGTAAAACTCCAAAAATATTTGCAATACTAGTGATAGCTTACCAATTATAGATGGTTCGAATAGAACTTCCAAGACTGGGGACATCAATATGTGCAATTACTAGAAAATATTGGCTGCAATTCGGATTTCACTGTGTCATAATCCGAGTCTACACACCAGGCAACATGTGTTGCCCGAGCCCCACCACATCAAATTCTGCATCTAGTTGCATTACGGAACAGACCCAATTTATCAAAATGAAGGCAATAAACGAGAGGAAATTACCGGAGATGGAGGGGCTGAAGATGAACGATCCGGATCAAATGCTGAGAAGCAGACAAAGATCCCAAGAGTAATCGTTCTTGGCTTTCGAGATCGGCGGAAGAGAGACAAAGACTTCTATCAGACGGTGAATTCACCCTCCCTCGCCCTGCCCTTCCAGGAAAGCGAGGGCTTGCTAGTTGCAGGGAAACTTCAAGCCGACCGAAAAAAAGTGAATACGCGTTGCTTTTTCGCTTTTTCACTTTTGAGGTAATCGAAGTCCAAAGATTCTTTGGCACGAAAGGCGAGAGTACAACTGCAAGACATTTTCATTGCATGTTATTAGTTTAGAAATTCTTTTAATGACGATGAAGGTGAAGCCCAGGCCCATTCAAATTTTACATATATTAAACCTAAAAATGTAAAATTTATATATTTTAAGTATGTTAGACACAATCAGTTCGTAAGACCAAAAAAGTTAGGAAAAATAACACCACAAATACCATAACCTCCATACAACACTCATTTAAGTACGATAACTTTTTAGGTCATTTGAATGGTGTAACTTCTGTTCAATGCTTATTTAAATATCATCATCTTTTTTCTTTTTCTTTTTCAGATCACTTGTACCATAACTTCTTAAAATTGTTCACAGAATTCGACATGATATAACATTTGTGATGAGCATTTTTAAAAATCATAACACTGAAGTAAAGTTATAACACTTAGGTGAATATTTTTTTAAAAGTTATGGCACTTAAATAATCGGAAAAAAATAGTTATGATAATCAAGTAAATGTTGTACGAAAGTTATAATATCCATGGCTTTTTATTTGTCAAAAGTTGCATTCAGCCATAAAGGCGTAAAGCTCCAAAAGTATTTGCAATACTAGTGAAAGCTTACCAACTATAGATGGTTCAAACTGAACTTCCAAGACTAGGGACATCAACATATGCAACCATAGTAGTGTGTCTAGTTATCGTTTAGCAGGTTGAGTAGCCACCCGACCTTAGACAAGGCATCCAAAACTTACTTTTTTACCAAGGAAATTTTTAAGAGAAACTTAATTATCCTGTAGTCCAAAAATTGGAAATTACAAAGTTGTAAGTCAATCATGAACTACAATATATAAGTCAACTTAACTTATATTTATAGATTATTTATGATTAAAAATAAAATTAATAATATGTTTATATGCATCATTGCTGATTAATCAATGAAAGAATTATTCCATTGTTTTTCAACAATGACTGGTAAATTAATTCAAATTTCTATCATGATATTGTACCGTGGATATTTAAATATAAAGGAAATACAATCATACCGTAAAATCCATGTTAAATATTTTTATTTTTATTGCATTTTATTCTGAAATTGGTTTTTATAAAAATTGACGTGGCTTTTTTTATTAAGAGAGGCGCCGATGTGGTTGCTAATGCCAAATGTTCTATTTTATAATTAAAATATAAAACATTGTTCTGAATATTTTAGAGAAATAAAGATCTAAAAAAAGGATAGAAAAATCAGACAAAAATTCATTATGGAGAGCCGCATTCGCTCCATCAACTACCTTTGAACATCATTCATTTATAAAAAAAAAAAAAAGCTCCGAAAGTTGTTCGAGAGTGGAGATTGCATTCATTTTTGCACGAATTCATCCTACCATAATCAAAATTCTTCAAAGTGGTAACATGAATACGCACCTCCCCAAGTCTCGGAGCTTCTTCGCGTCCACTACCTCGCGGTCAAGCAATGCCACCTTTTCAGGTAAACTTTGCAAATCTGAGTAAGGTCACAAGCCACCACTGTCGAACGGGCAGGGGCAGCTAGTGGCAAAGTTGCAACCAGCCTCACCGGCAAGTGGCGTGGGGCTGCCACCTCACCTGGTACAGTTGTTGCACACATGCACGCACACTCAGGGTGCGTTTGGATGGGCATTTAGAAGGCCCTTTCAAGCCCCAAAGCCCTTTTAGCCCAAATTGAGGTGTTTGGCAATCATCTTCAAGGGGCTTTCAAGTGAAAGTCGACCCTTGGGAATGTTAAAGCTCAAGGCTAGTCTCCACCGTTTTGAGCTTTCAGACATTTTCGGAATGCTGAAGGCCTCATTTAATGAAAATGTTAAGTTGCCTATTTTGTCCTCAAAACTTTATTGAAAAACCACTTTTGCCCATTTTAAAAACCAAGAAAACCCTAGATCTCGTTTCTCTTCCCACCCTTCCATCACTCTCTCCCTCGACCGCTTCTACACTCTTCGCTTGGTGGGACTCCCTCACCTGCTACCACCGCCGCTCCACTCGATTCTCACCACATTGCTCAAGGCCTTCGCCGCCTCTCCCTCTCGAAGGTATGGTCGTTGTTGTCATCGATATCATCGGACCACTTGTGATGTAGCTAGTATAAGCACCTAGAGGGGGGTGAATAGGTGTAAAAACAATTTCTCGAGATACCACAGTAATACTAAGCAGATGATAGAAAGGAAATACTCTTTTGCTTAATCAAAATGAATTACGATCAAAATAAAGTAAAGAGTAGGAAAGAGAAGATTAAACACAAGGTTTATAGTGGTTGGCTTATCCTAAGCCTACGTCCACTCTTCCAGACCGTGACCCTATCTACTGGATTCCACTATGAACAAAAGAGATGTTAAAGACGCTCTTT